>JANAVB010027598.1:28599864-29009864 GCA_029216955.1 Iris pallida
GTCATGTTTCTCATGTATTTCATGTATAACCTATACTTCATGTGTACCCCTTCATGGGCCTTTATGTGGAATTCATGTACACTCAATTCTGAGCCCTCATGTATACTTCATGTACACCCATTTATGGGCTTTCATGTGAAAATCATGTACGTAACATAACTTATTTGGATCCTTATGTATTGATTGGGGTATGGGCGAGTATAAATAGTTATGTGAACAATTCCAAAGTAGTATAACCATGTGAGCCTCTTTAGTATATTCATGTGCAAATCCAGCCGTTCACATGTCGACTTTGTACTCTACATCACTAGTCACTGATAGTTCTCTACTTATAGTAGATATTTCCATTACAGTTTTCTCTATTTACATCATGTACATTCTTTCAATTTTCATGTATCGTACTCTTTTGTACGTTTATATTTCCTAACCTGTTATGATCTGTGTGAGATTTATTATGCTCGCTCCCGTCCTGACTAGACCTATTAAAAATTTTACAGAGGATGATGACGAACCCTGTACCCCTTATTATGGAGCTTGCCTAGATGACACTCGCGACCTGGACCCCTGGAGAGGTTCAGGCAGCTGCTGAGGATGATACCTATGCACAGTGTAGATAGTCTAGATTGTTCTTTCTTTTCATGTTAGTTGTTGTCTTTAATTTTAGAGTTGTATATTTATGGAGATGTTGAGACTGGTATTGTTAACTTTGATTTATTTCACTTCTGTTGTACCTCAGTTTGAGGATTTCCTTATATATTCCATCGTGCTATATTCTACATCTAGATTGTGATTGAGTTGTACCTTCTGTGATTGGCCTCCTTTTGGAGAGTATTTCATATTGTGTTAGTTATACTTCATGACCTAGAACAGCGTTCTACGGCCGATACTGCGGCGTAGGCTGGGCGCTGTTACGTACTCGTGCCCTCACAGTGGGTGCGGGTCGTGACATAAAGAAACTGATAATTGATCTTAGTACTCAGCCCCCCAAGTGAAGCTATCCATGACAACTTTTGTTATCTTTTGCATGATGTACACTTTTGATATTTTTCACATCATCGAAATAAAAAATTAATGATCTTTTTGTGGTTCCATTACATATTTGTTATAGATATAAGTAATAGATAAGAGTATGAAGTATGTTCAGAGGTACCGAACATGACATATCTTCTTAGAAAATAATAATACTTATTATATCCGTTCAGGGGTAATGTGGACATGACAGAATATAATTTTAAGATATTGTCATTTCAAAAGACGACTTTATCAGAGGTAATGTGGATATGACACGCCGTTGATGTAGATAATAGAATTCAGAGGTAATATTGATGTGAATTCATATATCCATTGATTATCTTTGAGTCGACTGGGACTCAAAAATAGGATATCTTTTAAAACAACTGGGTTCTAAAAGATAATCATTGTGATAATATGATATGATCTGGATAGACTCCACTGGGGATTTCCTTTGAAAGTTTATTATCTGTGATTTTATCTACAGAAGAGTAAATAAAAGATAATAACTCGAAGGTTTGAGGCATATACAATATTGAGAAGATGTCTTATATATTCTTCAAACATAGTATTTTTTAAGAATTTGTCGTTAATAGGCATCATAGCGACCCGGCCGTCCATCCCGATCAGTTGATAAGCTCCGTTTGAGAAAACATTGCTTACAACATAGGGACCTTTCCACTTTGCTTCGAATTTACCCTTGCTCATGTGTGTCATAGTCATAGAACGTCTGACAGTAAGTACTAGTTTGCCTTTTTGAAATGCTCATACTCTGACTTTTCGATTGAAGGCTTTTGAGATACGGGCTTGATATAGCTTAATATGCTGCTAAGCTAGTAGCCGCTTCTCGTCAAGTGCTTCAAGCTCCTGAAGTTGAAGACGATCATTATTTTCTATTGTGAGTTCATTGCCAATCGCAATTCACAAGAAAGGGATTTAAATTTCTAGCGGTAAGACGACTTTGCATCCATACACCAAAGAGAAAGGTGTACAACCGGTCGGAGTGCGTATGGTAGTACGATAATCCCATAGACATTCTCCAAGCCTTTCGCTCCAGTTCCTTTTATTAGTAGAAACAAACTTCTTTAGAAGCTTGATGACTATTTTATTGAATGCTTCTGTCAAACCATTAGCTGCGGGATTGTAGGCTGTGGAAGCAACATTGTTAATCTTGTTGTCATCGCAGAATCGGGTAAACTTTTGACTGATGAATTGGGGTCCATTATCATGAATAATTCATCGAGGAATGTCAAATCGATAAAGCACATGATGTTTGATAAAGCTAATCACACTACTGGTATTGACTTCAACCAAGGGTATAGCTTCTGCCCACTTCAAAAAATAGTCGGTTATAGCTAATATAAATCGATGTCCTCTATATGACAGTGGATTGATGTGACCAATAACGTCCATGCCCTAAGCTTCAAAGGGCCTTGATGCTGCAGTAAGATACAAGAATTTTGATGGTTGATGAATAAAATCTGTATAGATTTGACACAATCGGCATTTCCTTGCATATTCAATGGCATCAGATACCATAGTGGACCAATAGTAACCCATATGTCGGATACGATCTTGTAGCTTAGGATCGAGCTGATGTACCCTACAGACACTATTGTGAGCTTTATGTAGTATTTATTTTGCTTTATCTCCCACAAGACAACGTAAGAGTAGACAGTCAAATGTTCGCCGATAGAGGGTCTTGAAGGTGTGATCGTAATAAAACTGGAGTGATCGCCGACGGATTATTGTAGCTTCTTTAGGATCTTCGGGTAAAATGTCATGTACCACAAAGTCGATGAAAGAAGCCCTCCAGTCTTCACTAATAGTGTCAATTTTAGTTGAATTGCTAAATTCGGTGTTTGAATTATTCTCAATACAAAATAACTCTCTGTTAGTGATGACAATCATCTGCTGTCTTTTTACCGGAATTGCTAATACTGCTGTTAGATTAGCAAGTGCCTCTATATTACAAGCTCGATGTACATGTTCAATGAAGAAGCCTTTGAATGATGTAGCCAATCTAACTGCCGCTTCATGATATGGAACAAGGTCTTGGTGCCGAACTTTATATATGCCTCTAACCTGATTGACGATCAGCTTAGAGTCTCCATATACTTCGAGATATTCAATATCTAGCTGTTTAACCAATTGGAGGCCAATGAGTAGAGCATTATATTCAACCACATTGTTGGAACATGATTCGTCCAAGAAATAATCTCTTTGAATAGCTAATCCTTTCAGTAATACAAGAACAATTCTAACTCCAGCGACAATAGTACCTTTGGGTCCAATTTTGGATGCACCATCAAAGAATAGATGCCAGAAAAGAACTTCTTTGGAAATTATGTTAGATTCTAGAGTTTCATCAGAAAAATCTCGTCATAGAGTTTAGATGTCTCTGGGATTGGATGAGCCGCTAAGAAGTATGCAAGGGCTTGACCCTTGATCGACTTTTATGGAACATAAACCATATCATACTATGCTAGCAATATGGCCCATGTAGCAAGCCTGAAATTGAGTGTACTAGGCTTCTTCATCAGAACTTGAACAGGGTTGACTCTGGAGATGACATGACTGGTTTGACCCGGGATATAATGTTGTATTTTCTGAACAGCAAACATTAGGGCTAAATATTCTTTTTCCATCGGACTATATTGATGTTCGGCACCGATCATCGTGTGACTGAGGTAATAGATAGCTTATTCGTGACCTTCTTTATTCTTCTGGGCTAGTAGAGCTCCCAAGGAATGATCTATTGCACGGACATACATCAGAAAAGGTATTCTTGAGACTGGAGACACTAAAATTGGAGGGTTCATCAAGTACCGCTTTATGTCTTCAAATGCTTGTTGACATTCTTCAGTCCAAATGAAAGATACATCTTTCTTCATGAGTTGAGTGAACGGTCTGCAGCATCCAGAGAGATTTGAAATGAATCTTCTGATGTACGTAAGCCATCCCTGAAATCCTCGTAGCTCTTTTAGGTTGCGTGGATGACGCATCTCTTAAATGGCTTTGATCTTCTCAGGGTCAACGTGTATACCCGTAGAGGTAATAATGAATCCGAAGAATTTTCCACTAGAGACTCCTAAGAATGACTTGGTAGGATTCATCTTGAGTTGATGCTGGCGCATTAGATCAAAGATAGTTCTCAAATCTTGGATGTGATCTTCCTTTATACGACTTTTGACAGCAATATTATCGACATAGGATTCGACTGTCTTCCGTAAATGATCACAGAAGATGGTACTCATATATAAGCCCACTTTTCGGTTTTTTATTTTTATTATTTTTATTTGATTACGATTTACTTTTATGATCATTAGGAGTCGTACCTAAGCTCATAAGGGAGCTATAATTATATTATAGTCATTTGGACCTTATTAAGCATTGTTTAGCTATTTTATAACTTACTATAATTTTTAGATATTTTTAGATAATTTTTAGATAATTATTTTATTTAGTTTAAAGGCTTCCATTATTTATTATGAGGCCATTTGGGGATAATTTGAGGTAAAGTATTTTTAATTGTATTTTAGAAGGTTAAATATATTTTCTATAATTTTTACAATTTTTCTGGAATTATTTTTGATAATTTTAAAATTGGAAAACCTATTTTCTAGGACCTATAGAATTTATTGTGCTAGCATATAAGCAAATATTGACCCCAAATGTTTTTCTAGGGTTAATTATACTATTTTATATTTTCTAGAATTTTTCCATAATTTTTGGGAATTTTTAAGTATTTATTTATAAAGGTTTATATATTTTTAAAGGCTTCCAATATTTATTATGAGGCCATTTGGGACTAATATGAGGTAAAGTATTTTTATTTATATTTTATAAGGTTAAATATATTTTCTATAATCTTCTACAATTTTTTAGGAATTTTTAGGATTTTATTTGAGTTTATTTGGACTTAAAATAATTTTTAAATAATTTTTTGAATTAGATAAATAATTATCCAGTCATTCACCAGGGGGGCCCACCTGTCGGTGCCAACTGCTGCAGTAACCGTCTCTTTCTCTCTCCTATATACATCTTAAAGTATTTCGTAAGCCCTAATATTCACTTGGCCGTTTTGAGAGAGTTGCTCTTTGGAGACCCCGACTTCACGGAGTGATTGCCGTCAACCCCGACGTGATTTTAGTGTGCTATTTTTTTATTGGATTCATCTCGAGGTAAACTTTCTGAATATATAATTTATTTTCGTATAATTTGTACCTAAATTTCTGTAGAATTCGTAGAGTGTCGGTTGTCCAAAACTTGACACGTTTTGGTGTTTTCGAGATTCCGGGAGGACCGAAAATCAAAATCATAAATCGTTTGAAGTTTCGAAAAGCTAACACAGAGCTCTGTGACATATATTTTTCCCGGAAATTAATTCGTTCATCTAGTATTTTAGTTATTTTGTTGAACTCAGAATTGATCGGTGAATCACCGTTTTGGTCACGATTAGCCATAACGGCGATGTCTTTTGACCAAAATATGAATTTGCGGCACGGTTGATTCCAGCGCACTTGTGGCACTGAAATCTACCAAAGTGCATTTTCAAAACCTAGAGTTCACGACATTTGACTAGATAGTCAACGGTACGTCTCGATTTACGTGCCATGGTTTCCAAAATTGGAAACATTACTTTTTATGGCCAAACTTTCATGTTTAGATTATATTCAGATTATTATTAGGTTAAATTAGGTTTTTAAGTAATTTATTCCAGAATTAACTATTATTAGATTAGTCAACCCATTAGCCACTTATTCCATAAATTTAGAACTAGAACCTTAGAATTGACTTATGGTTTTCGTACATGGTTTGTGGTACGTTGTATGTTATAGGTTGACAGCTTCTAGATTGGCAATCCCCTCATCCTCGACTTGTGACTACAGTTTGTGCAAGAATTCAGGCAAGTACACTTTCTGATTGCTTTCGATTCATAGTAGTCTTTCCATTTCTTGTTTATGCATATGCTCTCTTGCTTGTTGACACATTGTTACACGGATTAGTGTCATGGATCTCTACATACTTTATTTCGTGATTGTCGTATTTTCATGTTTCGTGACTTGTTCGAGTCCATGAGTATTAGTCGGGAGGGAAAATATCTTAGTAGGCATGTCGACTACCCAAAACTATCTTCCGTATCTTTCGTAGAGAATAGCAGTTACACACGACACGTACAGGGTGTCTGATTTATCCCGTAGCCGTTCATATGTCGAAACTGGTATTTCAAAACACATAGATAGTTGTCTTTACTTGTTTCTTTCATTTTCTTCACCACTTGCCATGTCATCCTAGTTATATGTTCCTATTCTAGCTGATATATCATGTTGTAGAGTTATCTACTTTCTTTTGTGATTTATCATGATATCGATCTTATTTTCTAGATCATCTCACATATGTTATTTCATGTCTTATGAATTCTATTGTGTTTTCGATTTGTCGTCGATTTGTGTGCTTGTTCCATTCCTGACTGGAAACCAACATTTTTTTAGGTTTAGTTGTGGCTTCACTTAGCATGGGGAGATACGGATGTACTTGCAGGCAGAAACCTAGAAATTAGATAGAAGTTGTATCATTTTTATTAATTGTAAGAACCTTGTATTTTTTTTAAATATAAATATTGTAAAAGTTGTAATCAATTTAGTAATATGAATGAGCAATAAATGTTATATTTTATAATTTTGAACATCTTGGCCGTGACAGCGTTCTACCGTCGACTCTGCGACGTAGGCTGGCTAGGACACGTCTCGTATCCAAAAAACGGGTGTAGGTCGTAACATCATAGCCCGCTGATAGGTTGTACCAGCATTTTTAAGACCGAATGACATGACGGTGTCGCAATAGACTCCTAGAGGAGTACGGAAAGATGTATGTCTCTCATCTTCTGGATGCATCTTGATTTGATTGTATCCTGAGAATCAATCTACAAAAGACATTCGTTCGAATCTGCAAGTATTGTCGATCATGACATTAGTGATCGGAAGAGAAAACTCGTCTTTAGGACAAGCATCGTTGAGGTCTCTAAAGTCAATGCAGACTCGAACCTTTCATGTTTTCTTCATAACTGGAATGACATTAGCCACCTAGTCGGGATGTTGTTCTTCTCTGACAAAACTACAGGCGATAAGCTTCTTGACTTCAGCTTCTATAGCATCCATCATATTGGGTCAGAATCGATGCTGTTGTTGTTTCACTGGCCTCGTATTTGGTACGATGTTGAGTTTGTGGGTAGCGATCTGAGGATCTAATCCCGGCATATCCTTATAGCTCCAGGCGAATACGTTAATATATTCCTTAATGAGCTGAATTAGTTCATGTTTATCCGCTTCAGGAAGGCTTTTGCTGATAAAGATTTGCCTTAGAGAAGCTTCGTTTCTGACATCGACCTGGACCAACTGATCTTCGGTAGGTGGTTCGCGTTGTTCGAAGTGAAGTTCCCATTGATTGTCCATTCTTTGTGTCCAAGAATCTGACTCATGAGCTTCATCAAAATTGTCATTGTCTTCTGAGAACTCGACGGTCACCATATTAGAAGATAGAGTCACTCGATGGACGTGTCCTATACTGGTGTCAGAATCTCATGAAACAGGATTAGAAGAGTTAGAGCGCTCCTCTCTGTCAGACTCATAAGCATCTGGGGTCATAACTGGCGAAGTATAGCCCAACCCATGCTTTGTTTTGCTATAGTATTGCAGTGACTTTCCTTTTGGAGTGGGAATACGAATAGGAGTTTGCCTTTCCTTACCACTATTAAGGCCAGCTTTGAAATTGTAGCCCATCTTTTGAATAATATCTTTAGATTGTTGACTATAACGTCATAGTTGGAGCCTTCCGTTATCGTCATTTTCAGTCTCGCTATCAGACGTAGTCTTCTGCTCTGTTCTTTTACTAAAAAGTATAGAAAGTTCATCCTTCTTCCTGGAAGGAACTAGGAAGAAAGAATCTTGAGCTGGTTCGAATGATACTTCGTCTTGGAGAGGTTGAACTGATCCTATTGTAAGTGGTTCGAAGTTATCTAGCATTTCTAATTAACATTGAGTATAATAAATAACATCAGTATACTGCAAAGGAAATTCTATTTTATTGATTTTTACATCATCATTTACAACAGGGCTTTTGACCTTAGCTGATGGCTTGCTAAGGTTGATCCTGACTGGCGCTTATTGAGATAGGTGCACAAATCAGATAGGTGCGCCATCTGTGTGTCTGTTTGAGACACCATCAGCTTTTTTGTTTGAATCTCGAGATACGCAGGATTGGCAGATCTTGACTTGAATTCTTAGGAGTAGGCAGAATGTCTTTTTGCTCTGTGCATCCCATTCCTGTGCGCTTGAAGTGGCGCAACTGGGTAGCAGAAAGTTTATTTTGAACAGAACTTACTTTCTTACCAGAGATTTGATTGTCTTTGTCAAGATGAGTAGAGTTTCTGTCCAAAAGAGCTTTAGAACTGATTGGCACAAGGGCACAATCAGGAGTATTTTCTATCGAGTCAAGGACCGGTGAAGAAAGAGGAAAGGCCAAAGAGCGCTTTCCTTTGTTCTGTGCCAGGGTAGTAGTAGGTGGATTCCCAAAGAAATTTAGATTTGGAGAAGAAGAGGGAGTAGCTAAAAAGTATTTCTTCTTATTTTACACCAGGACAAGAATAGGCGTAGCTTGTGCAGAACGAGGAAAGGCCAAAGGGCACTTTTCTTTGTTCTGTCTATTAGCCTTAATAGATAGATTCTTCTCGAATTTCAAAACTGGAGAAGAAGAGGGAGTAGCTAAAAAACATTTTTCTTTGTTTTGTGCCAGAGAGACAGTGGGCACAGCTTGCACAGAAGTAGTGATTGGTGTTGTTGAGGACTTGGGAGTCCATACGGCACGTACCTTGTTCTTGGCCGCCACAGTGGCGCGCCTAGCACCCTCAGCACTGATCAGGAATTCGTAGGCTGTTTGGTCAACTTGCACGACCAAGGTCTTATGCGTCTTGCCGATCGTCGCGGTATCACATTGAGTTATCACTTTTTCGTCGAATAAGAAAGTCATCCCCAGCAGAGTCACCATTTTGTTTGCAAAAACAAAAGTTTATTTGCAAAAACAAAAGTTTGATTTACAAACTAAGAAGAAAAGAAAAGTACAATGAGTACACTTGAATTCTAGAGAAGTACAACTGTAGGAATCTGATCAGAAGACGATTACTTTATCCCTTGGACGATGTGATATTGAAGACACAAGCCTCTAGAGAATGCAGCAGCACTCTGTCGGTAGATTATGATCGTTAGTCATCCTTTAGAACTGATTTGAAACTCTATTTATAGAGTCCTGAAATAACTGTTTCTGAGTTGTGCGCACTGTGTGTTGCCCGCCACCTATCCAGGCGCAAATGGTTACTTGAACTGCTGGGGACGCATGGCATTCTGTGAGTGAGATGCGCATGGTCGTAGGCAGCATAGTAGATACATTCTTGGAGATTAGTAGCATGCGCGCCACGTTATTTAGCTTCTAGATGAAAATTGGTTAAGTGGTGCCAGTTTGATAGGTTGTGCCGGGCGCAACCTGATGACTAGCGCCCCTTACTGTTCGGTCTTCATTAACTACCTCGTGCCACTTGATGACTAGCGCAAGACAACTGTCTGCATTTATTAAAAATTGATATAGTCTTCTTGAGCGTCGCGCTTCCCGGGATTCGAAGATATATTCTCTGACTGTCGAGCTGTCAGTATTATGACTTACGTTACAGCTTCTCAAGGAAGTTTGCCACGTGGGACTCGCGCACCTTGACTTTGGCACAACCTGAGTATCGGCAACCCAGTGACTATGCGCTATCTGATGCTGGCACCTTTTTAAGAGTGGCGTCCATTTATTTTTGAGCTCATACAAGGATAATTAAGATCAAAATTTAGGTGGAAATTATAACAAGATTTTTGAAAATCAAAGTTTAGAATCTCTATTATGTGATTGAGCACTTTTTTAATCCTTATAATCTAAAATTCAATTGTAGGCTCGTAACAGTATACTAGTTCTAAGTACTATTATGATATCACACAAACTGCAAAGACTGACCTGCATAGGCCGTCATAAAAGTATGTCACACCCCGCTCCCAAATATTTGGGTACGAGTACATATATGCCCAGCCTACGTTGCGATATGAGCGGTAGATGCTGTCTAAACCTTATTATAATCATCATCAACATACAAATATCATGAATGTAAAAATCTACTCAATCACAAATAGGCTAAAGGAAGATTGAACAAGAAAAAATAAATCCCATACATGATCACCATTTATCCAAGCTTTGACTCTAAATCCACCATTACTATACATGCGAATATAAGGTTTTTCGGTGACAAATCCGGTCAGCAACTAAGAAAAACAAACTATGAAACACAAAATAAACTAGACAAGTAAATGATAGTCAAATTCCTCCAGGGATATCCTCTAGCCTCACAGGTGTATCCGGACCATAACCTCCTACTGGCTCACAGGTGGTCCAAAGTATGTGGTGTACAATTCCTCACCTAATTATCAACTATCCAGTCATGATGGGAGCAAATTACAAGTATGCAATATGCAACTCGATATAAAATAAGCTAAAAAGAGAGATGCGATAAAATATACAACTAGGATACATTAAAGAAATAGAAAACAAACTAGCATGTTATAATTAGAATAATGTAACAACAACAATCATGTACAAGAAAGATTAACTAGCAATGTGATTGAAATACTATTTTTGATATGTGATCGGCTAAGGTAACACAGCACATCGAATCGATGACTATCCACAATGATGGTTTGGCTCAATCTTACATGAGTTGTTTGATTAGCTATCCACACTGAATTAGTCAATAAAATCGATAGGGATTGATTACATATTTATTTAGTATTTTTCCTCCCGACTCACCAAACCATAATAATACTGATACAATGCAATAAATCACCTCGTGCAATAGTGTCTCAATATGATTTCTAACTATAGAAATAAAAGGATAGCATTTATAACGTAACGAGAACATAGAGCGTAGAGTACTTGTCTAAATAAGTTGTAGTCGATGTATCGGTCACGAACGTGCCAAAATCAGGGCCGGCCCTGGCCCAGGGCGGCCAGGGCGACCGCCCAGGGCCCCATCAAATTTGGGGGCCAAAAAAAATTAATTTAAATGTATATATATATTAGTAATCTTATATTGAAAATAGAACTAATATATAATATGATCCTTTTTATCACAAAATATTTGTGGTGTAGTGATAGTTTGTTATACTTGTACATAAGAGGTCCTAGGTTCAAGTCTTGGCTGTATCATTTTTTAGTTCAATTTTTTTATATTATATATGGGCCCCATTTTAAAAATTTGCCTAGGGCCCCCATTAACTCAGGGCCGCCCCTGGCCAGAATAGGTAAACCACTAACCGCTGCTCTAGCTTAGAGTTGATGGATCAATTTTTCCCTAGCCACGAAGATCGAACCAAGCCTCCAAACCTGGCTCCACAACACAACAACAAGTCAAAGGAATTCTGTGACAATTTTACCACACGAGGCTGACTTCAACTAACAATTTGAACCTTCAAATCATGAAATTATGGAACAAATATATATGATTCAAGAAGGGAAACAAACCTACTGTAAATTCGAACAACCATTTGCGAATTACTGAAGCAACCCGATCGAAATCAAAACTCAAAGTTGGAGTCCCGATTAGGATTATGAGACATAATTTACTAGTTCATAAGCACCACTTGGGATCCATGTTTGAAGATTCAAACAATGATAATTTGAAATGAAATTTAATCAGAATGAAAGAGGATCAACACAACAATAGTAAGAAGCAAGTGGATTGAAAAATATCGATTAATGGAAGCGATACAACTTACCAAAGTTAGATCAAAACTACTCAAAACATGGAATGATAGTCCCCTCGATGAACTGAAGACGATCGGGGAGAATTCAGTCTTGATCTGGAGCCAGTCTTGAATGTTGAGAGGATGGACACACTTGCTGGAGTCAAGCGACTGTCACGACTCCTCGGTGGAGGATGAGCCTGTGGTCGACTATACCTTCATAATCGAACCGATCTGCCACAAAAACTCGATTAAATAGAGAAATCTCCAAGGAATGATTCCAAACAAGGAAAGAAATCCTACAGGAAGATCAGTCAGAGGAGCTTGTGGATTGACAAAAAATGTCACCGCTGCCAGAGCAGGGTTCCATGCTCGCTGTCTCACTAGAGTGCGCTCAAGCATCACCATAGTCGACCACAGAATCGACCGCGAGATGACAATGCCGACCACAATGACTCCGTCAGAGCTCACCAAATTGGCGGCTAGGTCGACGAAGGGATCACGAAGAAAAGAGCTCGAGCTCTTCATTTCCTCTGGATTTAGAGGAACGATCACGACTCGAGAGGGAAAATACAAAAGAAAGAAATAAAAAGAAACTGTTACTATTAGGTTAATAGAACAGTAATTCTTTGTAAAGAAGTTTAATTTTTACAAATAGGTTCCTATTAAATGCACAATTACAAAGTTTGAATTTTGATTTGGAATTTCTAATAAAATTCAACATTCTCTTCAAAACTCAGTTGCAATCACTTCCAAAATTTAAATGATGATTGATTCTTGAGACTTACCTATCCTTAAAGAGCAAGAATAGCAAAATTATTTTATTTTATTTTCCTTTTTCTTAATGAACATTATTGTTAGGATTAATTCCTTATTTAGATAACAGCTTCATAAATTTTAGGCATTTAATTGAAAACAACTACACAAAAATGGAAATAATCTGAAATTTATGAATTTGGATAACAAAGGTTACACTTTCAAGTAGGAAGTGTAAAGTAAAAAAGCTAACTAATAACCTAATAGCTAAGCTAATTAAGCCATTTAAGTTAAAAAGATGACTAATCTACTTGATGACAAGTTCACACCTTTAATATACTAATACATAAATTTAACGCAAAAATTAAATATTATTATTATATTATAACCTTTAAAGTTCGTAAAAATTATATAATAATAAAATTTCTCGTAAAAATATTTTCTTGTAGAAATATTAATATAATAAACTTAGGAAAACAGCAATGACATTATGTGTTAGGTTCCAAGATTCTGAATATCCTAACTATTGTTAGGACTACTAGAATCATGACAGTCATGTGTCGTCCCCAATGGGACAATGTCAAAATTTGAAGTTCAAAACCCTAAAATTGGGTTCAAAACTTTGGAAAAACACAAACTGGAAAATCATTAACCTAAAATATACTAATTGTATTTTTTTTAAATATAAAATAAACATATGAACTAAGATTTAAAAACTAAAATTGAAAAGGAACAAAATGTTCAAAAACATAGAGGGAAAAAAAAAAGAGAAATAGAAAGATTTAGATTGTGGGAATGAGCCTCGGTATGTGTCATCTCCAATTAGGGTTGGAAGAGGAAAATGAAGTGAGAAGAAAAGAGTACGAAGAGGAAGTGAGGGCATGGCTCTTAGAGAAAAAGGAAGGAAGAGAGTGTGTTGCCCCTAATCAGTTTTGATGGCGACCCTAACAAAAATTATCCTAGCATGTGCTTCCCTTTATTGTACTAACCCCCTAACAAATTATATTGTACCTTATTTCATCAATGACCATAATTAAACAAGGAGCGAGAAAATGTCATACTGCACTCCTCTTTAATTTTTGGTCTATCTAATTCCAAATATATACCCATGTATTAAATATGACATTAATTTGTATATGAATGGAGAGAGAAGTGCAGGATGACATTTTAGGAGTGCCACTAGTGTTAATATAGGGAGAAATTTGAAATTTGAATGTTAGAAAATTAAGGAGAAGTGCATAATGATATTTTAGGAATTTCAATAACAGCATCCTTAATTTATTTATATAATAATTAAATATCAAACTAGATAATTAATTAAGTAGAGAGGCAAAGTTCAAAAATATTAAGTATATTAAGTATTTTAATTCTCATCATCATTTGTTTTTATTTATTTAAAAAAGTACTCTTATTTATTATATAAATATTATATTTTTTAGATTTTGTCCGTTTCCACCTCTTATTCTTAATCCAGAAAATTTACTATAGCAGGTTATATTTTTATTGAAATTGTACTGGACTGTCAAAAAAAATTTGTAATTATTTGTCTGTAGGTGCAAAACGTCAGTACCAATGGCATTTCTTAACATTTTCAAGTAAAAAAAAAAATGGTTTCCTAAAAATGTTAGAACTAATGACGTGTAAAAATGCCATATGTAATGGCGGATTATGTTTTTTAACCCACCATTATTAACACCAGCCACCAACATTCTTAATTCCAGCCATTTTTAACACCATGTTCCTAAACTCAGTAATAAATGGTGTTTTAAGCCATATTGGAATTATTTTGCTTGAAACGACAGTATTAATGTCGTGTTTTCTCCCTTTCTTTATTTTTATTTTTTTGAAACAAGGTAAAATTGTGGCAAATGCTCCCACCGAAAATCGATCTCATGATCACTCGGGTCGCATGCATCTCTCTTAACCACTGCTGTTATGGTTAATAGGCAACGGTCAATGTCAAGTACTTTTTTCTACCACCAATGGGTCTCAAACTCCCGGCCTCCTGGATCACATGTCTCCTCTCTATCACTAAGCTAGAGGCTCATTTGCCCATGTAGTCATGTGGTGCTCGTCCAGAGGCATCCACGTAGATATATAAATATATTTTGTGCATATGCGTATATTTCGTATTTATTTTAAGGATTGACAAATATTTTCTAAATATTGTTATACGTATAATATAAGTATTATTAATATTTATATGATATTTTAGAATATTTGCACGATTTTCTGTGGATCAATTAAGGTAAGGGCATAATGTGTCACCCATTACTATACCTATTATTGGTTTATTGTATTTCTGTTATCATTATTATTATTATTATTATTACTGATATTTTAATTATTATAAAGATATCTTAGGAAACATGTATTATTATATAAGTACATATTTCTATAAATAGGCCCTACACTAGAAAAAGTGTATTATGATTTTTTAGATTTTATTGGATATTTATATAAGCTAAATAAATATAGAAGTATATATATATATATATATATATATATATATATATATATATATATATATATATATATATATATATATACAACGAAAAAGAGAAAAAAAATTTAAAAAAAAAAACTCTATATCTCGCGAGATGTAGAGTTGCTGAGACCCCCGACCCCCCAAAGTCCATGAAAGGCAGCAGCCCAAAACCGACAATTGGCAATATATATCGAGAGAAAGGGGGCGCGGGAATTGATCGAAATATCATCTAAACCCTAATTAAATCCCTCCCCCTTGACACTGAGCGATCCCCAAACACCCCGTGCCACCGTGCGATACCTACGCGTCGCCGGAGCATCGCTGGACGGCTGCCGTGCGCCACAGCATCGCATTGAAGCACCGGCAGCAGCAACCTTCGAACCCAACTTGGCACCGAGATTGCTCGACGCTCGGTCACTTGTTTTGCAATCCTTCTTTTTAGGTACGAAGATAACCTAAACCACTTCAATTCCTGTTAAGTAATTTTTATTCTACTATCCTAGGCTTTCCAGAAATTCAACCCAAACTTGGGCGGAAAAACTGTTCCTAACATTAAGTATAACTGACCCAATAACCCCTGTTGGAAGGCAAAAATCTACCCCGTTAGTAAATAATTTAGAAATCTAGGTTAAATAGGTTTGAAGACAACATATAGGACATCAAAATGTTGTTTATGGTTTTCAATTTCATCTATCGGTTGTCGAGATAAACTAATTTGAAAATCAAGAAAAACTTGGCGAACTGTTTGGAAATTTGAGAATTTTTTCGATATGGGGTTCCTTCCGACAAACCGGACGACTTGGTAGCAACCTGTGAGCATCGAAAGATGCGTACAAATGTTGCAGACATGTGGACTTTGACGGAACTTGAATTGGTTGCGTTTGCGCGATAAATTCGATACGTATCCGTCAAAAATTACCGTATCGGCCCCTTTGTAAAAAATTTAATTACTTTGTGCATGTTAGTCACTTCGCAACAAAATTTATGCCATTGGACTCGTATCATTTATTGGGTCCTGTGAGCCAAGTTTGGTTCGATTCTGAAAAGGTTGACCGGAACACTATTTTGGCGGGCCTGCGATCCGACTCAACAGACGATTTTGTGCACGGCTGATCAGAATCCAAATCTGAATATACCGTTGAGATCATATCGAAAAAATGGACTCGTAGTTATATAATTTATTAACTTTAGAGAACATAGAGTCTGGCACATTTTTGGTACAAAGTAGGTCCAACGGCGGACACTGTTTTCGCCCAAAATTATCATTTTGTCTCTGTGTCCAAAATTGGACTTATGGGTAGTCAAACTTACACATTTCTTTTATGACAAGAACATTTGAGATGTCTGTTTCAGCATCCGGAGGCGTTTGCAGAAGTTCAACTTTCGTGGCTCATTGATTGACTAGTTGTTTATTTGGACGTGGACGATTCTACACCAGGCAAGTATACATTACCAACTTGTATAGTATATTATGCATATTCATGTCTATTTCTTTCTTGTATTATCACATAATTCTTGCACATGCTCATGATGTTGTTTCTTTATATGCTACATGTTTTTTTTCATATTATCTATTGGATCCATGTTTTACTATACTAGTTTAGACTTTCGTGTCTAGTGCGTTGACTTGATTTCATCACTTGGACTTGATGTTGACTCGATTTGATTACTTTTACGGATTTTACTTGACCTTGACCTGTTATTAGATGTTGACTATACCTGACCACCTCGTTCGTGAGCTCCCATCGAGTGCGAATGAGCCTTACTATAGTTAAGAAGTCCCTATCGGCCTACTGACTATAGAACTGTGAGATCCCATCAGACTGCAGTTACACCGATTTACTTGTAGTCACATCTAGTACCACATTTCTAGTATGGCATGCTAGTGTCTTAGGTTCCTTGTATCATAGATCTTGGTATCATAGTCCATTGTACCTCTGTTGATTTTTTTTGATTATTTCTTACTTCTCTGTATATTTTGTGTTGCTACATTTTGGCATATTTATATGTATCTTGCTAGTCCCCTGAGGACCTGGTGATATCTCCAGGTTATTGATGAACGGCTGCGTAGAATAGGAAGGTGGTTGATGATTATCTGCAGGATTCAGGTATCAATAGTGGTACTCTTTATCATTCTTCCGTATTTATCTATATTACCATGTCTCACTGTTGTTATAGCCTAGCTTTATAGACCTATCTTGTTCTTCGGGTCTAATCGAACACATATGTTACTTACTGGGCTGCGGACCACGAACCATATTGTTCCTTCCTGATATTTATTGGTTTATGTGGATTGAGATTTAGTTTTGACTGGCCATGATTAGACATATTACCATAGTCTAGACAGCTTATACGTATTCGAGCGGGACTGGAGTCCATTCGATACATAGCTGGCATGTATACGATCTCCTAGTCCTACGTATTTTGAGGCATTCTTTGATTTGTTGGGTATATTTTCATTTTGCCCCAACATGGCTATTGTTAGGATTACCAAAATTCTGACAGTCATGTGCCCTCCCAGATGGGACTGTATTAAAATTTGAAGATCGAACTAAAATTAGGTTGAAAACAGCAAGCAAAATACCAATTGTCAAATCATTAATTAGCCTAAAATTTACTTAGTAATGTTTAAAAACACAAAAATAAATATAAACTAAGATTAAAAAAAGTAGAATTGGGAAAGGAACAAAATATTTAAAAACATTGAAGAATAAGCGAATTATAAAGATTTGGATTGTGGGAAGGAACACTGGTGTGTGTCATCACCAATTAGGGTTCGAAGAGGAAGATAAAGTGGGGAGAAGAGAGTAGGAAAAGGAAGAGAGGGTAGATCTCTAAGAGAAAAAGAGAGGAAGAGAGTGTGGTGCCCCCAGTCAGTTTGGATGACAACACCTAACAAAAATTCAGCTATCATGTGTTGTCCCCTATATTGTTGTTCCCATATCATATGTTATCCCTTAAAAAGTAATGTTATTCCTTCATCTAAGGCCATAGTTAAAATAGTAGGAAGGAATAAAAGTTAATTAAGTAGAAAGGAGTGAGGAGCAACTATTAATTAATTGATATAATAATTAAACATGAAAATAGATAATTAATTAAGTAGAGAGTTACAGTTTAAACCATTAATATGTTTAAGTATGTTAGTTCTATCATCATTTTTATTTATTTATTAAAAACATATTTATTTATTATATAAATATAATATTCTTTTGTTCGTTAACACCTCTTAATCTTAATTTATTTTTTTTATTTCCCACTCTGAAGTGAGCCACTCATATGCTACCATGCCCTCATAAAGTATTCACCATGTACACACCTAAGCTTTGCTTTCATCTTTTAAGTGTACGACCACCCAGTCCCACGTCCACATATACGACAGCACGAGGCGACCTGTAGGCCTTAGGTGCCCAAGTAGACCGCAATGTGTCACAAGGAGTCTTTTATCGACCATCATTCCATTATCTAATCTACTTTTTCAACTTATATAAACTCATAACCAAACTGTCATTTCTCTCATCACTACTCGTGTCATGTCCCACTCCTAGAATACGATGAGTCGAGTACGTAACAGCATCCCCGGACTATGCGACATACGAATAATCCAGTACCCATATTCGCAATTGTCGTCTGTAAGGTTCTAGGATAGGTTTATTTCAGGTCATAACTTGCAAAATAAAATTAATATTATTCAAAAGGACATTTCTGAAACTATAAATTGAGATGGACTATTCTACCCAATACAACTATTAACCCAATATAATTATATATTTATATACCTGAATTGATGATGAAAAGATCTGATTTTAATACAATTGCCTTCAATCGTCCCATATCGTTCTTGTTCTCCAGCTTCTCTCTAATGTACAATAGTAGCTCCTTGGTCTACAAATCTAGAGAACAATACTAGGTCGTCAAACGACATGCAAGCCCTCAGTCAAGCACGAAAAAATAAAATAATTAAATTGAGAATATCTGAAGTGATCGGATTCTCGGAATTCCAAAGTAAAGAAATTAAGAAATTAATTCAGAGGGATTATATCGTTAACTTAAAATATGATTCTGACTAGATCTCATTCTAGTGAATTTTCTCAGTGTTCGTACTATGACTAAATCCTAATAATTCATAAATAACGACTACAATCACAATCACAACAACATAAATTCACTATCACAATTACAGTCAAGTTTCCTATATGATGATGCAGTTTAGAGAACACATTTGGATTACGATCATTCTCTAATTTCCTGACAATAATCCCATTTACCCGGGACTAGGTGGTGTCTGGATTGGGTACGGTGCCTTAGATCCGACACCCCATATCTTGTGGAAAACTTGTATGCATTAACTTTTTAAATTCTGATTTTTATTCTCAAAATTTACTGGACTTTTCTCTGTTGGTGAGTGTAACACCCATATTCGGAAAACGTATTTTATCAGGCGTATACGTATTTCGGACCTGTATTTTATTTTTTCAGATTTTGGCCTGTACTTATAATTGACTCGACTTGCGGATTTTGGATTTCTCGTAATTGGGTTTTACCTGGCTTGGTTTTATGTTGTGGAGAAGGTTGGTTTGGTTTGGTTTGGTTTATTTTGCATTGGAGCACCTTAGCTAACCTCCACCCTACACTCAACTTATCCTCCACCATTAAAATCCCCACCTAACACTCTCTCTCTTCATTACTTTCCTCCATTAATTCTTCTTCCTCTTCCTCTACATAACACCATCATCCATAGGCAAGTGCACCTTGCCACCACATGAGAACCATATTTTATTTGTTCATTAGCTAGATTAGGCCATGGTGATCAACATTAGAACTTGACATTTTATGATTTGGAGTCTCCATTGTTCTAGATCTAAGTTTTTTTATTTTTGGATTTACATGGTTTTGATCTATTTTGGTTGGATTTTTGTAGTTTTTGATGCTTCCATGTGGAAGAGAATTCAATTTTACTCAAGTTAGAACTTTGAAAATCTAGATTTGGCTTTGATTTGACAAAGATATAAAAATTTGAATTCTCGGTGTTCTTGGTGTTCTTCTCGGCCAGGAGTAGCAGCCTGCAGCCTGCGCTCTTTAGCGCAATGCTGGATTGCGCAGCCCCTTTCGGCCTGCGCTCTTTAGCGCAGTGTCGACCGCGCAGCTTGCCCTATGGTGAACTGCGCTCAGCCCCATGCGCCAACCATTCCTGCGCACTTTACCCTGCGCAATTTCCTCCTGCGCAGTCTGTTCATGCACAATCCACCCCAGCGCAGTTCACTACTGCGCAGTCTGCTCATGCGCAATTCACCCTTGCGCAGTTTGTTCATGTGCAATCTGACCCATGCACCATCTGCCCCTGCGTCCTGTGCCCCTGCGCACTTGGCACCCTGCACAGCTGACACCTGCGCAATCCAACCCACTGACCCCTTGCGCAATCCATTGGCTCTTAGAGTTTTGGTTTTATTTCTTTAAGCTTGGCTCTTCTACAGCCCTATATATTGATGTTTTATTAGATATTTTACGTCCATTTTATATCCTTATGCCTTTTGTCATGAACTTGATTCTACTTAACATGTTTGGAATGACTATTGTACATGGCATGGTATGACAAGGAACTAGCATAACACGACAGTGACCCGTAGTGGTGCACTCCTGACATGACCAACCTGACTTGATAGTGGCCCGTCGTGGCGTACTCCTGACAAGTACCCTGATATGATTTATCTTGATAACTTGATAGTGGCCCGTGGTGGCGCACTCCTGACTTGACTTGACTTGTAACTTGTAACTTGACTCGTATAATCAACTTGACACCGTGGGTGTTCCTGCTTGCTTGCTTGTGCAATCCACTTGTCTTGTCTTGCATCATGTCTAGGACGTGACTCCCTGGTTTCCCACGGTCAGGGATTCGTACTGAACATGGATTAGGCTAATGACTAGATCTAACTATAGTTTATGGAGAATTTCCCAGTTACCTGTTGCCCCTTTGGTCCCGGCCTTATATATATACATATACATAGGATTTGTTGCTATCCGTCGAGATGAGCGCACTTCCAGCCCGCCG
The DNA here is from genome assembly GCA_029216955.1 of Iris pallida. Classification (NCBI taxonomy): domain Eukaryota; kingdom Viridiplantae; phylum Streptophyta; class Magnoliopsida; order Asparagales; family Iridaceae; genus Iris; species Iris pallida. The sequence continues at coordinate 28,620,989 of JANAVB010027598.1, forward strand.
TCGAGTGTGGTACCTTAGGACACATGTATCTTACTACAGTGTGTCTGCTATATCTTGCTATCTTTTTCTTTTCTTGCTGGGATCACTCAGGTAGTAACAAACAGGTAACCGGACTTGGAATTCTCATTGCATCTTGCTAGTAACTAGGCATGTGATAACCCTAGTTAGTTAAAGTAGCAAGCCGTAATTATTGCTTGGCCGTGATTGATTGGATGGAGTCTAGTCCAGCCTTGTCTCGTCCTGATCCTGTACAATTTTTGGCTTGACATGCTTACTCGTGCTTTATCTTAATTCTATATCATGAATAATTGCATGACCAGATTTCTTATATTTACCTTAAGGATAAATGGTGGGGAGAAACCAAGTTCTGTTCAGACGAAGGGTTACAACCCCGGTCCTTGTTTGGTTTACGGGTTGTAACCTGGTTATCTGAATAGTCCCATGGTTATCTCATCGTATATCACCCTGTCATGCTTTTCTATATGCTCTGTCTTTTATCGATTCAGTACAAGATTGTCTTTTATATTCACCTATCATGTTTTTCTTAAATTACTGTCTCTTATTACGTAATTATATTATTGTGCTAATTTGCTGGCTTTGGTTCTTATTTTGTGGCCTCCTTTGTGGCACTTGCTCTTTCTGGGATCTGACCCAGCTGGTTTTGTATGACCAGATACCGGAGCAGCAGCAAAGGATCTACCTGCTTTCCAGCCCGATGGTGACAACTAGACGGAACCCGGGCCAAGAGTGGGTTTTCTTTTTGTCTTGCCCACCTTATTGTAAAAATATTCTTTTGAGGCGTTTAGCCGCCGAGCAAGTGTTAGCTCGTTTGCAACTTTATTTACTGTCTGCCTACGGGCTGTAATCATGATTGGCAACTCGAGGTTGATCATGTATGACTTAACTCTTGCTAGTCCTTACATTTTGTACGACTAGCTTCATGATCATCTAGATATGTAATGTTTGGGACGCCTTACAATTGTATATTTGGTGATCTGATATCTTGTGATTATTATTAGTTGGTTGAGATTGAGACAATAGGATAATTTATGACCTTAAGAGACTGTTGGCTTGTAGATAAACCCTCACATATCTAGACAGCCGTGACCGTATGGTGAGATGGATTCCATTTCATTATACGTAGCTGGCTATGTCTGCCCCCGCTCTCCAGTATTCTGGTTCTGGGGCGTGACATGGTTTAAGTGGTGGCCCATGCAGGTCTTGTCAATCAAAAAATGTGAGGGTTTACCGGATAGATGTCTCAATCTGTACTCGCATTTGATCTCCGCTCGTATCTTCTTATCTCCTTGGATTCCTGACTTGATAACATGCTTGCATCATTGTTCTATCCTGGTCCTTTCTTAATATTCCCGATGTCATTGCTTCAGTGGCATCATTCCTGTTGATCAGCCAGAAGAAGTTCGGCCGGCAGACCAGCAACAGCAAGAAGATCAAGGTCAGTCCTCAGCAGCCGCCTTCCGAGCCATGCCTTCTGGAGAACCAGTGCCCCCAGTCCAGCCAGTTCAGCCAGCAGGGTCAGAGGATGGGGTCTTGATAGAACTCATCCGTGAGTTGCTTGCGTCTCAGGACCGTCGAGGTGATGCCTTACAGCAAGCAGTACAAGAAGCTATGAACGGAAGTGGTCCTCGAGGGAATAGTGCGGTCAACAATTTCAAGCGCCTGAACCCTCCCTTCTTCGACGACAGCGAGGATGCTATTGCTGCAGATGCCTGGCTACAGGACATTGAAGTTATCTTGGAGGCAGCCAGGACCCCTGAAGCAGAGAAGGTGGCTGTGGTGCGCCTGCAGTTACTAGATCTAGCCCGCAGCTGGTAGGCTATACAAACAGCGAGTTTGGGTACGCCTGTCATGTGGGCGGTATTCAGTGATATGTTTCAGACCAAGTACTTCGACGCAGTGGCTAGATATGACCTGCAGACCAGGTTTAGTAATCTCAGGTAGATGAACAGGACGGTCGACGGATATGCGGCCGAGTTTTCAAGGTTGAGTCGGTTTGCTCCCACCTTGGTGGCAACCGAGCTAGACAGAGCACAGCAATTTTAGCAAGGGCTCCACTTGGAGATCATATTGGCAGTAGAGCAGTTCGAGCACAGAACTTTTGATGCCGTCTTGCGAGCAGCGAGGAGGCATAAGTACACTTCCTGAAGGATAGCGGACCGGACCGGAGGTCAGAAGCGGTCTCACGGCCAGATGACACAATCTTCAGCATCGGCCCCAGCAGCTAGGGCCCTGACCATTGGAGCAACAAGGACAGATTCGGTTACCTCCTTACAGCAGTCTGCCTCGACCTATCCCCAGCAGCAGAAGCAGAAGCGGCCTTTTGCAACCGATTGTTCTTATTACGGGAAGCCCGGGCATGTTGTTACTGAGTGCCGCAGAGCACAGGGATTGTGCTTGGTTTGTGGTTCGCCGGACCACATGATAGGATCTTGTCCGTTCAGAAACAGATCATCGTCGACAGTAACTAGTCCCTCGGTTATGGGACCAGCACCAGAACCAGCTCCAGTTCACCAACCACAGCAGCTTCCGTTCCCTGGTCCATTGCCGTCTCAGGCCCAGGCCTTCCAGCAACAGAGGCCTCAGCAGTTCGCCCTAGCCCAGGCCCAGATCCAGAATCGACAGAGAGGTATCTGTGTCCTTTTGTCTTGCTTTCCACCGTTGTTATACGGACACATGTCATGTTTCATGTATCCTAATTACAACGGTATATCCCGGGCCCGAGTCATATCCTAGATCATTCGAAAACGGTTATTGGTACCAACCTTTTCGTATGAGGAGAGGCCTGTGTCCCTGTTTGACCAAAGAGAGAGACCTCAAGCGCAAGACTATCAGTTTAGTTCGTGTTGCTTGAGTTCATCACTCTTTGGGGGAGTCAACGTGGGAGCGTGAGGATGCTATCCGATCGCAATATCCCGGCTTATTTGACTCATGAGGTATAATGTCGTCCTTATGCCTCATGCCTTCGAATCCTTACTTGCATGATTGATTGACTGCTTAGTATAGCTTGCATATGAATAGTATAACTTGTCCTTGTCTCTCTAGCCCCTTGATTAAATTCCGAGGACGGAATTCTTTTAAGGTGGGTAGAGTTGTAACACCCATATTCGAAATACGTATTTTATCAGGCGTATACGTATTTCGGACCTGTATTTTATTTTCTCGGATTTTGGCCTGTACTTGTAGTTGACTTGACTTACGAATTTTGGATTTCTCGTAATTGGGTTTTACCTGGCTTGGTTTTATGTTGTGGAGAAGGTTGGTTTGGTTTGGTTTGGTTTGGTTTATTTTGCATTGGAGCACCTTATCTAACCTTCACCCTATACTCAACTTATCCTCCACCATTAAAATCCCCACCTAACACTCTCTCTCTTCATTACTTTCCTCCATTAATTCTTCTTCCTCTTCCTCTACACAACACCATCACCCATAGGCATGTGCACCTTGCCACCACATGAGAACCATATTTTATTTGTTCATTAGCTAGATTAGGCCATGGTGATCAACATTAGAACTTGATATTTTGTAATTTGGAGTCTCCATTGTTCTAGATCTAAGTTTCTTTATTTTCGGATTTACATGGTTTTGATCTATTTTGGTTGGATTTTTGTGGGTTTTGATGCTTCCATGTGGAAGAGAATTCAATTTTACTCAAGTTAGAACTTTGAAAATCTAGATTTGGCTTTGATTTGACAAAGATATGAAAATTTGAATTCTTGGTGTTCTTGGTGTTCTTCTCGGCCAGGAGTAGCAGCCTGCAGCCTGCGCTCTTTAGCGCAGTGCTGGACTGCGCAGCCCCTCTCGGCTTGCGCTCTTTAGTGCAGTGCCGACCGCGCAGCTTGCCCTATGGTGAACTGCGCTCAGCCCCATGCGCCAACCATTCCTGCGCACTTCACCCTACGCAATTCACTCCTGCGCAGTCTGTTCATGCGCAATCCACCCCTGCGCAGTTCACTACTACACAGTCTGCTCGTGCGCAATCCACCCCTGCGCAGTCTGTTCATACACAATCTGACCCATGCGCCATCTGCCCCTGTGCCCTGTGCCCCTGCGCACTTGGCACCCTGTGCAGCTGACACCTGCACAATCCAACCCCCTGACCCCTTGCGCAATCCATTGGCTCTTGGAGTTTTGGTTTTATTTCTTTAAGCTTGGCTCTTCTATAGCCCTGTATATTGATATTTTATTAGATATTTTACATCCATTTTATATCCTTATGCCTTTTGTCATGAACTTGATTCTACTTAACATGTTTGGAATGACTATTGTACATGGCATGGTATGACAAGGAACTAGCATAACACGACAGTGACCCGTAGTGGTGCACTCCTGACATGACCAACCTGACTTGATAGTGGCCCGTCGTGGCGTACTCCTGACAAGTACCCTGACATGATTTATCTTGATAACTTGATAGTGGCCCGTGGCGGCGCACTCCTGACTTGACTTGACTTGTAACTTGTAACTTGACTCGTATAATCAACTTGACACCGTGGGTGTTCCTGCTTGCTTGTTTGTGCAATCCACTTGTTTTTTCTTGCATCATGTCTAGGACGTGACTCCCTGGTTTCCCACGGTCAGGGATTCGCACTGAACATGGATTAGGCTAATGACTAGATCTAACTATAGTTCATGGAGAATTTCCCAGTTACCTGTTGCCCCTTTGGTCCCGACCTTATATATATACATATACATAGGATTTGTTGCTATCCGTCGAGATGAGCGCACTTCCAGCCCGCCGTCGAGTGTGGTACCTTAGGACACATGTATCTTACTACAGTGTGTCTGCTATATCTTGCTATCTTTTCCTTTTCTTGCTGGGATCACTCAGGTAGTAACAAACAGGTAACCGGACTTGAAATTCTTATTGCATCTTGCTAGTAACTAGGCCTGTGATAACCCTAGTTAGTTAAAGTAGCAAGCCGTAATTATTGCTTGGCCGTGATTGATTGGATGGAGTCTAGTCCAGCCTTGTCTCGTCCTGATCCTGTACAATTTCTGGCTTGACATGCTTACTCGTGCTTTATCTTAATTCTATATCATGAATAATTGCATGACCAGATTTCTTATATTTACCTTGCCGATAAATGGTGGGGAGAAACCAAGTTCTGTTCAGACGAAGGGTTACAACCCCGGTCCTTGTTTGGTTTACGGGTTGTAACCTGGTTATCTGAATAGTCCCATGGTTATCTCATCGTATATCACCCTGTCATGCTTTTCTATATGCTCTGTCTTTTATCGATTTAGTACAAGCTTGTCTTTTATATTCACCTATCATGTTTTTCTTAAATTACTGTCTCTTATTACGTAATTATATTATTGTGCTAAGTTGCTGGCTTTGGTTCTTATTTTGTGGCCTCCTTTGTGGCACTTGCTCTTTCTGGGGTCTGACCCAGCTGGTTTTGTATGACCAGATACCGGAGCAGCAGCAAAGGATCTACCTGTTTTCCAGCCCGATGCTGACAACTAGACGGAACCCGGGCCAAGAGTGGGTTTTCTTTTTGTCTTGCCCACCTTATTGTAAAAATATTCTTTTGAGGCGTTTAGCCGCCGAGCAAGTGTTAGCTCGTTTGCAACTTTATTTACTGTCTGCCTACGGGCTGTAATCATGATTGGCAACTCGAGGTTGATCATGTATGACTTAACTCTTGCTAGTCCTTACATTTTGTACGACTAGCTTCATGATCATCTGGATATGTAATGTTTGGGATGCCTTACAATTGTATATTTGGTGGTCTGATATCTTGTGATTATTATTAGTTGGTTGAGATTGAGACAATAGGATAATTTATGACCTTAAGAGACTGTTGGCTTGTAGATAAACCCTCACATATCTAGACAGCCGTGACCGTATGGTGAGATGGATTCCATTTCATTATACGTAGCTGGCTATGTCTGCCCCCGCTCTCCAGTATTCTGGTTCTGGGGCGTGACATGGTTTAAGTGGTGGCCCATGCAGGTCTTGTCAATCAAGAAATATGAGGGTTTACCGGATAGATGTCTCAATCTGTACTCGCCTTTGATCTCCACTCGTATCTTCTTATCTCCTTGGATTCCTGACTTGATAACATGCTTGCATCATTGTTCTATCCTGGTCCTTCCTTAATATTCCCGATGTCATTGCTTCAGTGGCATCATTCCTGTTGATCAGCCAGAAGAAGTTCGGCCGGTAGACCAGCAACAGCAAAAAGATCAAGATCAGTCCTCAGCAGCCGCCTCCCGAGCCATGCCTTCTGGAGAACCAGTGCCCCCAGTCCAGCCAGTTCAGCCAGCAGGGTCAGAGGATGGGGTCTTGATAGGACTCATCCGTGAGTTGCTTGCGTCTCAGGACCGTCGAGGTGATGCCTTGCAGCAAGCAGTACAAGAAGCTATGAGCGGAAGTGGTCCTCGAGGGAATAGTGTGGTCAACAATTTTAAGCGCCTGAACCCTCCCTTCTTCGACGGCAGCGAGGATGCTATTGCTGCAGATGCCTGGCTACAGGACATTGAAGTTATCTTAGAGGCAGCCAGGACCCCTAAAGCAGAGAAGGTGGCTGTGGTGCGCCTGCAGTTACTAGATCTAGCCCGCAGCTGGTGGGCTATGCAGGCAGCGAGTTTGGGTACGCCTGTCATGTGGGCGGTATTCAGTGATATGTTTCAGACCAAGTACTTCGACGCAGTGGCTAGATATGACCTGCAGACCAGGTTTAGTAATCTCAGGCAGATGAACAGGACGGTCGACGGATATGCGGCCGAGTTTTCAAGGTTGAGTCGGTTTGCTCCCACCTTGGTGGCAACCGAGCTAGACAGAGCACAGCGATTTCAGCAAGGGCTCCACTTGGAGATCATATTGGCAGTAGAGCAGTTCGAGCACAGAACTTTTGATGCCGTCTTGCGAGCAGCGATGAGGCATGAGTACACTTCTCGAAGGATAGCGGACCGGACCGGAGGTCGAAAGCGGTCTCACGGCCAGATGACCCAGTCTTCAGCACCGGCCCTAGCAGCTAGGGCCCTGACCATTGGAGCTACAAGGACAGATTGGTTACCTCCTTACAGCATTCTGCCTCGATATATCCCCAGCAGCAGAAGCAGAAGCGGCCTTTCGCAACCGGTTGTTCTCATTGCGGGAAGCCCGGGCATGTTGTTACTGAGTGCCGCAGAGCACAGGGATTGTGCTTGGTTTGTGGTTTGTCGGACGACATGATAGGATCTTGTCCGTTCAGAAACAGATAATCGTCGACAGTAACTAGTCCCTCGGTTATGGGACCAGCACCAGAACCAGCTCCAGTTCACCAACCACAGCAGCTTCCGTTCCCAGGTCCATTGCCGTCTCAGGCCCAGGCCTTCCAGCAACAGAGGCCTCAGCAGTTCGCCCTAGCCCAGGCCCAGATCCAGAATCGACAGAGAGGTATCTGTGTCCTATTGTCTTGCTTTTCGCCGTTGTTATACGGACACATGTCATGTTTCATGTATCCTAATTACAACGGTATATCCCGGGCCCGAGCCATATCCTAGATCATTCGAAAACGGTTATTGGTACCAACCTTTTTGTATGAGGAGAGGCCCGTGTCCCTGTTTGACCAAAGAGAGAGACCTCAAGCGCAAGACTATCAGTTTAGTTCGTGTTGCTTGAGTTCATCACTCTTTGGGGGAGTCAACGTGGGAGCGTGAGGATGATATCCGATCGCAATATCCCGGCTTGTTTGACTCATGAGGTATAATGTCTTTCTTATACGTCATGCCTTCCAATCCTTACTTGCATGATTGATTGACTGCTTAGTATAGCTTACATATGAATAGTATAACTTGTCCTTGTCTCTCTAGCCCCTTGATTAAATTTCGAGGACGGAATTCTTTTAAGGTGGGTAGAGTTGTAACACCCATATTCGGAATACGTATTTTATCAGGCGTATACGTATTTCGGACCTGTATTTTATTTTCTCGGATTTTGGCCTGTACTTGTAATTGACTTGACTTGCGAATTTTGGATTTCTCGTAATTGGGTTTTACCTGGCTTGGTTTTATGTTGTGGAGAAGGTTGGTTTGGTTTGGTTTGGTTTATTTTGTATTGGAGCACCTTAGCTAACCTCCACCCTACACTCAACTTATCCTCCACCATTAAAATCCCCATCTAACACTCTCTCTCTTCATTACTTTCCTCCATTAATTCTTCTTCCTCTTCCTCTACACAACACCATCACCCATAGGCAAGTGCACCTTGCCACCACATGAGAACCATATTTATTTGTTCGTTAGCTAGATTAGGCCATGGTGATCAACATTAGAACTTGATATTTTGTGATTTGGAGTCTCCATTGTTTTAGATCTAAGTTTCTTTATTTTCGGATTTACATGATTTTGATCTATTTTGGTTGGATTTTTGTGGGTTTTGATGCTTCCATGTGGAAGAGAATTCAATTTTACTCAAGTTAGAACTTTGAAAATCTAGATTTGGCTTTGATTTGACAAGGATATGAAAATTTGAATTCTTGGTGTTCTTGGTGTTCTTCTCGGCCTGGAGTAGCAGCCTGTAGCCTGCGCTCTTTAGCGCAGTGCTGGACTGCGCAGCCCCTCTCGGCCTGTGCTCTTTAGCGCAGTGCCGACCGCGCAGCTTGCCCTATGGTGAGCTGCGCTCAGCCCCATGCGCCAACCATTCCTGTGCACTTCACCCTGCGCAATTCACTCCTGCGCAGTCTGTTCATACGCAATCCACCCCTGCGCAGTTCACTACTGCGCAGTCTGCTCATGCGCAATCCACCCCTGCGCAGTCTGTTCATGTGCAATCTGACCCATGCGCCATCTACCCCTGCGCCCTGTGCCCCTGCACACTTGGCACCCTGCGCAGCTGACACCTGCGCAATCCAACCCCCTGACCCCTTACGCAATCCATTGGCTCTTGGAGTTTTGGTTTTATTTCTTTAAGCTTGGCTCTTCTACAGCCCTGTATATTGATATTTTATTAGATATTTTACGCCCATTTTATATCCTTACGCCTTTTGTCATGAACTTGATTCTACTTAACATGTTTGGAATGACTATTGTACATGGCATGGTATGACAAGGAACTAGCATAACACGACAGTGACCCGTAGTGGTGCACTCCTGACATGACCAACCTGACTTGATAGTGGCCCGTCGTGGCGTACTCCTGACAAGTACCCTGACATGATTTATCTTGATAACTTGATAGTGGCCCGTGGCGGCGCACTCCTGACTTGACTTGACTTGTAACTTGTAACTTGACTCGTATAATCAACTTGACACCGTGGGAGTTCCTGCTTGCTTGCTTGTGCAATCCACTTGTCTTGTCTTGCATCATGTCTAGGACGTGACTCCCTGGTTTCCCACGGTCAGGGATTCGCACTGAACATGGATTAGGCTAATGACTAGATCTAACTATAGTTCATGGAGAATTTCCCAGTTACCTGTTGCCCCTTTGGTCCTGGCCTTATATATATACATATACATAGGATTTGTTGCTATCCGTCGAGATGAGCGCACTTCCAGCCCGCCGTCGAGTGTGGTACCTTAGGACACATGTATCTTACTACAGTGTGTCTGCTATATCTTGTTATCTTTTCCTTTTCTTGCTGGGATCACTCAGGTAGTAACAAACAGGTAACCGGACTTGGAATTCTCATTGCATCTTGCTAGTAACTAGGCCTGTGATAACCCTAGTTAGTTAAAGTAGCAAGCCGTAATTATTGCTTGGTCGTGATTGATTGGATGGAGTCTAGTCCAGCCTTGTCTCGTCCTGATCCTGTACAATTTCTGGCTTGACATGCTTACTCGTGCTTTATCTTAATTCTATATCATGAATAATTGTATGACCAGATTTCTTATATTTATCTTGCCGATAAATGGTGGGAAGAAACCAAGTTCTGTTCAGACGAAGGGTTACAACCCCGGTCCTTGTTTGGTTTACGGGTTGTAACCTGGTTATCTGAATAGTCCCATGGTTATCTCATCGTATATCACCCTGTCATGCTTTTCTATATGCTCTGTCTTTTATCGATTCAGTACAAGATTGTCTTTTATATTCACCTATCATGTTTTTCTTAAATTACTGTCTCTTATTACGTAATTATATTATTGTGCTAATTTGCTGGCTTTGGTTCTTATTTTGTGGCCTCCTTTGTGGCACTTGCTCTTTCTGGGGTCTGACCCAGCTGGTTTTGTATGACCAGATACCGGAGCAGCAGCAAAGGATCTACCTATTTTCCAGCCCGATGGTGACAACTAGACGGAACCCGGGCCAAGAGTGGGTTTTCTTTTTGTCTTGCCCACCTTATTGTAAAAATATTCTTTTGAGGCGTTTAGCCGCCGAGCAAGTGTTAGCTCGTTTGCAACTTTATTTACTGTCTGCCTACGGGCTGTAATCATGATTGGCAACTCGAGGTTGATCATGTATGACTTAACTCTTGCTAGTCCTTACATTTTGTACGACTAGCTTCATGATCATCTAGATATGTAATGTTTGGGACGCCTTACAATTGTATATTTGGTGATCTGATATCTTGTGATTATTATTAGTTGTTTGAGATTGAGACAATAGGATAATTTATGACCTTAAGAGACTGTTGGCTTGTAGATAAACCCTCACATATCTAGACAGCCGTGACCATATGGTGAGATGGATTCCATTTCATTATACGTAGCTGGCTATGTCTGCCGCCGCTCTCCAGTATTCTGGTTCTGGGGCGTGACAGTGAGCTAGGCCTCACTTCCGACATCGCAAGGCCTTACAGATGTGCGACTACTGATCAGCTTTTACTAGTGTTATTATATTGTAGGGATTTTGATAGATGTGATCCAGTTGTTCTCTCCCAACCCATGATGTAACTACAAACACAGACAATAGTCTATTGACTCCTAGGTCTAATATCAGGTTCCAACTCGATTACCATCTCGTATATCAAAATATAATACGTCATATGGTAATCTCTTGTTGGCAGGAGATTATACAACTTATTATCATCTCGTGTGTTGGAACAACACGCAATATGGTAATATCTTGTTGACTAGGAAGCTGGATATAAACTTAGATTACTCAATTAGGTTTTCCTAATTCTGGAACTTTCTAAATTTGGCTAACTCTCGCAATTACTGAAAATTTTGGCAGAGTCTCATTTGTATTTGTTGACCCAAAAATTTAATAATAGACTATATATATATGTATATATATATATATATATATATATATATATATATATATATATATACCCCTTCGGTGGAGCAACTCTCAACACCGGAACCACGCATTTATGTATATATGCAATTTTAATAAAACTTTCTTACCTTAGCAAGCAAGCAAGCATTTTATCTATTTGTGCCATTTGCCCTTTTTCATATTATTAAATCCGAGGGTCGTACTTTCGTAATTGGACCCTATACTTGTTATTTGAGTCTCTAAATAAAAAAAATGTTAGGAAAGTAATAATACTCTAACAAGATTTGAATTCACATATAAAAGGTTAAATCACCAACTAAATAGTAATGCTAAATTATTGGTCATTAGAATGGAATAATTAATAACTTTGAAGAAAATGGAATTTACCCAAAACTTGAGAAGAATTTCTCTTGATTATGTGATGGAATCAGTTTTCTTGGTTCAAGTTCAACTCAAACGATTAGGACGATCCATTTGTATATGCCAACAGGCTAACGAGAAGCCCAATATGCCGAATCAAATTGGTTTGCAAAATTGTTAGGTCCTAATGTGAGTCCAGGTACGTAATTCATGTCAACATTCATATATATGAAACTTCCCATGTTTCCAAGTAAATTTTAGTATTCTAGATTTAAGATATCTATGCTCTAACCATATATACATGTCAATAAGTTTGTGGGTTAAATCCTTATGGTAGTCTCATATGACTCAATTTGAAATGGTTACAAAACTATGTCGTACTTTGTAACGAATATAAGAATTACCATATATAATTAGATCTATCAACACAACCTCGTATATCTATACCCTTGACTACTATATAGATATATATAACATGACTATTATAATGTTCTAGCCATATATACATATAATTACCACACTATCATTTTCGTGTCGGTGTGTTCGTTTGTGTCCAAATTCTGAGTCGATATCATGATACTTTAATACAAACAATTTCAAATTAGGCTTCTATTCTACCATTTTGTAAGCATGGATTCCGAATCTAGGAGTATTCAAATTAGTAATTTACTAAACTAAAAAATGACCAAATTGATAAACCAATTGAAAATTAACATACAAAATTGAACAATGGAGATGAGGACTTGCCTTGGATATATATATATATATATATATATATATATATATATATTTATATATATATATATATATATATATATATATATATATATATTCGATACCATTTATTACCAAAGTAAATGTATCGTGTCCTAGTCATACTCAAAATACCACCAATAAGCTTGCCCGTGTTATAATTCTAAATATAACTATTTCAAAGTGTCTGAATCGTATCTGATTTGTGTGTTCAACCAATTTTTCCTAACAAACCGTGTCCACGTGTCTGTATCATACATTAATAACATATATATATATATATATATATATATATATATATATATATATATATATATATATATCACGATCCGCTACCCAAATTGTTGGGCCGGGCCGAGTCATATCCAGCCTACGCTTGAGATAAAGCATAGTAAGCTGTTCTAAAGATAACAAGATAAGACTAAAATGTGCTAACAGTTCTATATGTAATAAAGAGTCAGAAATGTTCCAAACACAAAAGTCATCTCATATATAAGTATGTCCCAAGTACAAGTCCAAAATGTAAAGCTGGATACAGGTCCAGTCACAAAATACATAGTCTAGTACATGACTACTCTCAAAAGTTCAAAGTAAATAGACAACTAGACGAGTTTTCCCGCAGGTACATCCTCGTAAGATAAAGCCTGGTCCTCGACAATAACTCCATAATATGAATCACAAAGCAACTCCTCCTCAGTAAGTTTACCTACAACGTTATCCTGTCAGGACGGAAGCAAGTATTGATTCTAGCAAACTAAATATACGAAACATAAAATGAACAGGAATCATGTTATAACATAATCTATCATGGCAAGGATACATATGTCATGAAGACAGATGTATATAAAATGTTTAAAACTGTAGCAGGTACGTGATCGTCAATAGGTGTACAATGTGCAGGGGCACATAATGAAATGTACTTTCGTACAAGTGTAAAGACGATAGATGTACATACGCACAAATACAGCTTTGAGATAAAGGCTTACGGCGCAGTAACATGTAGAATAAAACTTTGCTCGGTACGATAAAGGGGACATGATCACGTACTCAACTATCAATTTTCCCATAACCCAGATTCTAATCATGTGAGAGATATAAAACTGTTCTAAACATGGTAGGGACTGAAAATAATACAACATGTGAAGATTTAACTTGCTACCCCAAGGATCAGCATTTAACATAGCTGGAATCGTAGTTCATTATTGTAACAGTATGTAAAGTTTGTAGAAGTACTTACCTTTAGCAAAGCAAAGCAGTGATAGAAATGCTATAGATGCCTGGTGACTCGTCACTGTAGAAATAACACATAAACTTAGTTTTTATACTAAGTTAAACACTAAGACACTAGCTGTGTGATACGACTTTCTGACTGGACACCTAACCAAATGATGACTTTAGCATAGGAGACCAATATGGGATGACACAATACCCAAACTAACTTTTTAGGTCTTTATACTAGTGCGGGGTAAGGTCCTATACTATAATAACTCAAAACGACACAATTCATTGAAAGTCGTAACTATTCAATAAATAAATCAAACTATACATTATGTTCCAATAATTTTTGAGATAGACAAAAAGCTCAATTTTGCATAAAATAAAGTACCAAAATGATCCTTTTTAATTATAAAAATTTATACTAATTTTTCTGGAATTTATAAACCTTCATAAATATTTATTAAAATCAGCAAACATATGTATCCTAAAAATGAGTTCTGTTTTCCCATTTTTATAAAATACCAAGAATACTTACTAAATGTTGGAACAATTATAATAAATTAGCTAAATTAACATAGTATTTAAATACAATTTATTTTAGATTTTTACAGCAATTAAAATATATATATAAATTCAAAAACAGCAAGTAACAATTTCTGGAAAATAAATAATTAATTATTTACTATTTTGTCCATGTATTCGAAATTGAACCGAAGTCCAGATATAGGACCCAAAGCCATGAATCAAGTCCAATATGACTTGTACATACTCTGAATGTATTAGACACAATTGGGCCCAAAAACCCATGCTAGGTTTGGACATCAATTGGTCATAATTAACAAAATACAGGAATTTAAATATAAATAATATATTTTAAAGTTGTAAAATATACAAGTCACAAAATTGTATAATAAAATAACTTGTGAAATTTTACATAATAATAATTAGCACTAAAATTTGTATTTGAAAATATATACATAATTATACAGCAAACACAATTATATATATACATAAATATATAGGATTATATAATATATATATATATATATATATATATATATATATATATATATATATATATATATATATATATAATATATATATATATATATATATATATATATATTTTTTTTTTTTTTTAAAAAAAAAAATATATATATATATATATATATATTATATATATATATATATAATAAATATACATATATATATAAAATACTAAATATAAATTTTATATATATATGTATATATATGTATATACTCCGGGCTCTCCCTTCCTCCGTCGCCGGCTGGGTCCTCCTCCCCCCGGCGGCCGTCTCCCCCCGGCGTCGCTCCCCAGGACTGCGCTCGGGTGACCCGAGGCACCCCCTCGGGACCTGCTTCCCCTCGGGCCCCGACCCTTCGGGTTCCGCGCTCCCCCTTCGGGCCACGTGCGCGGAGCAGGCCTCGGGCCTCGCGTTGGGCGCCACGTGCCCCCCCCTCGCGTTGGACGCCAAGTTTCCCCCCTTTTTCCTTTTTTTAGTTTTTGAATTTTGAATGTTTGTGTTTGGGCCATGAGGGTCTGGCCCTTGTGGGCCGGCTCTGCTTCTGGGCCATGTATCTGCTCCTTGTGGGCCTTTTATTTCCATAAAATTACTGTTTAATATATATATATATATATATATATATATATATATATATATATACACATATATATATAATAATAAAACTAAAACAAAACAAAACAAATCAAAATAAAACAGGAAATGGGGGCTCGAACTCGGCCAGGGCAGGGGGGTTTAGCGCGCTCGGGCTGGCCAGGGGGTCAGCCCGAGTCAGTTGTTAGGGAATGGGTTAGGGTTATATTTATTAGGATTTAGGTTAACAGGTTATAAACCCGATAGCTCATTATTCGTGTCCTGACAGTTAAGGACACGAAGATACACAAGTCTCGTGTCCGGGTCATTCACGACACGTACGACACGAGTTTGCCATGTCCAAACTTACCACTAGAGTCGTCGTGTCCAGGCGAATTACATATGTTAAAACGAGACATAGGACGACAAGAAAGAGAGCTGACACGTACGTGTCCGGCAAGCTGGGGGTTGTGGAGGGTGCTGGACGGCGGAGGAAGCGTCGTGGTGGCCGAAAAAGGGCGGCGCTAGGTTCGTCTCGGCGAGACGAACTTGGTAGTGGTGGTCGATGGTGGTGGAGGAGGTTGTGTCGGCGGTGGTGGCGTGGTAGAGTCCTAGGGTTCCGGTGGGGTCTCGTCGGGCAAGAAGGAGGTCATGGCTTGCTGTGGGGGGGTCGTGGTGGTGTGCTAAGGTTAGGGTTTGGTCTGGAGGGTATTTATAGGGAGGAGGAGGTCGGTTTTAGTGGGCTAGGTCGGCCGGGAAAGGCGAGGAAAGGTCGTGGTCGTCGGTCGTCGGGGACAGCTGGTCGAGAGAACGTAGGAAGGAGAGAGAAAGTCGTGTGGGGGTAGGGTAGGTTTGCAGCAAGGCCCCCGAAGTTTGGGGGCTTTGCAAAATAACCCCAAAGCTATCGGTTTGCAAACTGAAATTAAAACAATTCAATAAATTACAAATTGGTATTAAATCAATTTAATAATTTACAAAACTTAATTAAAACATTTCAAATAATTTCAAAACTCAATTAAAATATTTTGTAAAATTGCAAACTTACATTTTTAGTAATTAAAACTCATTTAAAATTATTTAAAAATTCTAAAAAAATTCCCAATAATTATAATAAATCATTTTAAAGCTAAATAGGTCATTAACATCAAATTAACACTAATTAAACCAAATTTGAAAAACAGGGGCTAGTAAGTCTTTCCTTCTTGAAAAATTTTGTCCTCGAAATTCACAAGGATAGAAAACTCTACAATCATTCTAATATAACAAGCAATGCAAAGAATGACTACGGCTATTATTAAGACTAACCTCTAAGGTATCAAGCGGGAACGGATGATTCCCTCGCAGCTGTTGGGTCGAACAAGTAAGGATATCTCTCTCTCATGTCCTACTCCCTCTCCCAAGTAGATTCACCCGGAGAGTGACGACTCCAAGCTACTCGTACTAAGGGTATAACTTTGTTCCTCAGCCTCTTCTCCCTCATGTCCAATATCTCCACTGGCTGCTCAATGACTGCAAGGCTCGGTCCTATCTCCAACTCTGAATGATCTAGCACATGGCTGGGGTCCGAAACATATCTCCTCAGCTGAGATACGTGAAAGATATCGTGAACTTCTGCTAAATTGGGTGGAAGTACAACCCTGTAAGCTACCTCTCCGATCCAGCCATGTATCTTGAACGGCCCGATATATCTGGGGCTCAACTTGCCTCCTCATCTGAACCGAATCGTCCCTCTAGTAGGTGATATCTTCACTAGCACCATATCTCCGTCAGCGAACTCCATCGGTCTACGACTAGCATCGGCCCAGTATTTCTGCCTGTCCTTAGCGACTCTGAGCCTGTCTCTGATCATCCCGACCTTCTTTGTTGCATCTGTGACCATCTCTGGCCCAAGCATAACTCTGTCCCCAATATCATCCCAAAAGAGCAGTGTACGGCATCGTCGTCCATATAGTGCCTCGAAAGGAGACATACCGGTGCTGGTTTGGTAGCTGTTGTTGTATGAAAACTCTACCACGTGCAGATGGCTCTGCCATGATCTGCCAAAGTCCAGCACACAAGTCCTCAGCATGTCCTCTAGCGTCTGTATCGTCCTTTCGAACTGTCCATCTGTCTGCGGGTGGTACTCTGTATTGAACTTTAGCCGACTGTCCAACTCTTCCTGCAAGCTCCTCCAGTAGTGGAACATGAATCTGCTGTCTCGGTCCGACACGATGCTTACTGGTACTCCATGCAAGCGAACTATCTGATGTATGTATAGCTCTGCCAACTTCTCGGTGGAAAGCCCCACCTTGAATGGTATGAAGTGCGCACACTTCGTCAGCTTGTCCACGATGACCCAAATGGCATCCTTCCCTCCTTGGGAACGAGGAAGCCCTGAGACGAAGTCTATAGTAATGTGTTCCCACTTCCACTCGGAAATGGATAACGGCTGCAATAGACCAGCTGGCCTCTGGCGCTCCGTCTTGACCTGTTGGCAAAGTAGGCATCTCAAAATGAAACATGATACATCTCTCTTCATCCCGTACCACCAAAGATGTTCCTGCAAGTCACGGTACATCTTGTTAGCACCAGGGTGAATAGAATATCTCGATCGATGTGCCTCCTATAAGACTGCCCCTATCAGCTCTCCCTTCGACACGCACAATCGGCTGCCATGCCTCAAGGATCCATCATCTGCTATGGTAAAGTCATCCAGCAATCCAACTAAAGCCTGGGCTCGAAGTCTGCGAAGGCTCTCATCTGTAGACTGTGCCTCCTTGATCTGCTCCATCAAACTTGACTGAATGTCAAGCGCCATCATCTGTATCACTGATCCTGGCCGAACTATCTCGATACCGAGCTTCTCCAGATCTTTCCACAAATGCCGATCTATCATCAGATACCATGCCATCGGATGCCTGCTCAGTGCATCCGCCACCACATTTGTCTTCCCGGAATGATACTGTAAATCGATGTCGAAGTCCTTCATCAACTCCAACCATCGTCTCTGCCTCATGTTCAGTTCTTTCTGCATGAACACATACTTCAAGCTCTTGTGGTCAGTAAAGATTTCCACACGCTCTCCGTATAAGTAATATTTCCATAACTTGAGTGCAAAGATCATCGCAGCTAACTCTAGGTCGTGGGTAGGATAGTTCCGCTCATGAGTCCGTAATTGCCTAGATGCATAAGCAATCACTTTCCCATGCTGCTGTAGGACACATCCTAGCCCCTTTCCCGAAGCATCGCTGTATATGGTGAAACCTCCAGACCCTGAAGGTAATATCAGAACTGGAGCGGTCATCATCCTCCTCTTCAGCTCCTCAAATGCTGCCTGGCAGTCCTCTGACCAGATGTACTCTGCGTCCTTCCGTGTCAGTTTCGTCATGGGTTCAGCTATCCTAGCAAAGTCCTGGACGAACTTCCTATAATTGCCTGCTAAACCCAGAAAGCTCCTGATCTCCGAAACTGACGTCAGAGCCTTCCATGTCTCAATGGCAGCAATCTTCCTGGGATCTACCGAGATCCCCTCTCCAGTGACTATATGACCGAGAACTCCACTCGATCCAAAAAGAACTCGCACTTCGACAATTTGGCAAATAACCTCTCCTGCCTCAGAATCCCCAAAACTGTCCGTAAGTGCTTTGTATGCTCCTCCGACGTCTTCGAGTATATCAGGATGTCGTCGATAAATACTACGACGAACTTGTCCAGATACTGGTAAAATATCTTATTCATCAAGTTCATAAAGACAGCTGGCACATTTGTAAGACCAAATAGCATCACCAAAAACTCGTACTGCCCGTATTTCGTGTTGAACGCCATCTTCTGGATGTCTGCAGCCCTGACTTTCACCTGGTGGTAACCGGATCTCAAATCTATCCTAGAAAACACCTTTGCCCCACTCAACTGGTCGAACAAATCATCTATCTTGGGCAGAGAATATTTGTTCTTAATGGTGATGGTATTCAATGCCCGGTAGTCAATGCACAACCGAACTGTACCATCCTTCTTCGGCACAAAAAGCACTGGCGCTCCCCATGGAGAAGCACTAGATCGAATGAAACCCTTTTTCAACAGGTCATCAATCTGCTCCTTTATCTCTACGGCCTCATTGGGGTTCACTCTATAGCAAGCCCGGGATATTGGTGATGAACCCGGTACTAAATCTATAGTGAACTCCACATCTCTGTCAGGCAAAAGTCCTGGAAGATCCTCTGGGAGTACATCCATAAACTCCCTAACGATAGGGTGTGGAGGTGCTAACTCCCCAACTGTCGCACAACAGTTCGGCTCTAGGCTGATCTCCGGCCCTGTCCTCCTGACACTGAATGGTGCCGTGCCTGGGGGACTGAACAGAATACTACCCTCATGACAGTCTATAGCTGCATGGGCATAGCTAAGCCTGTCCATCCCCAATATGATATCATATCCGGGGAGTGGCATCACAAAGAATCGTCCTCTAAACTCTCTCCCAGCTATAGTAATAGAGCCTCTCCTAGCTATAGTAATAGAGCATCTATAGATAGCTCGAATAGACACTGGTCCGCCTTCCATCATTACTCTACTCATCTCCTCGGTAGGTGTAGCTACTAAGTGGTGTTTATACAAAAACTCTAATGACAGGAAGCTATGAGATGCACCGGAATCAAACAAGCATAGAGCTAGAAAAGTATGCAAATAAATATGACCTGTGATGATGTCAGCCAAATAATCTGGCTCCGAAACCTGCTCCGACTTCGGCTCAAGAGCTAGGCTATAAGCCTTCCCCTGGGGTCCCTTCTGCTGCTGCAGATGTTGCCCAAACCTCTGCTGCTGAGTCGGAAGCGACGGTCCTCTAGTTGGTGGTCCGGCACCTAGTACTCTTGCTACTGGGGAGTCCCGAAGCTGATGGGTGACAGACCCACAAACTAAACACTGTCCCAACCTCTTCCTGTAGATGGCAAAGTTATGCACTGGCCTTCTACAGAATGAACACACACCTCCCTTCTGCTGTCGGGGTCCCGGGGCTCTAACTGGCGGGGTTGGGTGATGTGGTATGGAAGGACGGTATGTCCGCTGGTGCGGCGTCGGTGCTCTCTGCTGGAAAGCCTGACGCTTGGAGGGTCCCTCAAGGTGTACAGGAGCCGGCCTCTTGCAAGACAGAAGACGCTCATCTATGCTCCGGGCCAACTCTAGGCTCTGATAGTAGTCAGTCGTACCGTTTGCCACTATAAGAATGCCAATGTCTGGGACTAGACCATGGCAAAACCTACGCGTCATCTCCTCAGGGTCTGCAACTAGACTAGGAGCGAAACGGCTCAAACGACTAAACTTCGCTGCATACTCGTCAACAGAACGGTTTTCCTGCTGGATGTTCTGGAATCGTAGCCCCATGGCTACCCTAGCGGTGGTCGAAAAGAATTTCTTCTTGAACTGGGTCTTGAACTGATCCCAAGTGGCCTTCCCTCTCGCGAATAGCGACTCATTCCGGAACCAAACTCCTGCCAAGTCTATCAGCAGAAATCTCGCTTCCTCGACCTGGAGGTCATTCGGCAACCTAGCTCCAAGGAGCTTCCTCTCTACCGAGTCTAGCCAGTTATCTGCTTCTACGGTGGCCTCGGTCCCTAAGAACTCCTTGGGGTTCAGATCCATGAAGTCCTTGATTGTCCCTGCTCTCTGCCGTGGCTCTACAAGTAGTGGGACCACGGTACATTCCTCAGAACGCTCCATGCTCTGGCGGAGTAAGGTGGTCTGCTCCTGATGGGTCGTTAGGAACCCCTGGATCAGAGTGAGCAGTTGGTTCCCGTCGAGTGTGACGGAAGCCTGGGCAGGTATAGTAATAGGTGGTGGTGGGAGTATCGGGTCCTGCTGGGACTGTAATGTGGAAGGTGGTGGAGGCATCTGGGTTGGTGGATTTGTGGAGTGGGGGAGTATAGTAGGTGGAGGTGTATCGGTTAACTGGTCAACCGACTGGGTAGGGAGTGTGCCATTCTCAGGTGTGGCATACTGGGATGAGCGGGTGAGCACTATCTAAATAAAATAAAATGACTTATAAGGACTCTTTAAAGTAAACAATCATAAACAAGAAAATCTAATTATAATAGCGAGCATATGATGTGATGCATTTTCTATGTTGTAGTCCTAGTATTCCTCTAGGTGTTCTAAGCGTCATTCCTAATGTTGTCTAGTTACCTTAAGTTCCTAATTGTAAGCATGCTTGGTACAATGACGTAACCAAACAATTTAGTCAGGACCTGCATGGGCCACCACTAAAAACATGTCATGATCCGCTACCCAAATTGTTGGGCCGGGCCGAGTCATGTCCAGCCTACGCTTGAGATAAAGCGTAGTAAGCTGTTCTAAAGATAACAAGATAAGACTAAAATGTGCTAACAGTTCTATATGTAATAAAGAGTCAGAAATCTTCCAAACACAAAAGTCATCTCATATATAAGTATGTCCCAAGTACAAGTCCAAAATATAAAGCTGGATACAGGTCCAGTCATAAAATACATAGTCTAGTACATGACTACTCTCAAAAGTCCAAAGTAAATAGACAACTAGACGAATTTTCCCGCAGGTACATCCTCGTAAGATAAAGCCTGGTCCTCGGCAGTAACTCCATAATATGAATACAAAGCAACTCCTCCTCAGTAAGTATACCTACAACGTTATCCTGTCAGGACGGAAGCTAGTACTGATTCTAGCAAACTAAATATACGAAACATGATATGAACAGGAATCATGTTATAACATAATCTATCATGGCAAGGATACATATGTCATGAAGACAGATGTATATATAATGTTTAAAACTGTAGCAGGTACGTGATCGTCAATAGGTGTACAATGTGCAGGGGTACATAATGAAATGTACTTCCGTACAAGTGTAAAGGCGATAGATGTACATACGCACAAATACAGCTTTGAGATAAAGGCCTACGGCGCAGTAACATGTAGAATAAAACTTTGCTCGGTACGATAAAGGGGGCATGATCACGTACTTTCCCCATAACCCAGATTCTAATCATGTGAGAGATATAAAATTGTTCTAAACATGGTAGGGACTGAAAATAATACAACATGTGAAGATTTAACTTGCTACCCCAAGGATCAGCATTTAACATGGTTGGAATCGCAGTTCATTGTTGTAACAATATGTAAAGTTTGTAGTAGTACTTGTCTTTAGCAAAGCAAAGCAGTGACAGAAATGCTATAGATGCCTGGTGACTCATCACTGTAGAAATAACACATAAACTTAGTTTTTATACTAAGTTAAACACTAAGACACTAGCTGTGTGATACGACTTTCTGACTGGACACCAAGCCAAATGATGACTTTAGCATAGGAGACCAATGTGAGATGACACAATACCCAAACTAACTTTCTAGGGTCTTTATACTAGTGCGTGGTGAGGTCTTATACTATAATAACTCAAAACGACACAATTCATTGCAAGTCGTAACTATTTAATAAATAAATCAAACTGTACATTGTGTTCCAACAATTTTTGAGATAGACAAAAAGCACAATTTTACATAAATAAAGTACCAAAATGATCCTTGTTAATTATAGAAATTTATACTAATTTTCTGGAATTTATAAACATTCATAAATATTTATTAAAAATCAGCAAACATATGTATCCTGAAAATGAGTTCTGTTTTCCCATTTTTATAAAATACCAAAAGTACTTATTAAATGCTGGAAAATTATAATAAATTAGCTAAATTAACATAATATTTAAATAAAAAAATTCCTAGATTTTTACAGCAATTAAAATATATATATATTCAAAAACAGCAAGTAACAATTTCTGGAAAATAAATAATTAATTATTTACTATTTTTTCCATGTATTCGAAATTGAACCAAAGTCCAGATACAGGACCCAAAGCCATGAATCAAGTCCAATATGACTTGTACAGACTCTGAATGTATTAGACATAATTGGGCCCAAAAATCTATGCTAGGTTTGGACATCAATTGGTCATAATTAATAAAATACAGGAATTTAAATATAATAATATATTTTAAAGTGGTAAAATATACAAGTCACAAAATTATATAATAAAATAACTTGTGAAATTTTACATAATAATAATTAGCACTAAAATTTGTATTTAAAAATATATACATAATTATACAACAAACACAATTATATATATATATATATAATATATATATATATATATATATATATATATATATATATATATATATATATATATAAATATACATATATATATATATATATATAAAATACTAAATATAAATTATATATATATATACATAAACACAGTATATTATATATATATATATATATATATATATATATATATATATATATATATATATATATATATATATATACATAAATACAGTATATATATATATATATATATATATATATATATATATATATATATATATATATATATATATATATATATATAACAGTATATATAATAATATATATATATATATATATACAAATACATATACGTATATATACATATATATATAAATACATATATACATATATATAATAATAAAACTAAAACAAAACAAAACAAATCAAAATAAAACAGGAAAGGGGGACTCGAACTCGCCAAGGCGTGGGGGTTTAGCGCGCTCGGGCTGGGCAGGGGTCAGCCCGAGTCAGTTGTTAGGGATTGGGTTAGGGTTATATTTATTAGGGTTTAGGTTAACGGGTTATAAACCCGATAGCACATTTTTCGTGTCCTGACAGTTAAGGACACGAAGATACACGAGTCTCGTGTCCGGGCCATTCACGACACGTACGACACGAGTTTGTCGTATCCAAACTTACCACTAGAGTCATCATGTCCAGGCGAATTACATATGTTTAAAACGAGACACAGGACGACACGAAAGAGAGCTGACACGTACGTGTCCGGCAAGCTGGGGGTTGTGGAGGGTGCTGGACGGCGGAGGAAGCGTCGTAGTGGCCGAAAAAAGGGCGGCGTTGGGTTCGTCTCGGCGAGGCGAACTTGGTAGTGGTGGTCGATGGTGGTGGAGGAGGTTGTGACGGCAGTTGTGGCGTGGTGGAGTCCTAGGGTTCCAGTGGGGTCTCGTCGGGGAAGAAGGGGGTCATGGCTTGCTGGGGGGGTCGTGGTGGTGTGCTAGGGTTAGGGTTTGGTCTGGGGGGTATTTATAGGGAGGAGGAGGTCGGTTTTAGTGGGCTAGGTCGGCCGGAAAACGCGAGAAAAGGTCGTGGTCGTCGGTCGTCGAGGACAGCTGGTCGGGAGAACGTAGGGAGGAGAGAAAAAGTTGCGTGGGGGGTAGGGTAGGTTTGCAGCAAGGCCCCCGAAGTTTGGGGGCTTTGCAAAATAACTCCAAAGCTATCGGTTTGCAAATATAATTTACAAACTGAAATTACAACAATTCAGTAAATTAGAAATTGGTATTAAATCAATTTAATAATTTACAGAACTTAATTAAAACATTTCAAATAATTGCAAAACTCAATTAAAATATTTTGTAAATTTACAAACTTATATTTTTAGTAATTAAAACTCATTTAAAATTATTTAAAAATTTTAGAAAAATTCTCGATAATTATAATAAATCATTTTAAAGCTAAATAGGTCATTAACATCTAATTAACACTAATTAAACCAAATTTAAAAAATATGGGCTGACAATATATATATATATATATATATATATATATATATATATATATATAACGCGCGGAGCAGGCCTCGGGCCTCGCGTTGGGCGCCACGTACCCCCCCCCCTCCCCCCCGCATTGGACGCCACGTTTCCCCCATTTTTCCTTTTTTTAGTTTTTGAATTTTGAATGTGTGTGTGTTTGGGCCATGCGGGTCTGGCCCTTGTGGGCCGGCTCTGCTTCTGGGCCATGTATCTGCTCCTTGTGGGCCTTTTATTTCAATAAAATTCCTGTTTAAAATATATATATATATAATAGATATATATATATATATATATTATATATATATATATATATATATAATATATATATATATATATATATATATATATATATATATATTCATATTTAAACGAAATAATCCTAGATGAATATGGTAATTTGGCAAAATTGAATTAGATGAAAAGAGATGGGAGAGGGCTTGCCTTAAAAATTTGGGGATTTAGGTTTTGCTCTTCTTTTCTTCCAACTCCTTCATCTTCAAGCTTCTTCTTCTTTTCCAATTTTCCTTTTTTTTGTTTGTTTAAAGAAACGGGTTAGGGCTTTTGGTGATGGAGATGATGATGAGTGATGAAGAGGATGATGGTGGTGGTGATGTAGTCGGCGGTGAGGGGGAAGCAACGGCCAGGAGGGGGCCGTCGGCGGTGGAGAGGGCCGGTCGGCTGGGGGCGGTGGTGGCAGCCATCGCAGGCTTCGTCAGCATGCGCGAAGCCGGATTCTGTGGGAGAGGCTGAGAGAGAGAGAGAGATGGAGAGAATGAGAAGGGAAGAGAGAGTGAGTCGAGAGAGAGAGAGAGAGTTTCGAGAGTGAGAGAGAGGAAGAAGAGACCGAGAGAATAAAAGTGTCAGCTCTCTCTCTCCCCTCCTCTAAGTAAACTTCTTTTTCTTTTTCTTTCTTTTTTTTTTCAAAATGAAACATAATTATTATGTTTCCATTGTTAAAATACTAATGTATCCTTAGTCTTGCATGCATAAAGACGCATGTACACTTAGGGCCGGGGCGTTTGGTTTAAGTTTTTATGGCTTGGGAATAGGTTTTGAATTTCTAACCCATGTTTGGTATGTTTAGGATTGGGAATGACGAGGGAATAGGAGGGGCTTAGGAGGGAAAGCTATTCCCATTGAATTGGGAAATCTATTCCCAAGCCCCCCCTTGGGAATAGATTTGCTTTCCTAGGAATGATGTTTGGCTACTTTGTTTGGACGGTTATACCCTCTTTCTATTTCAAATTTTCAACTTCTATCCCAAACATGTAAATCATCATAAAATTAATGAAAGGGTATTAAAGAAAAACTAAATAAATTAATATTTCTATCCCTTTGTAAACCAAACATGGAGATGAAATTTTTAAAAAAATTGAACTACCTATTCCCAACCTTACCAAACATGGGTATGGGAATGTTGAATTCCTTTCCCATGGGAAAGGAATTGAAAACCTATTCCTAGGAATACAAAAACTTGATCCAAACGAGCCCTTAGGTGTCTTGGTAAAATTTTGTAAATTGTAAAATTTTCCAAGGACCTTATTAGCAAAAAAAAATTTTAATAAAGGAAATAGTTTATAAATAAAATTAGTATTTAACACTTATGATAATAGTAAAATATAAGTATTCAAAATAAATAATTCAGTTCTCATAAATACGAAAATGTCTGGTACCGGATATTGTATTACAGAATATGGCTATGACACTCTACCCACCTTACAAAAATTTTGTCCTAGAAATTTAAGATAAGATTTTCAAGGCAAATATAAAGAAAGGAACAAGATATTCTACCCACCTTATAGAAATGAAGTAGTAATCTATTAAATTATCAAATAAAATTTTGAAACATATTGATCAAAAGCTTCACAAAAATAAGGACAATTCGAAAATACTATAAATCATCAAGATTCTTGAAATTCTATAAAACCAAATAGAATTGGTCAGATACCATGTTGTTTCAAACCATAACCATGTATGATCTTTGATTTCAAAATCATATTCCTTATTCTCATTGTCTGGCGTGATATAGTAATCTTGTGCCTCGCCATTGCGCATATGGCTGCAACAAAGATACCATTTCACTATCAGGGTTTTGCTACATTTTTCTTGATATCCATAAAATGAGTAGGAATTATGATTGTGAAGTAGACTTACACGTTTGGGTATCCTTCGCAATTCAAAAGATACTCAAGAACCAGAACTTAAGTTTTTTTTTTAATCTTTTATCTAAGTATCAAAGTACTATATAATATCATAATATAATATCAAAATTAGTAAGAAAATCCCATATATCTATATTATCAAAATACCGAATATCATTTTAAATTATTTAGGACATGGGTTTTCAAATCCAAACGGTAGTAAAACAGAATCAAAATCTGAATATCAAATTTTAAAATTCAACGGAAAAACTATGTCTTGATATCCGAAATTTTATTAAATTTTTGAACCATGTTTCGAGAATATGTGCCTCGTCAATCTGGATGGCCAGTTCGAATGGCTGCAACAACTTCTCTTCCATGATTCAATTGATTGATTGCAGTTTTCACTGCCTCATCGAATCAGTTGAAGGATTTTCGAGTTCTTGACACAAATAAATAAATATTCCTACACATGAAATTCAATTACAGAAAGTCTAATCAAATAATGCTTCACGAAAAAAAAAAATCCAATAAAAAATCAATGAGTAATGCATACGTAAGGACTTAGATGGAGGACTATCCCCAAAATTCAGGAATACTACTAGAAGAAAATTGGATTAGAAGGAAAGGATATAATTCTAGATTTTAATCGTTAAACTTTGGATGAAACAAGAAAATTAAGAATTTCAAGAAAAGTTGGGGATTTGTGAAAATAGATATATGAAATTTGATAAGGAAGGGGGATGAGTCATGATTTAAGAATGGATAAGATCAAGATACTAAGGAGTCGAACTACACTTTAGAAGTTATATACAATACTATATACAATATATATTATGCCTATACCTCAAGCAAGATACTACTAGTACTAAATTACCAATAGTTCTTCTAAGCTATATTTGTATCTATGCTAATTCCACAAAGACAGTATATCCATTATAAAATATTAGATAATTATTAGCTTATTTGACTAGAAGATCCATATTCTTTTTCTATCCCCAGTTTATATAATATCCAGATAAATCCAAATGCCAGGTTTACTAAGGGTACAAAGTTCAAGATCCTTATGGAACTTTCTACAATCTTTCACTAGGCTACTCTAGTAAGAACACTTATCTAATTCTCTATAATTTACTGGACCTAAGTTTTTGAACCATATCTATCCTTATACTACCCATAATTTCCTGAATATCATCTATATCCTTAATGATAGTCATAGGTTAGGATTCTTAACTATTTGGAATCACTGTAGGAAATCCATTACGTAAAGATCTATAGGGTAAGTGGAACGAAACATAGTCTAGAAATAAAACTTGCAGGATATTTCTTACCCTAAGGTTCTTTATAGACTATTCCTAAGAATATATTTTAGATTCTAAACCTATATAGGTCTCCTCAAAAGCATGACCTTAATCCTATCCTAGGTTTTTTATTTTTCGTGACCTGCATGGGCCACCATTAAAAGACGTGTCAGGTCCCGCTCCCAGAATACGGTGAGCTGAGTACGTAACAGCATCCCCGGGCTACGCGACATACGAATACTCCAGTACCCATATTCGCGATTGTCGCCCGTAAGATTCTAGGATATGTTTATTTCAGGTCATAACTTGCAAAATAAAATTAATATTATTCAAAAGGACATTTCTGAAACTATAAATTGAGATGGACTATTCTACCCAATACAACTATTAACCCATTATAATTATATATTTATATACCTGAATTGATGATGAGAAGATCTGATTTTAATATAATTGCCTTCAATCGTCCCATCTCGTTCTTGTTCTCCAGCTTCTGTCCAATGTACAATAGTAGCTCCTGGTCTATAAATCTAGTGAACAATACTATGTCGTCAAACAACATGCAAGCCCTCAGTCAAGGACGAGAAAATAAAATAATTAAATTAAGAATCTCTGAAGTGATCGGATTCTCGGAATTCCAAAGTAAAAAAATTAAGAAATTAATTCAGAGGGATTTTATCGTTAACTTAAAATATGATTCTGACTAGATCTCATTCTAGTAAATTTTCTCAGTGTTCGTCCTACGACTAAATCCTAATAATTCATAAGTAATGCCTACAATCACAATCACAACAACCTAAATTCACTATCACAATTACAGTCAAGTTTCCTATATGATGATGCAGTTTAGAGAAAACATTTGGATCACAATCACTCTCTAATTTCTCGACAATAATCCCATTTATCCGGGACCAGGTGGTGTCTGGATTGGGTACGGTGCCTTAGATCCGACCATCCACATCTTGTGGAGAACTTGTATACATTAACTTTTTAAATTTCGGTTTTATTCTCAAAATTTACTGGACTGTTCTCTATAGGTGAGCCAGGCCTAACCCCCGACATCGCAAGGCCTTACAGATGCGGGACTACTTATCAACTTTTACTAGTGTTATTATATTGCAGGAATTTTGATAGATGTGATCCAGTTGTTCCCTCCTACCCCATGATGCAACTACAAACATAGACAATAGTCTATTGACTCCTAGGTCTAATATCAGGTTACAACTCGATTACCATCTCGTATGTCAAAGTACAATACGTCATATGGTAATCTTTTGTTGGCAGGAGATTATCCAACTTATTACCATCTCGTGTGTTGGAACAACACGTCATATGGTAATATCTTGTTGACTAGGAAGCTGGATATAAACTTAGATTATTCAATTAGGTTTTTCTAATTCTGGAACTTTCTAAATTTGGCTAACTCTCAAAATTACTAAAATTTTGGCAAAGTCTCATTTGTATTAATTTGTTGACCCAAAAATTTAACAATAGACAATATATATATATATATATATATATATGTACCTAAGGTCGACCTTAGGTAAGTTACCTAAGGTCGACCTCATTTTTCTCACTGTACAACATTTTTTTCTTCAATTTTTTTTATGGGATTCATCTACACCTTATTGATTGGCAACATACCAAATTTCAAGAAAAAAAATATTGTTTAGCCCCCTATCTATCCCTTGCAAAATCGACGGTGTAGCAGCAAAGTTTTAGACCGTCAATTTTGCAAGGGATAGATAGGGGGCTAAACAATATTATAATCACTTGAAATTTGGTATGTTGCCAATCAATAAGGTGTAGATGAATCCCATAAAAAAAATTGAAGAAAAAAATGTTGTAAAGTGAGAAAAATGAGGTCGACCTTAGGTAACTTACCTAAGGTCGACCTTAGGTACATTTTCCTCTATATATATATATATATATATATATATATATATATATATATATATATATATATATATATATATATATATCGGGTACGCCGATCCCTTTGGTGGAGCAACCCTCAACACCGGTACCACGTAATATATAAAATTCCGGGTACGTCGACCCCTTCGGTGGAGCAACTCTCAACACTGGGACCACACATATATATATATATATATATATATATATATATATATATATATATATAAATGAAAATATATATATATATATATATATATATATATATATATATATATATATATATTTTCATTTATATATATATATATAAATATATATATATATGCAATTTTAATAAAACTTTCTTACCTTAGCAAGCAAGCAAGCATTTTATCTATTTGTGCCATTTGCCCTTTTTCATACTATTAAATCTGAGGGTCGTACTTTCGTAATTGGACCCTATACTTGCTATTTGAGTCTCTAAAAAAATTGTTAGGAAAGTAATAATACTCTAACAAGATTTGAATTCACATATAAAAGGATAAATCACCAACTAAATAGTAATGCTAAATTATTGGTCATTAGAATGGAATAATTAATAACTTTGAAGAAAATAAAATTTACCCAAAACTTGAGAAGAATTTCTCTTGATTATGTGATGGAATCAGTTTTCTTGGTTCAAGCTCAACTCAAACGATTAGGACGGTCCATTTGTATATGCCAACAGGCTAACGAGAAGCCCAATATGCCGAATCAAATTGGTTTGCAAAATTGTTAGATCCTAATGTGAGTCCAGGTACGTAATTCATGTCAACATTCATATATATGAAATTTTCCATGTTTCCAAGTAAATTTTAGTATTCTAGATTTAAGATATCTATGCTCTAACCATATATATATGTCAATAAGTATGTGGGTTAAATCCTTATGGTAGTCTCATATGACTCAATTTGAAATGGTTACAAAACTATGCCGTACTTTATAACGAACATAAGAATTACCATATATAATTAGATCTATCAACACAACCTCGTATATCTATACCCTTGACTCCTATATAGATATATATAACATGACTATAATAATGTTCTAGCCATATATACATATAATTACCACACTATCATTCCCGTGTCGGTGTGTCCGTTTGTGTCCAAATTCCGAGTCGATATCATGATACTTTAATACAAACAATTTCTAATTAGGCTTCTATTCTACCATTTTGTAAGCATGGATTCCGAATCTAGGAGTATTCAAATTAGTAATTTACTAAACTAAAAGATGACCAAATTGATAAACCAATTGAAATTAACATACAAAATTGAACAATGGGAATGAGGACTTGCCTTGCATATATATATATTTATATTTATATATATATATATATATATATATATATATATATATATATATATATTTATTTATTTATTTTTTATTTTTTTGGAACCAGGTAAATTGTTTCTGGAATCGCTCCCACTGGGATTCGAACTCCTGACCACTCGGGCCGCATGCATCTCTCTTAACCACTAGGCTAGAGGTCATCTGCTATATATATATATATATATATATATATATATATATATATATATATATATATATATATATATATATATATATATATATATATATATATATATATATACCATTTATTACCAAAGTATATGTATCGTGTCCTAGTCGTACTCAAATACCACCAATAAGCTTGCCCAAGTGTCTGAATTGTATCTGATTTGTGTGTTCAACCAATTTTTCCTAACAAACCGTGTCCACGTGTCCGTATCATACATTATATATATATATATATATATATATATATATATATATATATATATATATATATATATATATATATATATATATATATATATATATATATATATCCTCTCTAAATTCATATTTAAACGAAATAATCCTAGATGAACATAGTAATTAGGTAAAATTGAATTAGATGAAAAGAGATGGGAGAGGGCTTGCCTTGAAAATTTGGGGATTTAGGTTTTGCTCTCCTTTTCTTCCAACTCCTTCTTCATCTTCAAGCTTCTTCTTCTTTTCCAATTTCCTTTTTTGTTTGTTTGAAGAAAGGGGTTAGGGCTTTGTGATGGAGTTGATGATGAGTGATGAAGAGGATGGTGGTGGTGGTGATGTGGTCGGCCGTGAGGGGGAAGCAGCGGCCAGGAGGGGGCCGTTGGAGAGGGTCGGCCGGCCGGGGGCGGTGGCGGCAGCCGCCGCGGGCTTCGTCGGCATGCACGGATCCAAATTCTGCGGGAGAGGCTGAAAGAGGGAGAGAGAGAGAGATGGAGAGAATGAGAAGGGAAGAGAGAGTGAGCCGAGAGAAAGAGAGTTTCAAGAGTGAGAGAGAGGAAGAAGAGACCGAGAGAATGAAAGTGTCAGCTCTCTCTCTCTCTCTCTCTCTCTCTCTCTCTCTCTCTCTCTCTCTCTCTCTCTCTCATCCTCTCTAAGTAAACTTCTTCTTTTCTTTCTTTTTTGTTCAAAATGAAACACAATCATTATGTTTCCATTGTTAAAATACTAATGTATCCTTAGTCTTGCATGCATAAAGACACATGTACACTTAGGTGTCTTGGTAAAATTTTGTAAATTGCAAAATTTTCCAAGGACCTTATTAGCAAAAAAAAAATTAATAAAGGAAATAGTTTATAAATAAAATTGGTATTTAACACTTATGATAATTGTAAAATATAAGTAATCAAAATAAATAATTCAGTTCTCATAAATACGAAAATGTCTGTTACCGGATACCGTATTACATAATATGGCTATGACAACTCGCTCAAAGGATTTTAATATAATGGAACAGTTGCCTCGAGTTTAACAAGTAGAGCAAAAAAAGTAAGTGATGGAGGGGTGGTGCTTCTCTCAGGTCCAAGGTGTAGGAGGTGGTCAGGTTTTTGCAAAAGAGAGGAGTAAGGAAGTGAAGTGAATTAAAAAGAAAATAAAGGGTTTAAAACCTAACTTAATAATTAAGTAAGAAAGAATAGAATTTAGAAGAAAGAAGTAGAAATAATGAGAAGTTATAACAAGATTGGAGAAGAGAGGGAGGGGGCGACCCTTGTCATTAAAGTTGGAGGTGTAAAGTTAAGCTCATGAAGGGTGTTCTTGTCATTTCATTAATTTAATTAAGGAGCTAATATCTTAATGACTAAGCTAATTTATCCATTTAAGTTTAATAAATGACTAATCTACTTGATGACAAGTTCACACCTTTAATATACTAATACATAAATTTAACGCAAAAATTAAATATTATTATTATATTATTATTATATTATAATCTTTAAAGTTCGTAAAAATTACATAATAATAATAAATTTTCTCGTAAAAATATTTTCTTGTAGAAATATCAATATATGATAAACTTTGGAAAATAGCAATGACACTATGTGTTAGGTTCAAAGATTCTGAAAGTCCTAACTATTGCTAGGACTACTAGAATCATGGCAGTCACGTGTCGTCCCAATGGGACTATGTCAAAATTTTAAGTTCAAAACCCTAAAATTGGGTTCAAAACTTTGGAAAAATACCAACTGAAAAATCATTAACCTAAAATATACTAATTGTATTTTTTTTTAAATATAAAATAAACATATGAACTAAGATTTAAAAACTAAAATTGAAAAAGGAACAAATGTTCAAAACATAGAAAAAGAAGAAGAGAAATAGAAAGATTTAGATTGTGGGAATGAGCCTCGTATGTGTCATCTCCAATTAGGGTTGGAAGAGGAAAATGAAGTGAGGAGAAGAGAGTATGAAGAGGAAGTGAGGGCATGGCTCCTAGAGAAAAAGAGAGGAAGAGAGTATGAAGAGGAAAATGAAGTGAGGAGAAGAGAGTATGAAGAGGAAAATGAAGTGAGCCTCGTATGTGTCATCTCCAATTATGTGTCATCTCCAAAAATTCTCCTATCACGTGCTTCCCTTTATATTGTACTAACCCCCTAACAAGTGCCTTATTTCATCAATGACCATAATTAATCAAGGAGCGAGAAAATGTTATCGTGTACTCCTCTTTAATTTTTAGTCATTCTAATTCCAAACATATATATCCATGCATTAAATATGACACTAATTTGTATATGCATGGAGGGAAAAATGCAGGATGACATTTAGGAGTGCCAATAGTATTAATACGAGGACAAATTTGAAATTTGAATGTTAAAAAATTAAGGAGGAGTGCAAAATAATTTTTAGGAATGCCAATAACAGAATCATTAATTTATTTATATAATAATTAATCATAATTAGTTAAGTAGAGAGACAAAGTTCTAAAATATTAAATATATTAAGTATTTTAATTCTCATCATCATTTGTTTTTATTTATTTAAAAAGTACTCTTATTTATAAGATAAATATTATATTTATTAGATTTTGTCCGTTTCCAACAATCTATTTCATTGCTACACGGAGGGTAACATTGACTGTTTCACCAAGGCTCAAGGCTTTCGATCCGAAACAAACTGGGTGAAATAATGGATCCCTCCAAAGAGTGGTGGCATCAAGATCAACGTCGACGGGGCAACCTCCTCCTCCTCCTCCATTGTTGTTGCAGCAGTTGCGAGGGAAGCTTTGTATCGGCCAATTCACTTGGTACTCGTCGCAGTTATTTAGTGCTGATTATAGCCTATTGGCAGAGATTCATGTCATACGCCTTGGCATCATTATTGCCAAGGAGTTTTAACGGAAAACATCTGCATTGAAGGAGATTCGCATATAGCGCACAAGATATTCAAGGGCGACAGGGAACTGACTGTTATTGCCGGAAATGCCGGGGCACGCTTTTCGATGGAAAATACAGCAACTGAAACAGTTGTAAAGACAATGTTTCAAATACAATTCCTTAAAGAAGGTTTTACAACAGAGATCCAGAAGGATTCTGCAAATTACGAGATCTAAAAAGATATCGTAATTCACGAATAATCTAAAAAGATTTTCGTGATCGTAGCAAACTGGCAGTAGTACCTTCTAAAAAGAAGATACTGACAGAACTGCTAAAGGCAACAGAAGGGTGACAGGCGAGAGATGGAATTGCTGGAGTGAATGATCACCGTTGCTCAAAGCTTTATTCGCCCTCTGCGAACAGCTTCCAGGAACCCGCAAGGTTGACGGAAAACCTTGGAACACTCCTGCTCTTCTGACTCCTCGGAAGACGGCGAACTCCTCTGGCAATGGTAATCTTCTCTCTCTGTTTGAAGTAACAGAACTCACGCGTACTAAAAAGTACTAGTGTTTGTGTTAAACAACACGCTCACTACTCTGTTGTGTTAAAGAACACTTAGAGTTTTCTTTCTGGAATTCTGATTACTTCTACCAACTGAGAGAGAGGAGAGAACCTGCATATATAGCCCACGGGGCGGTTGCCAAGCAGTTGCCTGCACTTCAGGGTAGTGGGAGAACCACTCCTGAACATGCAGCAACTGCTGTAACCGTTCCCGCTCTAGTATGCAGCCAGCCATACGCACATACGCACTCTACGTACACTGCGTACGCTGCGTACGCTGCGTATACTGTGCACTCTACGTACGCTGCGTACGCTGCGCACACTGCGCGCACTGGGCTGCGTACTGGGCTGCGTAACTGGGCCAGCGTAACTGGGCTCGCGTAACGGGCCGCACAACGTGGTCACGCAAGTGGCTCGCGCAACGAGCACAACTTAAGCGCACTATGCGCCTAGCGACGATGCTGACGTGCTAAGTGCAAAGTGCGCCAACAAAATGCCACATTACACCTCATGAGCCCTTGAGCCCGAGTCCGAGCCCGAGCCCGAGTCCGAGTCCGAGTCCGAGTCCGAGTCCGAGTCCGAGTCCGAGTCGCTAAGCCCCAACGGGGCTTAGCTCCTATGGAAATAAATTTCCCAAGAGCAAAAAGCTTACAGCTTATTAATTGTTGATTAAGCCTTTATAACATTAATAATTAATCCCACATGGCACACACCCATGTGCACTATATGTGCATCTCCATAAAGAGTAAAGACTCATATATATGGAGATACACATTCCTTTCTAGCCGATGTGGGACTAAAAATCAAAAGAAAAGGCTATAAACCCAACAATCCCCCACATATCTCTATATATATGAGTACGAGTGTTCCCCACAGTAACTGTCCATTATGCTTTTAGGATAGATGCCACTTAAGACTTGAATCTTCCCACGTGAGTCAAAAATCAAACTATAATACAAGAATGGACTAAGCCTTGAATTCTGCATCATAGCTGAAATTCTTTCCACTCACATAATGTAGTTACATGTGCTTCTGGCTGCACATTTAAGGCCGTGTGCCAGCCTGGTTTCAGTATATAATATTGGGTGTCTACAAGTTTACCCTCAAGAGACGGCCTGATATCTCTTTGTCCATACACTATAGGTGAGTTCTTTATTAAAGAGACATGGCATGAAGCGTCCAACGCTTCCTTTGCGGTGCTACGCCGCTATGACATGGCCTTAAGCCGAGGACCTTACCCCGAATCACCGGGAACCTCATCGTAGTGTCATACTACCCGTAGCATGAGGTCTAGCCCCTTTGTAAACTACCCAGCATGAAGCCTTACGCTTCTGTGCGGTGTTACGCCGCTACGACATGGCTTGCAAGGCCGAGGCTTTATCCCTAGCCGGGTTTACCTCATTGTGGTGTCGTGCCACCCGTAACATGAGGAACACCTCCTCTTTATAGTGCTGACTACATCCCTCTTTAATTCAATATACAGCATTAGGCCAACTGCCAATTTGCGACGCTATGCCGCTGTGACTTGGCTAACATAGCCGAGGCTTTACCTCCTTCGAGAACCTCATGGTGGAGTCACCGCCACACATAGCATGGAGTCACACTCCTTGTAGTGCTGTGCTACCATGCTTCCTGTAAAGCATACCAGACATTCCAAATGCCTGAGAACTCATTAAGGCATTTAAGCCAACCTCCCACAGGACCTGTTTTCTGCAGAAAACAACAGTAGACAACAGTGGTTATAGGTCCGTAACCTCTCCATGCCCAATAGAACATGTACCCACCGTTCCTGATATTCTTCCGATTAGTGGTCCTCCCTTGAACCAAAAGCTAGATGCCTAGTAGATAAATCTTTGAACTAATAGCATAAAACTTTATGGTATGAATACAATAATACAATATCAGAATGCCTTCAAGCCCATTTTACAAGCTGTGTCATCGACCAGCTGGCGCTTGAGGCCCTTGGTGAACGGATCCGCCAGGTTCTCCTGACTCCGAACATCAATTACTGTAATAACACCTCTCTTGATAAGATCGTGTACTGCCCTGTGCTTCAACCGCACAGTCCTCTTCTTCCCGTTGAAGAGGTCATTTGATGCCACCGCCACAGTCGCCTGGTTGTTGTAGTATATCGGTATCGTCGGTATTTGCGCCCCAACCACTGAAAGATCATACATGAGCTCCCGAAGCCATTCTGCTTCCTCGGCTGCGGTATCAAGTGCAAAGAACTCAGATTCCATGGATGACCGCGAGAGCATAGTCTGCTTCTTCGACTTCCACGATATAGCAGCTCCACCCATTATGAAAATGTATCCACCTGTGGACCTCTCGCTCTCCACCTCTGAGCACCAACTGGCATCACTGAAGCCTTCTACTACCGACGGATCTTCGCTGTAGTACAGTGCATATGTCTGAGTCTTCTTGAGATATCTCATAACCCGTTCCACAGCTTTCCAGTGTTCAACACCTGGATTGCTCGTAAAACGACTCAGCATTCCCACGGCGAAAGCTATGTCAGGCCTTGTGGCAGTAGTAGCATACATCAAACTCCCGATTACGCTTGCATACTCCAGCTGCCTGACGCTTTCCCCTGAATTAGGCTTCAGCTTCAGATCACACCTGTACGGCATATCGATCCCTGGAAGATTCCGATACCCATAACGAGTGATCATTTTCTCAATATAATGAGACTGTGACAGCGCTAGTCCAGTGTCTGTCCGGATGATCTTGATCCCTAAGATCACATCAGCTTCCCCCAAGTCCTTCATACTGAACTTGCTTGAGATAAA
The DNA here is from genome assembly GCA_029216955.1 of Iris pallida. Lineage (NCBI taxonomy): Eukaryota > Viridiplantae > Streptophyta > Magnoliopsida > Asparagales > Iridaceae > Iris > Iris pallida. Next base: position 28,659,100 of record JANAVB010027598.1, read on the forward strand.
TTTCTTTGTCTTCGTGACACATCTAATATCCGTACCTAGGATAAGCATGTCGTCCACGTACAGACAAACGATCACACCTCTTCCATCAGCGAACTTCGTGTAAACACACTTGTCCGTATCGCTGACCATGTAGACATTTGACCTTATAACTTTGTCAAATTTCTCATGCCACATCTTGGGAGCCTGTTTAAGACCGTACAAGGATTTCACCAACTTGCAGACTTTGTCTTCAAGACCTCTGATGACAAATCCCTCTGGCTGTTACATGTAAATCTCTTCGATCAGCTCGCCATTTAGGAAAGCCGTATTCACATCCATTTGATGTATCACCATCTTATTTATTGCTGCGAGAGCAATCAACATTCTGATGGTGGTCATCCGGGCTACTGGAGCATATGTGTCAAAGTAGTCAATCCTCTGCTTTTGAGAAAGCCCCTTGGCTACCAACCTAGCCTTGAACTTGTCAATAGTTCCGTCTGCTTTCATCTTCTTCTTGAAGATCCATTTGCATCCGATGGGTTTCGCTCCTTCAGGAAGATCAACCAACACCCAAGTGTTATTTGAGGTGATGGAATCAATCTCATTGTCAATCGTCTCCTTCCAGAAAACCGCGTCTCTGGTCTTCATCGCCTCATCATAGGTAAGTGGATCTGCTTCCACATGATAGGTGACAAAGTCACTTCCGAAGTCCTTCGGCCTCCTCACACGCTTAGCTGATGGCTCAGCTTGTTCTGGTTCAATCGTTGTATCAACAACAACATCTTCTTGGACCACATCTTCATTGAAGACTTCAGTCTCTTGTGCACCCTCATTATTCTCCGGAACATCCGAAAGAACAATATTCTTGTGCCTTGCAAACTTGTCTTCAAAATATTCTGCATCGCGAGATTCAATGATATGATTTGACTCAATATCAAGAAATCTCCGAGCATCACTCTTCTCGGCATACCCCAAGAAGATCGTCTTTGTAGTCCTTGTCCCAAGCTTCTGAATCTTCAGATCTGGAAGCTTGACATATGCCAGACACCCCCACACTCGAATAACATTCAAGTTATGTCTGACTTTGAACCAGAGTTCATGAGGAGTAATATCAGAAGTTGCATGAGGCACTCTATTTAGAATAAAAGTGGCCGTCAATGCAGCTTCTCCCCAGTAGCACTTAGGAAGGCCAGCAGTCAACAACATTGAATTTATCATTTCTGTCGACGTCCTGTTCTTCCTCTCAGCTACTCCGTTTGATTGAGGAGAGTACGGAGCCGTAGTCTCATTGGCAATTCCATGTTCCTTACAGAACGATGCGAATTCATGAGACCTGTACTCCCCACCTCGATCACTTCTTATCCTTTTGAGTTGTTGTCCAGTCTGTCGCTCAGCTTCAGCTCTGAACTCCTTGAACTTCTCGAATGCTTCGTCTTTAGCCTTCAACAAGTAGACGAACGCATACTTTAAGAAGTCATCGATGAAGGTTATGAAATACTTCATTCCGGCCTTTGTAGAGAACTGTTTGAAGTCACAGATATCGGAGTGAACCAACTCCAGAAGATCTGTACTTCGATTAACCCGAGGAAAGGGTTTCCTTGTGATCTTCGTTTGAGCACAAACTTCACATTTCTCTACCTTACTCCCACATTTGGAGATAAGTCCTAGACTAGACATTCTGTTTATTCGTTTACAATGAACATGTCCTAGCCTATTATGCCACAACTCAAGAGTATAAGCAGAATGAGTGACTTCATTAATAACATTAATTATATTGGACTGATTTACAAGCTGAATCTTGAACATTCCTTCGGTATAAAAAGCTTTCCCGAAATATGTTCCCTTGATAGACATCGCCATCTGGCCAGCATTGATGTCCATCCTGAGGCCTGCATTGCAGAGTAGGCCTCCCGAGATCAGGTTCTTGGCGATAGCAGGAACGTGCTTCACGTCTTGAAGCGTCAGAGACTTGCCCGAAGTCAGCTTCAACACCACCGTCCCGATCCCGAGCACTTCAGCTTGTGCCTGGTTCGCCATCATAACCACTTCAAAAGTAGGTGTATAGGTGGTGAACCACTCCTTACTGGAGCATACATGGCAGGAGGCTCCAGTGTCTACCCACCAGTCAGAGTCAGTCCTTACTGCATCAACCTGTGCAATCATAGCAACTACGCCAGTGATCATAGATTACTAGGCTCTCCTTGCTCTGATTGCTTGGTCTTTTTTTTACACTCATTCTTAAAGTGGCCTTTCTTGCCACACTTGAAGCAAGGCATTTCTGACTTTAGCTTCTTTTTCTTGATAGAAGTTCCCTTGACTTTTAGATTGTCAGGGTTCTTCTTCTTGCTGTGGAAAGCCGCCTGCTTTCCCTTTGGTCCCTTGGTCTGAACCAGATTGGCGTTAGCCAATTGCTTGGACAGTGTGTCCACCTTCAGTTGAGCCCGCATCTGGTCCTCAACATAGATTTCCTGTAGGAGATCTTCAAGGGTGATCTCCAACTTCTTTCTATGCATGTTTGCATAGAACTTGCTCCACCCAGCGGGGAGCTTTGAGACAATCCCTCCAACAACAAACTTGTCGGGGAGGGGCATCGCCTCGTCTTCCAACTTCTGTCGCAGTTTCAGGAACTCCTTCACCTGCGGCAGCATAGACTTTTCGTCCTCAAAGAACCACTTATGATATTTTTCAACCACAAATATTTTACTGCGGTTCTTGTCTTCTTCGTAGAGTTTTTCTAGAGACTCACATATGTCTCTAGCGATATTCTTCTTAGAATAGGATTCTGCAAGGGAATCCTCCATAGCATTCACGATAAGGAGCCTGCAAATGCTATTTTCTCTTCTCCACTTGGCCTGAAGTTTAGTAGCCGCAGATATTGCAGCAGCAGACCCAGTATCAGGAACAGTAGGTTCCTCTTCAAGCAGCACGTGATCAACGTCTCTGAGTTGAAGAGTGAGATAAACCTTCCTCTTCCAGACTTGATAATGCTCTCCATCAAACTTTTCTAACTTACAGAAGTCAGTGTTGAGGAGTGAAGCATTAATGTTTTCCATCGTAGCAATAAAGCTTTGAGATTGTTATTGCCGGAAACGCCGGGGCACGCTTTTCGATGGAAAATACAGCAACTGAAACAGTTGTAAAGACAATGTTTCAAATGCAATTCCTTAAAGAAGGTTTTGCAACAGAGATCCAGAAGGATTCTGCAAATTACGAGATCTAAAAAGATATCGTAATTCACGAATAATCTAAAGAGATTTTCGTGATCGTAGCAAACTGGCAGTAGTGCCTTCTAAAAAGAAGATACTGACAGAACTGCTAAAGGCAACAGAAGGGTGACAGGCGAGAGATGGAATTGCTGGGGTGAATGATCACCGTTGCTCAAAGCTTTATTCGTCCTCTGCGAACAGCTTCCAGGAACCAGTAAGGTTGACGGAAAACCTTGGAACACTCCTGCTCTTCCGACTCCTCGGAAGACGGCGAACTCCTCTGGCAATGGTAATCTTCTCTCTCTGTTTGAAGTAACAGAACTCACGCGTACTAAAAAGTACTAGTGTTTGTGTTAAACAACACGCTTACTACTCTGTTGTGTTAAAGAACACTTAGAGTTTTCTCTCTGGAATTCTGATTACTTCTACCAACTGAGAGAGAGGAGAGAACCTGCATATATAGCCCACGGGGCGGTTGCCAAGCAGTTGCCTGCACTTCAGGGTAGTGGGAGAACCACTCCTGAACATGCAGCAACTGCTTTAATTTTAGAAGGCATGGCTCCTAGAGAGTATGAAGAGGAAGTGAGGGCATGGCTCCTAGAGAAAAAGGGAGGAAGAGAGTGTGTTGCCCCTAATCAGTTTTGATGGCAACCCTAACAAAAATTCTTCTATCACGTGCTTCCCTTTATATTGTACTAACCCCCTAACAAATTATATTGTGCCTTATTTCATCAATGACCATAATTAATCAAGGAGCGAGAAAATGTTATCATGCACTCCTCTTTAATTTTTAGGAATGCCAATAACAGAATCATTAATTTATTTATATATAATTAAACATCAACCTAGATAATTAGTTAAGTAGAGAGACAAAGTTCTAAAATATTAAATATATTAAGTATTTTAATTCTCATCATCATTTGTTTTATTTATTTAAAAAGTACTCTTATTTATAAGATAAATATTATATTTATTAGATTTTGTCCGTTTCCAACAATCTATTTCATTGCTACACGGAGGGTAACATTGACTGTTTCACCAAGGCTCAAGGCTTTCGATCCGAAACAAACTGGGTGAAATAATGGATCCCTCCAAAGAGTGGTGGCATCAAGATCAACGTCGACGGGGCAACCTCCTCCTCCTCCTCCATTGTTGTTGCAGCAGTTGCGAGGGAAGCTTTGTATCGGCCAATTCACTTGGTACTCGTCGCAGTTATTTAGTGCTGATTGTAGCCTATTGGCAGAGATTCATGTCATACGCCTTGGCATCATTATTGCCAAGGAGTTTTAACGGAAAACATCTGCATTGAAGGAGATTCGCATATAGCGCACAAGATATTCAAGGGCGACAGGGAACTGACGCCGTGGAGGCTAGCCGACTTGGTCTAGTCTATCCAAGGAGATTTAAAGTCCTTACCAAAGCCTCCTGGGTTTAGATTTGTAAAAGCCAACTCTGCCCTAAGAAAATAAAACAATGTACTACTATTATTTGTTCTTTCCAAGTAAGCATAAAATAGGTCTAATGTACGTGCACATGTACTAGTATAGGGTAATTTTTGATTTCTGTTCCCAACTCTGAAGTGAGCCACTAATTTTAATTTGCTGCAATGTCCTTCGCAAATGTTCACCAGGTACACACCTACTACGCTTTGGTCTCATCCGCTAAGTGCTCTGAAAGCTCGCCGCATATCATATGCGGCAGCACGAGGGCAAGCTGTAGGCCTCAGGTGCCCATGCAGAGTGCAATGTGTCGCGAGGAGTCTGTCACCAATCACCATGTCCATCCAAATCCGACCTAATTTTTCAGCCTATATAAACCCACAACTCTACTGCCGTTTCTCTCATCTCATCACTACTAGTCGCTCAAAGAAGAAGAAGAAGTTCTTCACAATGGCGATGGCCAATTTTCTCTGTTTTTCTCTTGCGTTCCTTCTCCTCTCCTCCCATGCTTCCCTAGCTGATCAGTTCGGGGAGAGCCAGGAGGGCCGCCGTCTCGGTACACAGAGCCAGTGCCGGATCGAGAGGCTCAGAGCGCAGGAGCCCCGCCGGAGGATCGACGCGGAAGCTGGATTCACCGAGCACTTTGACGAGAACGACGAGCAGTTCGATTGCGCCGGCGTCTCCGCTTTCCGACGCACCATTCAGCCCGGAGGCCTTGTCCTTCCTTTCTTCTCCAACAGTCCCATCCTCCTCTACGTACTACGAGGTTTAGTATCGTATATAATATATTATATGTATGTATATGTAGACACTTACGGTTCCTCACGGCCCACATATAGTAGAAGAACAACTTCACTTACACACGCGTTGCGTGTTATTGCAGGTAGTGGAATTGTTGGCACCATTATTCCAGGATGTCCCGAGACATTCCAGTCCTTCCAACAACATGAGTCGGAGCACGGAGGAAGGAAGCAGGGACAGAGGTTCAGAGACCAGCACCAGAAGATCCACCACTTCCGTGAGGGAGATGTCATCGCCATCCCCGCCGGAGTCTCTCACTGGTGTTATAACGATGGAGAGTCCGCGGTCGTCACCATCAATGTCGTGGACACCAGCAACCAGGCCAACCAGCTCGATCGCAATCACAGAGTAATTAGTACTTAATTTGAAGTTGAAGGCTAATTAATTTTCAATGGTGTGAGTGACTAACAGTTGTATATATATGTATGTAGCAATTCCTACTGGCTGGAAGCCAGCAGAGTGGTGGCCAACAGGGCGAGAGCGAGAGGGGGAGCTCAGGGAGAAATATCCTCGGTGGGTTCGACCCTCAGATGCTCGCTGATGCTATCGGCATCCGCAGGGAGCTTGTGGAGAGATCCAGGGAAGGGAGGACAACAGGGGCAATATCGTCAAGGTGAGGGCCGGCGAGCTCCAAGTGCTGAGGCCCTCGGAGAGCCGGCAGAGCGAGGAGGACGAGAGCCAAGATGAGTCCTCCAACGGATTAGAGCAGGCCGTCTGCTCCATGAAGATCAGGGAGAACATCCGCAAGGCGAGCCGTGCCGATGTGTACAATCCAGACGCCGGAAGGATCACCAGCCTCAACAGCCAGAAACTCCCCATCCTCAGGTTCCTCAGGCTCAGTGCGGAGTGGGGAACTCTTAAAAGAGTACGTATAATTAATTACTTGCAATAAAAAACATTGAAACACATATATATATATATATATATATATATATATATATATATATATATATATATATATATATATATATATACCAACTTTATTTATGTTTTAAAGCTCCCTCCCTCGCTTCTCGATTTATATGCATGCAGAATGCCATTACTCCACCCCAGTGGAACGTCAACGCCCACAGCGTAAGGTACATCATCAAGGGAACCGCCAGGTGCCAGGTCGTCGATGACAGGGGGAGGGCCGTCTTCGACGGTGAGCTCCGACAGGGCCAGATCTTGGTCGTGCCGCAGAACTTCCCGGAGCTCCTCCAGTCGAGGAGCGACGACTTCGAGTGGGTGTCCATCAAGACCAACGACAATGCCATGGTGAACCAGATCGTCGGCAGGGGATCCGCGATGAAGAGCATGCCCGTGGATGTGATCATGAACTCCTACCGCGTGTCGAGGGAGGAGGCGAGGATGGTGAAGGAGAACAGGGGGCAGGAGGTGGGAGTCTTCTCTCCGAGGTCCCAAGGAAAGGCTTCTGCTTAATTAGACGTCTATGTTTTGTATACAAAAATGAGTGTGTGCTGCCTGCTACTAATAATAGTAATGAGGAGGCTACAGCAGTTTTTGCTGAGTTATCTACTTACATATGTAAACCAAAAGGGTGCGTAAATAAAGTTTGATGAGCAGCACAGCCAGGGCTGCAGGGCAGGAGCTTCATGAATATGTTGTATGACATATGCAGTAATAAAAATAAAGTGTACTCTTCTCCAAAATTTCCTGTGTTTTTTTTTTCCAGAGGTTTGATCAAAGCTTCTCTTTGAGAATTCTTAGGGCCTGTTTGTGCATGCGTGTCTCGCAACAGGAAAGTAGTAGAAGAAGGCAGAAACTTAGTAGGCTGGTCTCTTAACGACCAGTCAGCCAATTTACCAAAAGTAAATGGTGTTTGGTTACTTAACACTAATTAGGATGTCATAATTTATATTATAATCTAAATTAACAAGGTCAACTAACTTAGTAATAATAATAATACATTCCATCAGCCTGGCAAGTATTGGCGATTCTTCCCTTCTCCAGCAAGGAAATCCTTTGATCCATCCATGAGGATATCTACATCTCTATTCCTTTTCATCACCAATTTTAAACTCAAATCATCTTCTTCTCTCCCATGTTCTTCTTCATCGTCTTACATGGAGGTCCTCTAGAAACTTGGTTCCTTGTTAACATCCTTCACCACTGAGATGACAGTAGCACAGAATCATCGACATCTTCTGACCTACAGGCAGACTGGGGGAGATTTCTCTTCTTCAAACCTCTCACTCAAAAATCTTACCCCTCCCACATTATTAAATCTACTGTTCAAAAGATTTGGAGAGTTAAAGGTCATATAGGAAAAGATTAAACAAATTCCGCCTATTATGTGGAAACCTATAGGTCATGGAGTTCGTAAATGTCCTTCCCGTGCAATCGTACATTACCATGACAGAAATTTTCATCCTAAGGGAATATTTTAGTAATATTTACAGGCGAGGAGAAAAGTTTCGAAAATTTTCATCTAAAGAGATATCGCGCTAACTATAGTGGCGGTGGTGGCCATGACGTACGTACAGCAGAAAAGGGGGGAACGGGGGACCGCCATCTAGGATGGCGGGGTGGACACTACCAAAATACAGGCAAATAGCGACTGAATTATTAGCGACGGCTTAATCCGTCGCCAATTTGCGACCGACAAGCGACTTACGGGCGACGGATTGTTTCACTTAAATTTTTTATAAGTTTAACGACTGATCAGCGACCATTTAGCGATGGAGTATGTCAACCGACTGATTAGCGACCGATATATATGTCGCTAAGCTGCTGTAAATGTCGACATTTCCATGTAGCGACGGCAAATGTCCGTCGCTAAGTTGCTGTGAAAATTCGAAAGTTACTTAAATTTCAAAAAATTTCCAATCTCTCTCTCTCTCAAAATCTTTCTCTCTCCTCCCCTCCCCCCCCCCCCCCCCCCCCCCCCCTCGACCAGCGATCACCCCCCCCCCCCCGACTGCGGCCCCCTCCGGCGCCATCCCCCACTCCGGCCCCCTCCCTCTTCTCCTCCTCCGATCGAACCCGTTAACCAACCCCTCTTCTCCTCCTCCGTCGAGCCCCCACCTCCGGCGACCACCTCCCTCCGGCGTGCTCCCCCACTCCGTCCCCCCCCCCCTCCAGCGACCACCCCCTCCGACGTCCCCCCTTCTCCGAGATCCTCTCTGTGACCAACCTCTTCAAGGTCCGAAACCCTGAACCCTAATTTGTATTTATTTTTATTTATGCTTTGTTTGTGTTTTCTCAACATGTTTTAGGGTTTCAATGTCGTGTTTGAAATTTATCGGTATAGTAGTGGGTATAGTAGATAAATAGAAATTTATCGGTATAATAGTTTTAGAAATTTGACGTGACACGGACACGAAATAAATAGGTTTGTTTTGTGAACCACTACTTGAGTATCAATTTGATACTTGAGTATCAACGTGATATCTAATTATGCTATATTTGTTTTATGAGTGAATGTACGTGAGGGGTACATCATACCAAGTTATACTAGGTTTGTTTTATGATACCAAGTGATATATAGCATCTTAATTCTTGGTGCAGAATTATTCACGTGGATTAGAACAATGAGTCGATACTTACTTGACCGTTCGTGGATGTACAATCGGCAACATGAGAGTATGATTGGCTTGACGGACGATTTCAAGGCGGGCCCTAAACCCTAATTATGTACAATCGGCAACATGAGATATAGTTTTAGAAATTTGACGGGACACGGGACACGGACCCTAAACCCTAATTGATTGATCAATGCGATATATACTTGAGTATCAACATGATACCTAATTATACTAGGTTTATTTTATGAGTGAATGTACGTGAGGGGTACGTCATACCAAGTTATACTAGGTTTGTTTTATGATACCAAGTGATATATAGCATCTAATTCTTGGTGCAGAATCATTCACGTGGATTAGAACAATGAGTCGATACTTATTTGACCGTTCGTGGATGTACAATCGACAACATGAGAGTATGATTGGCTTGACGGACGATTTCAAGACGGACGTCGAGCAATTTCTCATATATGCAAGTACCCATGCCGATTTCATGGACGAAGACGCATAAAGTGCCCTTGTGTCAAATGTAAGAATATACCATTTAGAGAGGTGTCACTCGTGAGAGAGCATCTTTACAAGAAGGGTTTCATGCCGAACTACAACGTATGGATTAATCAAAGAGAATCTCCGGCTTTGCAATCTCAGTCCTTCTTCAATACCGAGGTGAGATTCTACTCTCGAGATCATTTTGAATATCGGCAACCAACAAACTTGGCACGTGAGATGGTATTAGATTTTGCTGTGGCACGTGAGGATCCGAATCTTGATGCAAAGAGTTCTGCAATATGTTCAAGCATGCTGATACTCTGTTATATCCGGGTTGTGATTCTCATTCGGTATTGTCGGTGTGATGCGACTGTTGAACCTTAAATCCGATTTTAACTTACCGCAAGAATGCTATGACCGATAATTCAGCTTGTAAGAGAGTTGTTGCCAAAAGGATCAAATGATTTGCCTGAAAGCTTCTACAAGTCGAAGATGATGATACGAAACTCGGATTGGGCTACCAGAAGATAGACTGCTGTCGAAATGGTTGCATGCTATACTACAAGGAGAACAGTGATAAAGACAAATACATTTTCTGTGACGAGGACCGGTACAAGCCAATTCGGGGCAAAGAAAAATCAATTGTCCGGACGCGGATGCGCCGGTACAAGTACATGCAGTTCTTGCCAATCACAAAGAGGCTGCAGAGGATGTATATGTCGCAAATACTGCACAACACATGACATGGCATAACAAAGAACGGAAGATGGATGAAGGAGAATTAGCTCATCCTGCCGTTGGAGAAGCATGAAGCATTTTGATTGGTGTCACTATGCCAAAACATGCATTTTACGACAGACCAAAACCGTCGTAAATTACAGTAAACGACAGTTTGATCCGTCAGAACATCCGTTGTAATAGCGCGTTCCAAAATTTAAACGACAGTTTTGGACTGTCGTTTTATAGCTGAATAAAATGACAGTTTTTATCTGTCAAATAAAAACGATGGACTAAAACTGTCAAATAAGCTATAAATTGGTGTGCCATTATTTTTACTTTTTCAACATGTAAGGTCCGTCGTTTTTCTGGAAACAGGATTAAAAAAATCAATTCATCGATAAAAATCTATTTAAACCTGTTTATCCTGTATATAAAACTCAAATACATCTGAAATAAATTTTCATATAAACATCAACAATCATCAACTGTGAAAAATTCAATCAAAATTATATTAACTAATAAATGTATCGAGTTTACTTAGTGCAATATTCCATACAAAAATAAAAAGTACCTCCAATGTTGCTAGCTCACAACAGTTTCATTCTCATAATGAACAAAAAGAAGAGAATGTTATTACAATCTCAAGTGCAGTACAAAAAAAGAGTTTTAAAACCTCACAAACTGAACTGAATATTTTGGCTAATTAATCATTTTTCCAACTGTAATATCATCAAACTTTTCGCAAATCTTTCGGAGTTCTTCATTCCAATTTCTCCAAGCACTATTAGTTTTTTTAGTTGTGTCTTTATAAATTTCTTGTACTTGATATGTAATCTGCAATAACAATTATAAGTATATAGAACAAACAAATCAGTTGCAAAAGAGGAAAATTTAATATTTTAAAAAAACAAGATAACACACAAATTGGTATTGAGACTATATTTTTCTTCAAGCATCTGACACGTCAGTAATGGAAATCACTTAAATGGGCTACCATTATTCATTACTTTTGAGCCTTCAGACCATTCAAAAACTTGGACTAAATATAGCTATTAGTTAAGCTTGTCTAATAATCTAACCCACAATTTAAGCGCTTCACTGGTAAAGTTTAATAAACGAGCTTAAAGATAGTTGTTAACAAACCAACTGCATTATATGTAACAGCTTGCTCATATTTACAGCCCTACCTGCTCATCTGAGTGTATAATGTCCAATTAGATTATGCACAATAATTTTATTATGTACCACAAAAGATAGAGAAGAAAATGGCATACAAAGGTTATATTATTTTGTTTTTGAATGTACTGATTCATTCTAGTAGCTATCCAGGTAATAAACAATAAATTCCTCTTAAGTTCAAGGCGTTAGGCTTTGTCAGAACCAACACTCCTAGAAACAGTCAAATTGGACGTTCCAAAGCTCTTCTATTGTCATTTCTTCTCTTCACAGTTTGTATATCTGCACTTTGGTAGTGATACATTCGTAGACATGTTCTAACTCTATTATAATTCAAGCCTGTACATGTATGTTAACAAAGCTTGTCTTATTGTCCTTATAGCTATCTTGTATTGACAAACCAAACTACTTATGAACTTGTCAGCACTACACCGAAACACCTATTTTGTAACGGTCTAAACAAGTTACAAAAATTAATTCTAACGGATAAATTCTGTAAATATAGACATGGATAATATTACTAACTGTCTTTCTAACGGATCATGTATGTTAGTATTTCAGCTATTCTTACAAAGAACGGGTATCAGATATCATATTTTGTCAACTTCAATGTATGTATTTTGTAGTTATAGTTGAGAGTTGCAAAAATAGTATTCCTATCTATATTGGATTTTATCTAAACTATAGCCATTAAGTAGAACTGTATATATCAATCCAATAAAAAAATTCATTGACTAGCGAAACTAGTTTTAAATGCACCCAGTTATAGTTTGTTATCATAGAGACCAGTACTATAATTATGTTAAACGGGGAACATGCTTACTTTGTTACACCAACAGATCATCTGTTTCATACCAAGGGTGAAAGGAAGGAGGGCATGATCATGAGTTTGACCATCTTTGGAGATTCCAGCCTCAAAACCTCCAGTAGTAGAATCAATGATGACCATAACACAGTTAGCTTGAGAAGTTCCATGATCATTTTCTTGATGAAATCATGATGTCCAGGAGCACCAATGATAGTGAAGTAGTACTGGTGGTCTCAAACATCCAGAGAGCAATATCAATTTAATACCATGCTCCATCTCAGCTTTAAGCTTGTCAAGCACCCAAGCATACTTGAATGACCTCTTGTTCATCTCAGTAGCTTCTTTCTCAAACCTCTTAATGACACGCTTGTCAATACCACCAAGCTTGTAGATAAGATGTCCAGTAGTGGTCGATTTCCAGAATCGACATGTCTAATGACAACTATGCTGATTGAACCTTCTCTTTCCTGTGTTTGAGCGAAGTTAACAGCAACTACAGTGCTTTTGCTCAACGTTGACAGTGAAACACCTACAAGAAGCATTCTACTTGGATCAACTATATTGACAAATTAGGCCATAAGAGGAATCTGAGTCTGATATCTTTACCTTGGAAGTCTCCTACTTTAAGAGACTTTTTGGATACAACATGGGCAGTGTCAACCATGTCAAGTAATTGCTGGCCTATTTTTGTAGCATGATCATTCCATAGAGAGACAACAAGAGTATTTTTTCTGCACACGTTGATTGCATTTTGTTGTACGGGGACATACAGGCAACAAAGAGAAATTACTTATTTGAAGTTAAGTAGACAAATTGATAAGCATTGTACTCACGAATCATCTGCAATAGTTATATCCTAGCAATTGCACTTACATCTTCATCTATCAATTCTACATTGAAGACAAAACCTTCTCAGGCATTCTTGTACGAACGCAAGTTGCCTTTGTTTGTGAGATGGACTTTAATAGTCCAGATGCCTTGATAAGGGTTAAGAGAAACAAGACGATTTACCCTTCTAGTCGTGGCCATTCGTGCAACAGGAGCAGAACTGAAAAAACCATAGAATAACATTTATTAGACATTCTTGACAAAAAAATTGTGAAATCATACAATTATTGCTAAATCTATAAGATTGCTACTTACTTCTCATATTGTTCATGAACAATCTGTGCTAGAGATTTTGTCACAATCGCTTGCTTCAGCTTTAATATGATTCCAGTATCAGTTCCCTTCTCCTTTTTAACTTCACTCTTGATCTCAGACTCAAGCACAGGAGAAACAACTTCACATTTTATGACAATCAAAGCCCTAAAATATTTCAGAAGTCAGTCACACTTGCACATCATCAACCACTACTCCAAAACAGAAAAGCGTGAGAAATACAAAAATTAGGATAAGGCAATTACTTATCAGGTTGGTTCAGGATGGAGTTGCAAATGTAATCCAGAACACGTATGAGGCCAAGGTTCTGGAGGTTCCCAGAATGGATTTCAGGTGCAAAGTGAGATGGAAGCATCACCTTTAGTTTCATCTTTCCATCATTAGCCACGCAACTGCATAGTAGAGTATAAATTAACAGTAGAAACATAGAAAGCACTAGGACTCAAAAAGCCAATGCCATGCCAGGTCACAAGTGTCATGTCTGTGTCATGACAGACGCATAATGAATATTAGAGCATCTCCAACACTACATACAAATGGAGTAACTGCCATTTTGCTGTCCCAATTCACAAAATTTAGCCTCAAACATAGGATGCAAATGGAGATACAAAATCAGGATCACTTTCGTGGATGGAAATTTTGATGCAAAGGAAAGAGAAATTCAGAAGATGCTAATCTTTCTGGCTAGCAACAACTTTCTTCCACAACACTAGAAAGAAGGGCATTGCTAAAATGTCGCATGGTTTTATGACGATCTCTTTGTGAACAAATTAATTATCATAATAATTCTAAAAAAATCTGAAGTAACCTGATTATCGACTATGCAGTCGGGTAACCTTATTAATTAGACATGATCTCCAAATCCCCATTCAGTGAAAAGCCAGTATCATCCTCGATAACAAATCCCTAATAAGCCATAAAAAAACAAAGTTTAGGGACTGCAATTTGTAAACATCAAATAAAAAAGACTTTTCTAACTGCAAAGGGACTCATAGTGCGATAAGGAAAAGATGTCACATGTCTCCCATCCACATTGACATGATAGCCTTCCAAACCAACATTTAGTGTGAGAACAAAGAGCTTATCTTCAACGAAGGGATATGGCCGGTCGAAGGAGACCTTTGTTCGACCAATCAGACGATTCAACCACCATGTTGTCTTCGACTCTTCTGACCGGTTATCATCATCACAGATCCACTTTTCACACTTCACCAGCCTATCAACTGTAAAGAATTTTTTTATTAAAGAACATATTCTAAACATGTTTTCGGCTAAATAAGACAAAACAAGTTCAAATCAAAACATGTACTTCAAAATTTTGTTGGAAATATCTAAATCATAAGAATCAATGAAGGCTCCGTAGGCACAATAGAGATTTTTTTTACTCCAAATATGAAATTTAATGCTAATCTGGTGATTAAGACAAGCCATTTTTACTAGGCTACCATCAGTAAGGACTCTCACCAAACATTCCAAATGCAGACTTCCATCTAGCAACTAAATATTGAAATGCTGGAATAAAACAAAGCTATTGCCGAGCAAAATGGGACCATACAAAGTTTCTATTGGAAATATTGTGAGTCATCCTTTACAATCACAGTAGATGTAATTATTCCATACAGGAAATGACTTGTTTCTCCATAAGAAAGATCAGAAGTCGACAAGCTTTTGACACCACAATTTCAGTAAAAATGGTTATTTCCAACTTTTTATAGCAGAAAACACTCCTTCATATATACTATAAGTTCTACACTTCTACTAGAATGATCAGGACTTTCAAGCATAAAAATCATCCAAAGGAAGAAATTATATTCAAGAGAATGGTTAGCTCAGAACTTGATGTTTTGAGTGTAAGCCAGCCATTATACACGCATTGGAAATCTGATATGAGTCATATGACTAATTATCAGAACTGACAATTACCTTAAAGAGCAACTCCCATCTGAGAGAAAGAGATTACTGAAAATTAACCAAAGGGTGTGGGAAAACTCTATCCCCGTGAAATAAGAAAATATCAATAAGCCAAAAGCACACTTGAATGTACCATAACCACTCTTGAACGAAATGGCTAAATGCAAATCTCCTATTTTAGCTAAAGAAATTTAGTTTTACATAAGAAAATCAAATAAATTGTACAGCTTATTTAGAGTTTTAAATTGCCATATCATGTGAATCATTTATTTCCTATAAGTTAATGGCTCTATTTCTAACAAGAAACTAAAATCTCCTAAATACTAACAAAATGGTTGTATCCAAGTTCCTACATCTCTCTTCCATATTTTAAAAAGAAAAAATTGCCAAATGAGAACAGTACCATATAAAGTGAGACACCCATTATACGTCATCACCACCCAAACATTATCCCAACAAAATGGTGTCGGGTATGGCATAAGAAACCTCAAAAAAATAATTTACAGTCTTTATGATATGTTTTGGACACGACGGTCAACCTTTCATATTGGTACCAAATTCCTAGTCAAGGATAGCTATAAGAAGGAGAAGTAATGAGATAAAACCTAGAAGGGCACCCACTATAGATTAAAAGCTTAAATCAAGCCATCATATAAAAATGATTTCTCTCCCCAAATGTATTCTTACACTGAGAAATCAAGCTATCATATCAAAATATTTCATGTAAATTACCACCAGAGTGAATCTCTTACAAACATCAACATTTTGTGTTCGTTGCTCACCTAAAAGTACTTTATCAAATGGGAAGAATGGTTTCCCAATGGACCTACATATATATATGTCTTCTCCTCCTCTCGTTATTAAGAATAATTGCAAACAAACTAGGACATGTGAGTTTACCAATTTGTAGGAAATATATCAAGAACTAAAAGGAAAAGGAGAACAGAACTAATAAAATAATTTATAACATCATAAACATTTGGGAAGAAAAATATATATACTCCAATGATGTTTAGGCAAGATTTAAGTCAATTCAAGAAAAAAGAATATACTCCAATGATGTAGGAAACTATATCATGTAATCTACATTCCAAATTCAAACTGTGATTGGTATCAAAATCCATTAAAGAGAACAGCCATGAACTGAACTCATGATGCTCTTAACATTAAAAGTGTGATCAAATTCAACTATACTGCATACAACAGGAGATAAAGGATGATACCACTGTAGGTGGAGCTTATAGTTCAAAGAGTAAAATAGGCATATGGAACGGGAGTATCAGACAATAAACAAGATTAGAATGGAAGCCCTCACACCTGGATGCATATAGAAAGCATAAGTTAGATCCTTTTTCATATCATCACAGATAATTCCATAAATCTTTTCGACATAAGTTTGGAGTTGCAGCTTAAATAGCAAGGCGGATTATTTGGCTTCAACTTAGCGTACAACATCCAGACCATCGGCATTGATGTATACATGAAGAGAGAAACCCCTAGAAGAAAATGAATGGAAAATCATATGGTGCTTATGGGGAGGTTATTACATTCAATGTCCAATTAGCAAGAACAAACTGAGATTTTGTAAACATGTTTTCTTGTAGAAAAAAATGAACTCCAACAGCAAAGATGGTAAGTTGGATATAACATACTTGAGCCATCCTCCCAACAGTGATGTTGGAGTAGGTGGCTTACGTGCATTAGCTCTAGCTATCAGACTTCTCTGTAGCAGGAATAGAAAAGTAGATATATTTGACAACCAGTAAGCAAGATGATCGCTGCTCTCCTCTTTCTGCATCACAAACAAGAGGAAATGAAAGAGGCTTATCAATGGTAATTCAATGGAGCAAAACACAGAATTAATATCACAACATTAACTTTACCTCAATTTTAGAACCAATTATCTGAACTAGACGATCAAATATGCTAGTTTTCTCTGCTTCAAGACACTTCCAGTGAAGAAGACACTTGTATATTGTAACAGCAGTTACTGACTTTTCATGACTAAACCCAATATTTTTGAACAACACATTTCATAAGGGCATCAACACTCTTCTGTGCACATAACATCAACTGTTAGAGTGAAATAATTTATGATCCAAAAAACATCACTAATAATTAAACATGCCTAATTGCACGATAGTGTGCATAGGTAGGACAACAGGTAAACTGCAGAATTGTAGCAACCAATTTTTTGTGTCTGTCTATGAGTGTCAGGTGTGGTGCTTATATGTAATAGGGGATACAACAGGCAAAGGGTTTTTGGATAAGTAGTAGACAATAGATGTTAGGTAGTTTGGCAAGTGGGTTACTAGCAATTGTAGTTGCAGTAGGAGTTCATGTATGTGTAAGAAAAGGGCTGATAGATTATAGACATGACTGAAAGCTGTAGTCTAGTGCAGGAGTATGTTAACATGAGATACCTGTGCATCAAGCTCAGAAAGATGCACTGCAGGTAAGGGCGGCAGCAATAGATTTTCGTTTGGGGGCCAGATTAGTGCAGGAAGTAGGTGCATGTGTGTGTACTTTGTGCTTGTGTGTGCCTGGGTATAGTGTCAAGTATCAACTCTTTAACATCAAACTAAGAGGTGTCCAAGATGAGAAAAATTGACAATGTGTTTGAGTCTTCATAAGTAGCAAATTAACTACCATTTACGTCCATCCTTGCTCGAGTACAGTTTTTTTTCTTTTTCTCCTTTTAGCCTTTACACAAATGCGCACCGGAGTCTCCAACACCCTCCTGAATTGACGAGGATATTCTCGTAAACGGTAAATCTCTTCATGTATATTGATACAAAACCAAATAGGTGTTTTAAGATCCTACGAGGTACGCACCACTCAGAGTACAGTTCCACCAAAAAGGATGTGTGATTCGAAGGCTAGACCAGAACTGTCTCTCAATCAAAGAAGCACTTTGAATATATTAAGAAAAATAAAAGATGAAAATTAACTTTCTTAAGAGATAGAGTGTCCATGTTAGCACCGAACAAGTCGTCTCATGACCAGTCGTCTCATGACCAGCAACTAACACTGACACCTCAATTGTACACTAGAGACCTAAAAGATATGGAAATTGTAGCTGTAAAATGAGAAGCAAACATGTTAAATATGGCACACTAGACTAAGCTAAACAATCCAAAGTCAGCTTTCTTGGATGGTAAGGATGAGTTCATATTTTTGGACAAAAATACAATTAATTAATGGAAAACATGACATAAATATATGTATTATCAAGCTGAAATTAAATCATGACATGTCAAGAACAAAGTTGTACGTGGTTAGGCATGGAAATTAAGACACATCCTTGGAACTCTAAAGAACATGGTATCCGAACTTGGTATCATGGAAAACTACATGCCCTTGGTATCAAGCTCCATGACACAGTCTTTTGTGGATCATTCAGGTCCTAGGAAGCACCAATACTCCAAAAATAGGCTATGTCGCACAAAAAATTTAGTATCGAGAACGTGTCTGTAACGATTGTCCATATCGTACCGTGTCGCACATGTGTCCCTCCAACATAAAGAGCTCAATGGGATTGGTAAAACCCTATTTTCGATAAATCTATCATCTTTGGTGATATGGATCCATAAAATTGGTCATTTAGACAAATTCCTCCCATCCACAACTCACATCTGGGGAAGAAGGTATTATTTTTAGATGAAGGGAATCAGTAAATAATATCATTCTAACGAATTGAAGTCGAATATAACCAAAATACCAAGAAATAATGAGGAAGAGAAAGAGAATAGAGGAAGAGAGAGAGAGAGAGAGAGAGAGTGCATGTGCTTACGACTACAGAGAATACGTGCAGCTCCATCAAGACAAAGAACACACAAATAAAACCCTAACCCTAATTTTTTAAATCGAAGGAGGAGAAGTATAATCCTATCAAGTTAGCTAGTTTTTACGAAGTGGAGGCGGCTTGATGGAGAAGAAGGCCAACCTCAAGAAGGTGGTAGGGTAATGGTGATGGCGCCATTGAGAGAGGTGGTGGTAGGGTAGTGGTGATGGCGCCGCTGAGGGAGGTGATGGTGGGAGTAAAGAGAAAGGAATTGAGATGGAAAAGTATGTGGGTTTTGGCGTTTTGAGAAAAGGGTTCCAGAGGATGGGCACGGGAAGGTAAATAGAGCGCCAAAATTTTCAATGAAGGAGGAAACCTAAATTTTCAACAAAATTTTATATTAAACAACAGTTTTAGTCCGTCAACTTTAAATTTACTATTTTGGTGAAATGGATTTTGATGCTAAACAACGACTTTAATCCGTCAAAAATAAAATGACAATTTTAATACATCATTGTTAGAGAAATCTAACTGTCGCAAATTGTCCTTTTTGGTGTAGTGTGTCATCCTGATTTTGCTGCGGAGCCTAGGAATGTTCAATTGGCTTTATGTTCTGATGGATTCACTCCATTCGGATAGTCGGGGATGCAATACTCTTGTTGGCCGGTGATTTTGACCCCATACAATCTACCACCGTAGATGTGCCTGAAAACTCCTTAGATGTTCCTCACACTTATCATACCCGGTCCAAGAAATCCAAAGAAGAACATCGATATCTACTTGCAACCGTTGGTGGACGAATTGAAACAATTATGGCAATTTGGTGTCCAGACGTTTGATATATCGATGGAGCAGAACTTTTAGATGAGGGCGATGCTCATGTGGACCATCAACGATTTTCCAGCTTACGAGATGTTATCGGAGTGGAGTACTCATGGTATTATGTCATGTCCGATATGCATGGGGAAGAGTAAGGCATTCTGCCTTTAGAATGGAGGAAAGGCGTGTTTTTTTATTGCCACCGCCAGTTCTTCCTTCATCACATTCGTGGAGAAGGAACATAGATGACTTCAGGGCTGGTAAACGGGAAGTATCTCATCCCCCGTTGAGATTAACGGGAGATGTAGTTTGCGAAGAGGTTCGAGATTTATCGACTGTCATGGAAAACCCGGGATCGGGCTATCACATTGAAGGCTTCGGACAACATCACAATTAGACGAAACGGAGTATCTTTTGGGATTTGTCTTATTGGCCAGACAATCTCATAAGAAACAATTTTGATGTCATGCATATTGAAAAATATTTGACAACATATTTAATACTGTGATGGATATTAAGGAAAAAACGAAAGACAATATTAAAGCAATAAAGGACTTAGAAATTATTTGTAAGCGTGCAGAGTTGCATCTGTCGCAAAGGTCCAATGGTAACTGGGTGAAGCCTCCAACACCATTTACATTGAGTAGAGATGATAAACCGATAATATGTAAATGGATTTCAAAGTTGAGATTTTGACGGTTACGTATCGAATCTGGCAAGATGTGTCGATCTCAACGAACGCAGATTGATAGGGATGAAGAGTCATGATTGTCACGTTTTCATGGAGTGATTACTTTCTATCGCTTTTAAAGAGATGCTACCTTCTCATGTGTGGACTCCGCTGGCCGAGTTATCTATCTTCTTTAGAGATTTGTGTTCAAGTAAGTTGACGGTGCAACATATGCTAGAACTTGAGGAGAAAGTTGTAGTGATGTTGTGCAAGTTAGAAAGGGTATTCCATCCTTTCTTTGATAGTATGGAACATTTGCCGATTCATCTTGCATACGAAGCACGTGTCGGTGCTCCCGTCCATTATCGATGGATGTACCCATTTGAGAGGTATAAAATAATCTTCTAATTTATATTTTTTTATTTAAATAATTCTAATATTCAATGTATTTCTTATAGATATCTAAGTCACCTGAAGAAGAAAGTGGGCAATAAGGCTCATGTAGAAGCTTCAATATGCGAAGCGTACATCATTGAGGAGGTTTCTAACTTTTGTTCGATCTACTTCGATACTCATGTCCGAACAAATCGGAATAGAGCATCGAGGAATGATAAAGGTGATATCAATGCACCGAACGAAAGGATCCGTACAATCTTCAATGTGGGGGGCAAGCCGACAAGTGCGACTAAATTACGGTGGTTGGATAAAGATGAGTTTGAAGCTGCACATCGGTATATTTATATGCCTCAATAGCGGTATCCAAGAGATGGAAGATATTGAAAAGTAAGCGACACCATTTAGTCATTCTAAATTCGATATTTAGAAGTGTGCTAGCGTTTCTCCCTATTATTACAGTACTTTTAGAGCTGTGATTAGAATGGAAAGACCTGATATTGATGATGATGATCTTGCTAGAGAGGTCGATATGAAGTTTCCGTCGTGGTTCCGAAATTATGTAAGGATTATAATCATTAGCCATTCTAAATTCGATATGTTACTACCCCACTTTGTTTAATGACTTTTCTGATACTACCCACACTAGGTCTTCCGTCCTGGTAAATAGTTACAGAACAAATTAAGGGCAAAGAGCAATTGCTATTGGATCGAGCAAGAAGGCGAAGTGTTGGAGCGGATATACAATCAATGGCTTTAACTTTAGAACTACTGATAAGCCTATCAATCATTCATTTTTGATGAGGAGGCTAATTATACCAAAATTTGGGAGTTTGTGTGAGAGGCTCAGTCTACGATGTCGATCCCGAATTCGACTACTACGGTGTTCTAAGAGATATCGTAGAGATTGAATATTCTGTTGATACGAAGATTGTGCTTTTTAAATGTCATTGGTTCGACACAACATCCAAGCAAGGATGGAAGATTGACAAACAATTTGGCTTTGTTGATATAAAATATGGAAAAATATGGAGGTTTTGAACCATTTGTGTTGGCTAGTCAAACCGTTCAAGTGTACTATACGAGTTATCCTAGCCGACGACGCAGTACCCTAGATTGATGGGATGTATGCAAAACCAAAGCATGAAATACATATATATGGAGATGTAGCCTACCAAGACGAAGAGGTGGTTAAGCCTCAACCAACATATATAAGTTTGGCTGATGTTGAGGAAGAGGATTTAGAAGATATGGAGGTTACGGTAGATGACGTTATGGAGGTTAACGTTGATGAAGAATTGGAAGATGTTGAGAAAGAAGTGTAGCACCCAGTTTCTAAAATGAGGGTAATTTTAAATTTTGTAATTATAATTATTTAATAATGATATTTAAACCATATTATGATTTTTGGTAATTTTTTAGTTATTTTAAAACTATTTAAAACCACGACTTATGATTTTGATGTTTTGCTAGTGCAACCTTAGAGATTACTTAACCTAGAGACTAACCATGATCATATGAGCCTAGTCATAGGTTTAGAACATCAAGTTAGGGCTTTTTAGCCTAAGGGGTATTTTGGTAATTTACTAGGAATTATTGGAATTATTGGATTTATGTGAATTATTATTATTTAATTATTGTCATGAGAGTCCCTAACCTAGTTTACCCTAATCTAGAGGTTAGCCACTAACCTAGAGACTAGAGGATGGATATTACACATTAGTCAAGGTAGGAAATATAAGATATTTACATATGTGATATTTTTCTTAAAACCCTCAAAAGATCTCAACTTGGCACCCAAGTCCTTGCCTTCACCTTGAAGGAAGGCAAGAGGACACCCCCCCTTGCCATGACCAGCCAAGGGCACCCCCTAGCATGCCCCCTTCCTATATAACCCCATCTATTCATTCCATACAAATTTACATGTTTTAAAAACCTAGAAATTTCCCTTTCCATCAAACCTTCATAACTTCTTCAAATCAACTCCAAATTGAGCCTAGTCTTTTGCATTGGACTCCCCTACACTAGAGGACACCATTAGTGGGCAGCTAGCAAGGATTCGGAGGCTCGGGATCGTCACAAGTTGTAGAAGAGCCCTCATTCAAATAGCTTTAAATTGACGTTTTACCCTCAATAGGTAAAACCCTAACCTATTCAAATTCTAGATTTCTTCCCATGGATGCATTCATTTAGGGTTCCCCTAGGTGTGGCCCAAGTTTGGTAGTGTAAGCCCCCTGAATTTCCTGAATTATTTTTGAATTTTCTAATGAATTATTTTCAATAATTCATTTCTATATAATTTTTTGATCATTAATGCTCTTTACCGTGACTTGGAATTCTAGAGCATCAGGGATGCCAGTCTCTGGAAACTTCCTTCTTGAAGTTTGAAGTAGACGAGATTACCGTCATGTTGATAAATGGTGTCCCACTCAAACTTGTTCTCTTGTACTCTTTTTGCTTCGCGCAAGTTCGGGTCAATTTAGACCATTTAATTAATAATGATTTCCCACTCTTTTCCTTGATCATCGTTTGTACGTTACCGTGACTTTTAATTTAGGAGCACCAGACCAGTCGTTTTCTCAGAACCAACTTGTCATGCCTGATCTACTCGAGACGCTCTTCACCCATGATCTTCGTGTCCCACTCAGACACTCCATTTTGTGCTCCATGTCCTTTGCACAACTTTCGGTTCAATTTAGGCCAATTAATTATCTACCGTGAAACCTGATTTAATTTCCAATTTAATTTCGGGGCCCGACATCGGTCTAATCCAGTCGACTCAAAATATGGCCCTAGCCTGTTTTGAGTCTACTATGCACGTGCCACTTGCGTGCCACCGATTGGATCTCTCTTGTGCTCCCATTCCATCCGTGATTTTATTGATTTAATTTATAAATTAATTAAATTTTGGCCTCGACCTTGTCCAAACTTGGCCCAGCGCCCAACCCAGTTTAGTGTGGGCCCTGTCATGACTGCCCATACACCCCACTGGTGTTTTCCCATTTTTGCCTACTCGAAAATATAATTCTTTTATTTTATAATCTCTACCTCTCATATATATATATATATATATAACTCTCTTTCTCTCTCCTCCTAATAACACCTACACACACAACTCACTCTCTCTCCTCTCCCCATGGCAGCCGAACACCTCACCCCTCCCTCTAAATATCTATTTCTCTATCTATTATATATATATTATTATGTATAATATATATCCCTCCCTCTCTCTTATTTAAATAATTCTCTTTCTCTCTCCTCCATTTAAAGCACACACCACACAAACCACCTCACCCCCTCACCCTCTCCCATCACAGCCAGGACAAACCCCCTCCTTGTGGCCAGACTTCCCTTCTCTCTCTCATTTACAAATATCACTCTCTCTCTCTCTCTCTCTCTCTTTATTCTCACTCTCTCTATTCTCACACCCTCTCCTTATTTATATTACACACACACAAACACTCTCAACTCTCTCCCTCTCTCCTCACGTACACCAACACACACACCGACGGCCACCCCCGCCGTGCTCGGCGTCGCCGGCCACCACCACCATGTCCGAGCACCACCCACAACCTCTCCTCCTTTCCTCCTCTCACCATCATCATCACCAACTCCATCACCTTCCTATCACCACCAAGCAAACCACCACCATCCGCCGCCGCCGTTGGAGTGCCACCGCCGTGCCATGCCAGCAACCGCCGCATCGCACCACTGCAGCAGCAGCTGCAAACAGCAGCCGCGGCAGTGGCAGCATGCAGCAGCAGCGGCGCCACGTGCGCGCGCACGCGGGCGCCGCCGTCGTGCGCCGCCGCACGGCCGCCGTGGCCGCCCCCTGTCATGCGCGAGCACTCCGACGAACCCCTCCGGGGCAGTGCCTCCTTCTCCGGCGCGACGCACGGGCTATTCGTGCGTTTTGAACGGAATCCCGCCGTGACGCGAGTTTTGAACTTCAAAATTCGCGTCTCGGGACAGCGACTTCGTATAGATTTTCTGGGAGATCCGACCGTTGGATCGGTAAACTCCTTGCTCCGTCTCAATCTCGGTATATACCCCTTCATCCCTTTCAAATTTCATCCGTTATTTCGTCGTTTGATACATCAAAACCAGCCACCAAGTTGACCGTTTTAATTGTGTTATTTTGGACAGTTTCGTGATGCCAACTTCGCGGGTTCGTATCTTCGTCGTCGCAACTCCGGTTGGCGCGCTACCAGTTCCTGTACGAAGCTGGTATAACCCTCTTCCTGCCTCCTTTAGATTTCATTTTAGTTTGAGCTTGTTAGGTCGGTCGAATTCGACACACCGTTGGTCGTCAAATTCTTAGTGTTGCACTTGTAAAATTCCATTTTTGAACCCGGGACTCCGGATTCAATTTCTGACACCTCCAGTAGACTCGTGGCGTCGTTCTGGCATGTTTCATATAAAGTTTGCTTGATTTGGAGAACGTGGGCCCTGGCACGTATTTCGGTGCAAAGCGGGTCCCACTTTCTGGATCAACGGGTCATTTTGAGTTCGGCTCATCAGAATCCAATTTTGGATATACCGTTGAGTTCGTATCGTCATTCTGGACTCGTTGACATATAATTTGCTGAGTTTTGAGGACATTAGCCCCGGTATGCTTTTCCGTGCAAATCGGGATTTCAAAGTCCTGGTCAACGGACCAATTTGAGATCGGGTCAACGAAATCCAATTCTGGATATACTGTTGGGTTCGTATCGTCATTCTGGATTCGTGGACATATAATTTTTAGATTTTGTGCACTTTTATTTCGGCATGTTTTTTGGTGCAAAGTGTGTCCAACGGCGGACACCACTTTGGCCCGAAATTATCCGTTTTCCCTGTGTCCAAACTGGACTTTTGGACAGGCTATTCTAGCTATTTTGACCATTCTGGACACGTTGGTGATATTTATTTTATCATTCGACAACATCTGTAGGCTTTTATCCTATTATTATAATCTTTCTCCTTTTGTGGTATCTGAGATCCATCGATTCCAGTGATTTCACAACCACAGAAATTGAATGTGTTGACCTTGTAGATGTTGTAGAGGCTAGCTTTGACCCAGTTTGACCATGGTTGACTACTTTGACTGAACGTCGAAGTAGAGTCAACATTTGACCTAGGTTAGACTAGTTTTGACCCTGGTTGACCACAGTTGACTATTTTGACCAAAGTCAACCGGAAGTCAACTGTAGCCTAAGATTGACCAGAACTTGATCGAAGTTGACCAGTTGACCCAAAGTCAACTGTTAGTCAACGTTAGTCAAGTTGACCTAGGGTTGACCAGAGTTGACCAGTTGACCCAAAGTCAACTGTAAGTCAACCATTGACCCAGTTTGACCTAGTTTGACTTGGTGTGACTTATTGTGGCCTAGTTTGACTTAGTGGACTGAGTCTGACCTAGATTGCGTAGCTTTTACTATAGAATCAAGCCTAACACTGTTGAACCCTAATTAGCGGGTAAAGTGCATTTAAACTCTCCTTAGATGCACGAAAATGCAAATAAAGACTCGCTGATCCGAAAAACCCAAAAACAAAATGAAAACAAAAAAACAAAAACATATGAAATAATAAAAAAATTATTAAAAAGATTATTAAAAACAAAATGAAAACAAAAAACAAAATCCGGTTAGTCCTGAACTTGTATCGTAATTATTTATTAGTCATGACTATTATCGTAATTATTTATTTATTAATTCTAGAAAAGATTATTAAAAAGAAAAAATATATGAAATAAGAAATAAAAAATGAAAACAAAAAACAAAATATTAAAAAGATTATTAAACAAAAATCAATTCTCATGCTTGACATCATTTTCGAAAATAAATGTTTATAATCTAAATAGTAGGTTTTCATCTTAAATTTTTTCTGGAAAAAAAATCTTTTAACAAATGTCCGGTTAGTCCTGAACTTGTGTCGTAATATTTATTAGTCATGACTATTATCGTAATTATTTATTTATTAATTCTAGAAAAGATTATTAAAAGATGAAAAAAATATGAAATAAGAATAAAAAAATGGAAACAAAAACAAAATATTAAAAAGATTATTAAACAAAAATCAATTCTCATGCTTGACGTCATTTTCGAAAATAAATGTTTATAATCTAAATAGTAGGTTTTCATCTTAAATTTTTTCTGGAAAAAAAAATCTTTTAACAAATGTCCGATTAGTCCTGAACTTGTATCGTAATTATTTATTAGTCATGACTATTATCGTAATTATTTATTTATTAATTCTAACTGAAATTGTAAATCTTGGTACAAATTTATTTTTTCATCACATGTATTACTTAAACAAATAACTTAAATATTACTAAACGTGTCAAAATCCAAAAATAAATTGCAAAACATGTATGTCGAAGCATGGTCCGGGTTCAGTGGCTGCCACCGCCTTTGTCGATTATCTACGAATAGGCTTCCATAATTTCTATTTGGACGTCTTGAAAAAAAAGGAATAAGTAAAAAAAGCTTCAAACATTAAATGAGAGCAAATAAGTAAAAAAAAAAGAATATAAAAAAAATTTGCAGTTGGATTTGAGATCTGTAGGTAAGAAAAAGTTTCAATATATTAAATGAGAGCAAATAAGTAAAAAAAAAAAGAAATATAAAAAATATATTATTTTTCCTTCCAACCAACCGGTCAAAAAATAGAAAATATAAAGTTTAGGTTTTATGTTTCAAACAAACATTGTCTTATACATAGAGAATGAAAGAGAGCCAACAGCCAAATGTAAGCATTAGGGGTATTTTGGGAAGTGCACTTTTTTTTTAATCCAAAAAATGGCCTCTAACGGCTGTTCTAACGTCAATTTGACGGAAAGGGGTATTCTGCGCAAAACAGGGTTTGCGGGAGGTGCAAACTGCTTTAAGTTTTCTAAAAGGTCTTATTTTGCGAACGAGGCAACTCTAAGGAGGGTTTAAATGCACTTTACCCCCTAATTAGCTTATATATCTTATCTTTAGGTCTGTGGCATCACTCTGAGCATCGACCCCATTTGACAGTTCAGGACCGCAGGCGAGTACATTCACTGATAGTTTTCATTGTCTTGATATCTGCTATATCCGATTCAGTCGTAGTGTCTTACTTGATTCCCAGTCACGATAGTTCACGGACTAGTATATGTTGGATCATGACATGAGATGTTGTTCCTAGATTTTCTTGGTATATATGTACATTTTCTGCCTTGTTCCATGTACTTGTATAGACACCGATTCCTAAGAGGGAGTAGCTATCCTCTTAGGGAATCCCGTGTCATGACGTGTCATGTCCAGGTCCATTATACTATTCGGGGATGGGAAATTATTAGGGGTTATGTGATCCAAGCCACCCTGTCACTATTCATGTGCTCGCGCCACTCTTTCCTCACGAAGGGTGTAGCGAGATCCTTTTGCCTTGTGCTCGTTATCCAGGTTGGCCGGCATGACTTTCCGTTGAGGTCACCGCGGATTGCCGGGCCAAGTGGATAGCCTGTCCTGTCACTTATCCCAAGCCGATCACATATCGCTCTAATAATTCAAGGCACATTTTATTTACTTTATCTTATCATATATCCTGTTCTGCTCTACATTCAGTACTTTCTCACATGCTATGATATTCAGATTACTCACATGTTCTACATGCCATTATATTGTACCTTGATTGGAGACTAAGCTCTGTTCGGGAGAAGAGTTACAACCCCGGTCCTTGTTTGGTTTAAGGGTTGTAACTCAGCTTCCGAACGGTTCCCAAGTCTTCATATATATTTGTCTTGTAGTTCATTATACTGTCTCTTATAGAATTTGTCAATTCACATGGAACTGCTGTTAGTGCTTGTACTTGCTCATTTTTCTGACAGGATACCGTTGATAATATTTTAGGAGTAGTTGTGCCATTATTGGACTTCATGATGTTGCTAGCAGAGGTGGATCTCACTATTATTCTATGTGAGTTGCCTGGTAGTTATCCATAGTTAGTCTTGTTGTTCCTTCTTTATTTCTTGTCTTATGATCATTGTAGATTCTAGTTGTTCTAGTGTTATTGTTATTATTTCTCGTCTTATCTTTTAGTTTCCGTGATGTGATATGAGTACATTTCTAGTTATGGATCTTTAGATGTTGTAGTTAGTATCGGGTACTCGACAGCGTTCTACCGTCGATACTGCGGCGTAGGCTGGGCGTGGCCTACGTATTCGTATCCTTATATCCGAGTGCGGGTCGTGACACGTTTTTAGTGGTGGCCCATGCAGGTCAGTCTTTGCAATTAATGCGAAGTTGTGGTAGTACTTGAGCTTTTCTGTACTACTGCGAGCCTGCCCTAGGATTAAGGTTGAGTCATGAAATATTTTAGGAATTTGGTACTCAGTCACATATTAGGAACTCTTGGTAGATTCCAGGGATGACCCCGGGAATCTTATTCCGAACTTTTGAAACTTTTTTCATTTGTTCTGTCCGTCCTGATTTCTGAAACATTTGTCCGTTATCAACTTTATTCTTTCTTGGAATGAGTTTGTGGACCCCAGAGGGAAGGTATAAGTTGGACTTATATATCTTCTAGGTTGAGACGAGAATATTTGCCAGTCTCATATCAGGTTGGGATTGTTTTAGATTATATTCAATGATTTCCTTTTATCTTGACCTAGATAGTACCCTTGGACTTCTCCTGAGAATTTTATTCTAAACTCTACCTCAGGATCTGTTTCCGCTAGTTTCCATCTACTTATCCTTGATCCTTTGTTAAAAATTTTGAATCTTGATGTTCGTTCGTTGTTGACTTCGATTTTGATTCTGTTTGAAGATAAGTTTTTAAGGATTGAGTTAAGATATCCTGATAAACATATTTGATGGAGACGATGGGAACGATAAATGTCTACTTTACTTATAGAGTTGGAATTTATCGCAGTCATATTAGCTAGCCAGACAGGGACATGGAGCCTGATTTTGGATATACTATCCTAGTTATGGAATTTAGATTCTCTTGCAGCCATACCGGTTGGCGTGGTAAGGAATCTAGATGACATGATTATAGGGTGTATACCTTAGTTATGGACTCTATCGTTTATTGTAGCTATGTTTACTGACGTGGCGTAAATTCTGGCAACATGGTTTTGGATAGACGTGTATGGTTATCAGGTCATATCTTAAGTTGATTCACTTCTTTTACCAATTGAGCAAGATAATTCCTACCATTATTTCTTGTTTATCATTATTTTCTCTCTCATCGCATGATGATTTTCTCATCTTACCGTCATTTCCTTTGCCTTGTTTAGCTATGTCTTGATTACACAAATCAACTATCTCATATCTACATCTGTTATCTACACTTAAAAACTCTGAAAATTTTAAAATTTTTATATCTCAATTATTTCTTAATTTTCAATACTGTTAAGATTTTGATTCCCTTCTGTCCATGACCAACCAATTTTGGTCGTTTTGTATATTGCGCCAAAGAGTCTTGGTTGCTGACTAAACTCAAGATGACTTCAAATTCCTTGTGACTTGGATTTTCGTCCTTGGATTCTCGTGCCCAGCCTTCGTTGATCTTATTCTCCATCTGGCCCAAATTCTGATTTACTCAAAACTTGATCAATTTAAATCGTGCTGAGTATTTACTTTTATCGTGATTGGACAATGCTATCATCACTCGTGCTTTAAACTTTCGATTCAATTCTGGCAAATGACTAAATTCTATTCCAATCACGATTAGGCTTCATACTATCCTTGATTATGCCGGAGTCTCATTTTCTGAATCGTGTCCCAATGACTTAACTTATCATAATCGTGCCTATATGATTCTGTTCATATTTTGATTCTATCATGCGGAAATTTTCATCGTGCCTGAATAATTGTGAATTGAATATCTTAATCGTGCAAACTTGTCATTCTATGATCGTGTCTAAGTTTTTGCCTAAAACCTTCTATTTGTTTTACCCCTACTACAACCTTAATTTCGAGGACGAAATTTCTATAAGGTGGGTAGGATGTAAGCCCCCTGAATTTCCCGAATTATTTTTCGAATTTTCTAATGAATTATTTTCAATAATTCATTTCTATATAATTAATTTTTGATCATTAATGCTCTTTACCGTGACTTGGAATTCTAGAGCATCAGGGATGCCAGTCTCTGGAAACTTCCTTCTTGAAGTTTGAAGTAGACGAGATTACCGTCATGTTGATAAATGGTGTCCCACTCAAACTTGTTCTTTTGTACTCTTTTTGCTTCGCGCAAGTTCGGGTCAATTTAGACCATTTAATTAATAATTGATTTCCCACTCTTTTCCTTGATCATCGTTTGTACGTTACCGTGACTTTTAATTTAGGAGCACCAGACCAGTCGTTTTCTCAGAACCAACTTGTCATGCCTGATCTACTCGAGACGCTCTTCACCCCTGATCTTCGTGTCCCACTCAGACACTCCATTTTGTGCTCCATGTCCTTCGCACAACTTTCGGTTCAATTTAGGCCAATTAATTATCTACCGTGAAACCTGATTTAATTTCCAATTTAATTTCGGGGCCCGACATCGGTCCAATCCAGTCGACTCAAAATATGGCCCTGGCCTGTTTTGAGTCTACTATGCACGTGCCACTTACGTGCCACCGATTGGATCTCTCTTGTGCTTCCATTCCATCCGTGATTTTATTGATTTAATTTATAAATTAATTAAATCTTGGCCTCGACCTTGTCCAAACTTGGCCCAGCGCCCAACCCAGTTTAGTGTGGGCCCTGTCATGACTGCCCATACACCCCACTGGTGTTTTCCCATTTTGCCTACTCGAAAATATAATTCTTTTATTTTATAATCTCTACCTCTTATATATATATACATATATATATATATATATATATATATATATATATAGACGACCGCTTCAACCGCCATTTAGAATATTGTTAAATCAGTTATACACGAGTAGACCTGTCAATTGGGTCGGGACGGCCCAACCAGCACGAACCCGGCCGAAAAATTGGCCCATATGCCGGCCCGGCCCGATTAATTGTGGGCCCGGACCGGTCCGGCCCCGTATATTGGGTCGTGTCGGGCCACGTATATTGGCCCATAATGTAGGCGAGGCCCGGCCCGGCCCAGCCCAACCCGACCCGAAGCCCGGCCATATACATATATATATATAATGTAACTCTCTTTTCTCTCTCCTCCTGATAACACCTACACACACAACTCACTCTCTCTCCTCTCCCCATGGCAGCCGAACACCTCACCCCTCCCTCTAAATATCTATTTCTCTCTATTATATATATATATGTATATATATATATAATATCTCTCCCTCTCTCTTCATTTAAATAATTCTCTTCTCTCTCCTCCATTTAAAGCACACACACACACAAACCACCTCACCCCCTCACCCTCTCCCATCACAGCCAAGACAAACCCCCCTTGTGGCCGACTTCCCTTCTCTCTCTCCTTTACAAATATCACACTCTCTCTCTCTCTCTCTCTCTTTTCTCACTCTCTCTATTCTCACACCCTCTCCTTATTTATATTACACACACACAAACACTCTCAACTCTCTCCCTCTCTCCTCACGTACATGCACACACACACACCGACGGCCACCCCCGCCGTGCTCGGCGTCGCCGGCCACCCACCACCATGTCCGAGCACCACCCACAGCCTCTCCTCCTTTCCTCCTCTCACCATCATCATCACCAACTCCATCACCTTCCTATCACCACCAAGCAAACCACCACCAACTGCCGCCGCCGTTGGAGTGCCACCACCACCGTGCCATGCAGCAACCGCCGCGTCGTACCACCACAGCAGCAGCAGCTGCAAACAGCAGTCGCGGCAGTGGCAGCATGCAGCAGCAGCGGCGCCACGTGGTGCGCCGCCGCCCGCCGCGGTCGCCGTGGCTGCCCCTCTCGTGCGCGCGAGCACTCCGGCGAACCCCCCCGGGGCAGCGCCTCCTTCTTCGGCGCGACGCACGGGCTATTCGTGCGTTTTGAACGGAATCCCGCCGTGACGCGCGAGTTTTGAAATTCAGAATTCGCGCCTCGGGACAGCGACTTTGCACAGATTTTATGGGAGATCCGACCGTTGGATCGGCGAACTCCTTGCTCCGTCTTAATCTCGGTTATACCCCTTCATCCCTTTCAAATTTCATCCGTTAATTTCGTCGTTTGATACATCAAAACCGGCCACCAAGTTGACCGTTTTAATTGTGTTATTTTTGGACAGTTTCGTGATGCCAACTTCGCGGGTTCGTATCTTCGTCGACGCAACTCCGGTTGGCGCGCTACTAGTTCCTGTGCGAAGCTGGTATAACCCTCTTCCTGCCCCCTTTAGATTTCATTTCAGTTTGAGCTTGTTAGGTCGGTCGAATTCGACGCCAAAGTTGGCCGTCGAATTCTTAGTGTTGCACTTGTAAAATTCTATTTTTGAACCCGGGACTCCGGATTCAATTTCTGACACCACCAGTAGACTCGTGGTGTCGTTCTGGCATATTTCATATAAAGTTTGCTTGATTTGGAGAACGTAGGTCCTGGCACGCATTTCGGTGCAAAGCGGGTCCCACTTTCTGGGTCAATGGGTCATTTTGAGTTCGGCTCATCGGAATCCAATTTCGGATATACCGTTGAGTTCGTATCGTCATTCTGGACTCGTTGACATATAATTTGCAGAGTTTTGAGGACATTAGCTCCGGCACGCTTTTCCGTGCAAATCGGAATTTCAATGTCCTGGTCAACGGACCAATTTGAGATCGGGTCAACGGAATCCAATTCTGGATATACAGTTGGGTTCGTATCGTCATTCTGGATTCGTGGACATATAATTTGTTAGATTTTGTGCACTTTTATTTCGGCACATTTTTTGGTGCAAAGTGTGTCCAACGGCGGACACCACTTTGGCCCGAAATTATCCGTTTTGCCCCTGTATCCAAACTGGACTTTTGGACAGGCTATTCTAGCTATTTTGACCATTCTGGACACGTTGGTGATATTTATTTTATCATTCGACAACATCTGTAGGCTTTTATCCTGTTATTATAATCTTCTCCTTTTGTGGTATCTGAGATCCATCGATTCCAGTGATTTACAACCACTGAAATTGAATGTGTTGACCCTGTAGATGTTGTAGAGGCTAGCTTTGACCCAGTTTGACCATGGTTGACTACTTTGACTGAACGTCGAAGTAGAGTCAATATTTGACCTAGGTTAGACTAGTTTTGACCCTGGTTGACCACAGTTGACTATTTTGACCAAAGTCAACCGGAAGTCAACTGTAGCCTAAGATTGACCAGAACTTGATCGAAGTTGACCAGTTGACCCAAAGTCAACTGTTAGTCAACGTTAGTCAAGTTGACCTAGGGTTGACCAGAGTTGACCAGTTGACCCAAAGTCAACTGTAAGTCAACCATTGACCCAGTTTGACCTAGTTTGACTTGGTTTGACTTATTGTGGCCTAGTTTGACTTAGTGTACTGAGTCTGACCTAGATTGCGTAGCTTATACTATAGAATCAAGCCTAACACTGTTGAACCCTAATTAGCTTAATATATCTTATCTTTAGGTCTGTGGCATCACTCTGAGCATCGACCCCATTTGACAGTTCAGGACCGCAGGCGAGTACATTCACTGATAGTTTTCATTGTGATATCTGCTATATCCGATTCAGTCGTAGTGTCTTACTTGATTCCCAGTCACGATAGTTCACGGACTAGTATATGTTGGATCATGACATGAGATGTTGTTCCTGGATTTTTTGGTATATATGTACATTTCCTGCCTTGTTCCATGTACTTGTATAGACACCGATTCCTGAGAGGGAGTAGCTATCCTCTTAGGGAATCCCGTGTCATGACGTGTCATGTCCAGGTCCATTATACTATTCGGGGATGGGAATTATTAGGGGTTATGTGATCCAAGCCACCCTGTCACTATTCATGTGCTCGCGCCACTCTTCCCTCACGAAGGGTGTAGCGAGATCCTTTTGCCTTGTGCTCGTTATCCAGGTTGGCCGGCATGACTTTTCGTTGAGGTCACCGCGGATTGCCGGGCCAAGTGGATAGCCTGTCCTGTCACTTATCCCAAGCCGATCACATATCGCTCTAATAATTCAAGGCACATTTTATATTTACTTTATCTTATCATATATCCTGTTCTGCTCTACATTCAGTACTTTCTCACCATGCTATGATATTCAGATTACTCACATGTTCTACATGCCATTATATTGTACCTTGATTGGAGACTAAGCTCTGTTCGGGAGAAGAGTTACAACCCCGGTCCTTGTTTGGTTTAAGGGTTGTAACTCAGCTTCCGAACGGTTCCCAAGTCTTCATATATCTTTGTCTTGTAGTTCATTATACTGTCTCTTATAGAATTTGTCAATTCACATGGAACTGCTGTTAGTGTTTGTACTTGCTCATTTTCCTGACAGGATACCGTTGATAATATTTTAGGAGTAGTTGTGCATTATTGGACTTCATGATGTTGCTAGCAGAGGTGGATCTCACTATTATTCTATGTGAGTTGCCTGATAGTTATCCTTAGTTAGTCTTGTTGTTCCTTCTTTATTCTTGTCTTATGATCATTGTAGATTCTAGTTGTTCTAGTGTATTGTTATTATTTCTCGTCTTATCTTCCTTAGTTCCGTGATGTGACATGAGTACATTTCTAGTTATGGATCTTTAGATGTTGTAGTTAGTATCGGGTACTCGACAGCGTTCTACCATCGATACTGCGGCATAGGCTGGGCGTGGCCCACGTATTTGTATCCGTATATCCGGGTGCGGGTCGTGACAGATAGAAATTCGTGTCCATTTCGTGTCCGTATCGGACACGTATCGGTGTTTTAAACAAGGTGTTCGATGAAATATTTGTTAGAATTTAATAGTGTTAATTTTGAAAACTAAATACATGATTGTGTAGCCCTATATGTGTAATTTAAAACCCCCACTGACTGAGCACGATTTGGACTCATGTCTGTGTCCAAAATGGACACGAACACGCTGCACGACACCCCGTACTGTGTCCTGCTGCTCGGGTTCCCTATCTCACTGTACACGACACTTCGACACACCAAAATTGGTATACACGTGGGGGCCATGACTGTCAGGCCACCCACAAAATTTCAAGTGAAATCATTGAGTATCGAGGGAGTTCTCGATCTCACACGGATCCTGCACTGTCGCGCACACACGTACGCGCAGGAAAATTTCTGCTCTGATACGAGCCTCGTGTCCCTCGTGGACACGTCGTGGTGTCGTGTCAGGGTGACACGTGTGTAGCCTATCACTGGGCGAACACTAGGACACGAGCACGAGATGTGTTGTGTCCTGTGTCACGAGCACGAGACACTCGACCGCGTGCACGACGCAGCCTGTAACGCACAATTTTTGACACTGATACGCGTGTCGTACCACATGTAGACACGATGATGACACGTAACAGTGTGTCGATCGTGTAGCCCTATATGTGGGCTACAGTGTGCATGACCACGAGACGTGTCGTGTCTCGTGGTGTGTCCACGAAGGTAGTACACTGGTGCACGACACAGTGCTCTGCACTGTCCAGATTTACCCGATTTGGGTTTTCTTGAGTTTGACATGTCGTGTCGTGTCAAGATGGACACTCAGGCACCCTAGACACTCAAGGACACTTGGGGCAACATTTACCAACCGTTGGTTTCGAGCCTTAGCTCGGTTTTGGGTTTGATTTGGGTTTACCCCTATGTTCAGTTATGAACAGTAATTCCTAGGTAAATTTGGTATTTTTCTGAGATTTAAAACGATTTTTGATGTTTTTTATATAATATCTGTGTATATAGGGTATATACATAGTGTATGTGTTTGTGCGTGTGTAGGTGGAATTTAGGGGTATATACATGTGTGTACATATGTATATACATATATGTATATATATAGGTGTGTGTGTGTTATTGTGTGTGTGGGGGCTTGGTTTCCAGTTTCAAGAAACTGGAAATCCCCCCCCCTTGTGTATCAGTATCTCTCTCTCTCTCTCTCTCTCTCTCACTCTATTTCACTACCTCTCTCACTTTTCTCTCTCTATATATATGTATTGTATTATATATATATATATATATATATATATATATATATATATATATATATATATTATATATATATATATATAATATATATGTTGTATATATGTAGTTTTTATATATGTATTTGATATTGTATCTATATATTTATATTTATGGTATATAAGTAGTATATAGGCTATAGGCCTATGTATAGATATATGTTATATTATATATATATATATTATATCTATTAATATATATATATATATATATATATATAATATATATATATATATATATTATAATGTATAGATATATGTATTATATATGTGGTATAGAGATAGATATCTATGTGATATTAGCCTATGGTATTCATTTATGAGCCTATGGCTATGAGGTTAGGCTTTGGACCCTGTTTGACTAGAGTTGACCAAAGTCAACCTTAGGTCAAACCTTGACTTAATTGGCCTAGAAATGACTTGGATGGACTTTAAAGGGCTTGATGACTAAGGTTTGACTAAACCCTAGACTATTAAACTAGTTGATTTACGTTTGACCATATGGTTATGAGGATAGTCCTATGTAATTTAAGATATGTATGGGGTTAAGTGGGATAATTAGGAGTTGTGTCATGATTTGGGTTAGCCTTATAGAGTTGACGTATAGAGTTGACCCTTGACCTAAAAACTTAGTTAGTCTAAGTTTGACCTAGATTTGACTAACCTTGACTTGCTTGACCTTGTTTGACTTAGTTGACTCCTTATGACCTAGTAACTTAAGTTGACCTAGTTTGACTGTTAGAGTTGGCCAAGTTTGACTTTAGCCTAGATTGACCTAGAATCATGTAGTATGCATTGTATACTATATTTTTATCATTGTGGATATATTGTGACCTGTTTTACTCTAAATAGGACTCTGTGACACCAGTTCGGACATCTATTCATATCAGTCATACAGGATAACAGGCGAGTACATTCTCTGATCATTTCATACTTGTTAGGATTTATATTCTTGCTCTAGATTACTTTACATGATGCTGTCACGTTATTATCACGGATTGGTACTATATGGATCTTGTCATGCGATGGTATCCCCCTGGGGTGCATCAAATACAGTTGTTATGCTTTTCACGAACATCTTGTATTTCATGTACACCTCTATTCATGTATACTCTTGTGCAATCTTGTACTCTCATGATCACGTGAGCAAACATGATAAAAACCTCTTGTGCAAGGTAACGTAACTTGACTGGATCCTTGTGTATTGATTGGGGAGGGTGAGTAGAAATGGTTATGTGATCAAAATTCCATCTTGTGAAATCTTATGAAATATGTATATGTCCATGGTACAATCACGTATGATGGAGTTACCCATCATCCTAACCCATTTATATAACCATCTCATGCTCTAAATCACAGGTTACCTACAGTTCTTACTTATCATATATATAGATATTTCAGTTATCAAATCTCTCATTTTTATATATATTCTTTACAGTCATGTATCTTACTCTTTGCATGCTTTATATTTCAACGTGATATGAATGCGTGAGATGTATTGTGCTCGTTTTCGTCCTGACTGGACCTGTTGAAAATATTACAGATGATGATGGTGACTGTCCTACCTTCTATGGGACACATGAGGGTGACCTTCAGGAGCCTAAGGAGCATCTAGCTCATTAGAGGGGTGCCTAGTCTAGTCTAGTGTTTATAGTTTTTATTTTGTATCGGACTGTTCCGATTGTTAGTTGTGACTTAGTATATTTCAGGTCTTGTACTTATTTGTGTTGGACATCTACTTTGTGTGGTGTGATAACTCTATTTATATTCAGTTTTTTTCCTTTCATCTGATTTCATATCATGCTCTATCTTTTCTAGACTTGTGTTTGAGATATAGAGTTGAGATGTTATGTTATACCTCCGTGCGGAGATGACAGATTTATATATCTTGTTGTTAGATGTTAGATGTTAGATGTTATAGATGACCTATACAGCGTTCTACCGCGACACTGCGGCGTAGGCTGGACGTACCCACGTTTTCGTGCCCCTAATCAGGGTGCGGGTTGTGACACGTTTTTGTGGTGGCCCATGTAGGTCTGTGTCGTAATTAGTGCGATCTCGTAATGGTGCTCGACTTAGAGTACTAATTACGAGCCTGCAATTAGGACGTAGGACCTAGGACATGATAGGAGTTTCTCAATCACACCTAGGAAAATTTTCGATCTTTTGATTTTCATGATTACTCTCCTTGTATTAAATTCTGTCCTTCCTTGATAAATCTACTCATGTGCCATATTGATCTCTTTGTTTCAATTCGTCTCCAGGATGACGAAGACGCACCCGCAGGCCACTGGATCGAGTAGCTTGCCCGATAGATCTGACCAGCTGAGAAGGAGGTTCACGAGACTGCCTCCAGTGATTCCACTATCCCGGAGACCCCGGCAGTTGCACAGGGAGGTCTACTACCTCCACCCAAAGGGTTTCGGTCGTCGTTCCGGAGATGCTACCGCCACCATCTCCGATACCGACGGATACACATCATATGTTCCTTCTCCTTCACCAGATGATGGAGACTCAGCGGGCCCAGGCAGAGGCATCGCAGCGCCAGTCGGAGGCGTCACACCGTCAGATTGAGATGCTGAGGCAGAGCATGGAGAACTCGCATCAGCTTACACTGGCAGCAGTGGAGAGAGTGGCACCGGGTACGGTACAGGGCCCTACTGGCCAGCAGCCGTACCAGCAGCAGTCCAGGCCGGGGATAGTACTAGACTTTAGGAAGATGAGCTCCCGGGACTTCACGGGCATGGAGGGCATCCTTTATGCAGACGACTGGCTAGAGGACGTGCAGCGGAGTATGGAGCTAGCAGAGCTTCCTAGAGGACTTTGGGTTTCAGCAGCAGCCAGCCGATTCTTCGATATCGTGCTGACATGGTACCGCACGGATCCTCATGCGTCGGTGAGAGGGCTGACATGGGAGAACTTTCGAGGCTCTTCAAGGGAAGTTCTTCCCGGACGTGGCTCTTACAGCATTGGAGGGCCAGTTCGTGGGTCTAGTACAGGGAACTCGTCGGTGGACGAGTATGCAGCTGAGTTCTTTCGCCTTAGCAGGTTCGCTCCCGATATAATCCAGGATGAGGGGCAGAAGGCTCGTAAGTTTCGTAGGGGACTTATTCATGCAGTGCGCACCCGCACCTCGGGACGCCGTGACGCGACATTCGATCAGATATTGATGGACGCACAGATTGCAGAGGAGGACTTCGGCCTCAAGCCGAAGAGGGGCAGTGATGCCTTAGGGGCTAGTTCTAGTGCAGGGCCAGCCAAGCGCCCTCACATACAGCAGAGGCCAGTTCAGTAGCCGCTTCAGGGCCAGGGACATGTACTTCACTAGCAGGCACCCAGGCAGCAAGAGCACCCTATATGTAACTTCTGTAAGAAGTAAGGTCATGGATGGGACGACTGCAGGAAGAGGCAGGGCCTGTTTGCTTTGTGGTTCAGCAGAGCATCAGTTGAGGGAGTATCCCAAGAACTTGGCACGATTGGCTCAGGCAGCAGCAGGAGCTAGGGCTCCGACAGGGCAGCAGACGGGACTACCGTTGCAGACTCAGCAGCAGAGGTTTATCCAGCATCAGCAGCAGGCCAAGGGAGGCCAGCCGGGGCGAGCTTTCTCCATGGCAGTCGATGATGCACAGGCAGAGGGAGAGCTGATTGCAGGTTCCAACCTTTTCGATTCTATTTCCGCATTTGCCTCCTTATAACTGTCTTGAAATTCGATTCTATCTGTTCCTTGTAGTTGATAAATTTTGTTCGAATATTTTATTGTGAGTTATTTTCTTCTGAGATAAGTCGTATGGGCTAGGTCATCTCGATTATGGGATCTAGAGTCTTCTATATGTAGAACCCTAGAGGGGGGGTGAATAGGAAAATTAAAAATTAACTACAACAATTGATGCAATAAAGACAATTGAAAGTAATGAGTAGAAAGATCAAACGCAAACGCAAGAATGTATCCTGGTATCCTCTTTGAGGCAGTCCAGTCCCGGAACTCTCTCCGGCTTTAATCTACTATTTAACCAAATAGTACACACGTTTGGATCCGAAGAACTCGCCAACTTCAATACGAGTTTGGATCCGAAGACTCGCCAACTTCTACACACGAGTTTTCTTACGAAGGCTCGCCAACTTCAAACAAAAGGGAATGAGAACTTGTTGATCTTCTAACACGTGAAGATCGAAATGTACAACTCTTTAATACTCTAGCACTTTGGGAGAGGATGACAATAAAAGCTTGGAAGAGTATTAATGGTGGAGCTCTTGGTTGTTGGAAAATTTATGGAAGAGTTGGTGAGGAAGCTCAAGAGAGAGAGAGCTTCCTTTTATAAGAGAACCAAGAGTTGGTGGCATTTAATGCTCAGAATGCAGACAGACCGGCA
The DNA here is from genome assembly GCA_029216955.1 of Iris pallida. NCBI lineage: Eukaryota > Viridiplantae > Streptophyta > Magnoliopsida > Asparagales > Iridaceae > Iris > Iris pallida. The sequence goes on from JANAVB010027598.1 coordinate 28,700,392, forward strand.
TGCCGTCGGTATGCAGCGGCATACCGTCGGTATACCGGCCAAATAGTAACGGTCATATTAATGACCGTTTGAGAGCATTAAATGTGGCCATTAATGCTAGTCAGAGCAATTCGAAAACCAAATATTTGAAACTCGGTATACCGCCGGTATGCCGGAGCATGCCGTCGGTATGCCGACAATTTGTCACAGCAAGTTTTGAGTTGCTAAAAACGGTATACCGCCGGTATGCCGGAGCATGCCGTCGGTATGCCGACAATTAGTCACAGCAACTTTTGGGTTGCTAAAAACGGTATACCGTCGGTATGCCGGAGCATGCCGTCGGTATGCCGACAATTTGTCACAGCAACTTTCTGTACAAGAAAACGGTATACCGCCGGTATGCCGGAGCATGCCGTCGGTATGCCGACTATTTGTCACAGCAACTTTCTGTATTCCAAAAACGGTATACCGCCGGTATGCCGGAGCATACCGCCGGTATGCCGCTCTGTAGCTATTTGATTTTTGATTTGTTCTTTTTACTGTCATCCGTCCTTAGGTGTTTACAGATATACCTAGACCAGTACAGACTCGAAGACTCTAAGCAGGAAGACGCCGTCTTATGCAGGAAACGCCGGTAACTGCTCCAGTCTTCAAGGAAGAAGGAGAAAGCTCTTGAACGGAAGAACTCCATGTAGTAGATCTTCTGAGAATATATGAACCTGAAGAACAGAAGACTAAACTACGAAGATGTTGTTAATTACTCAAAATAAAATGTGCCAACAAACTCCTCCATTTGATAATTGACAAAATAGAGAGATAGCATCTTCAGGGAGTAGCTCCCCCGTAGGTAGACAGCTCCCCTTAATACGATTTCTTCCCTTTGTCACTTAGTCAAAGATGGGGATAAACAATAGAAACAGTGCATAATAAAGCAAACACGAGTATATAAAGAGAGAAGCATGCATTAATATTAAAGTAGGAAGTGAATACATGCTGGACACAAATATTGTATACTGAGAACATAAAAGACTATCCACCATGAGAGCCAAACACTAGAGAAACCCAAAGAGTAAGTCCCCGAAGGACAGCAAACAACAGGTAACAACCACACCGGTCCCCGAAGGACCACAAAAGACAACATAAAGACAAACACATAAAAACTAGAAACACTCAAAAGCCGAAACCATCACCAAAGGAAGTCCATCCCTAATCCTCAGCCGGATCATCATCATCATCACCCTGAGCTTGCTGGAAGGTGCCAAAAGGATCAATGCCGTCAGGGTACATAAACCCATAGGCATTGGGGTCAGAGAAGCGCGGGCCCGTGTACATGGGATCTGAAGATTGAGATCCAGAAAAGCATCACGGTCTTGAAGAGTGCGCTGAATAAAGTACCCCTGATCGTGGAAACGAGTCTGGATCAGGGCGCCAAGTCCACGAGTGTGGGTCCGCATCTGCTCCTCCGCCTGGGCCATCCGCATATCAAAATGCTGCTGAGTGAGCGGCATATAACGGCCCGAAGTAGGAGGGGTAGATGTGGGAGCAGCAGGCGTGGATGCCGGTTGCTCTTGGGAAGATGAGGCACGGGAAGTGGAGGTGCCACCAAGGGAACGGGAGACAGCAAGATATGAGGGGACGCCATCCGAGGAGCAGAGAGACAGATCAACATGTTTGGCCTCCAAAAGTAGAGTGATAAAAGAGCCATAGTAGAGATTCTGCTTCGGAAGGCAAGACACGCCGGAATTGCAGAAGAAGAGTCTTTGGGAAGGAGAATCGCTTCCGGGCATAGAGATGATACATGCAGATGAGGGCATCACCGGTTATTGCGTCATAATTCCGCCCTTAGGAAATAGAGTGTGGCACACGAGCCGATGGAGCTCGTAGTAAAATGGCTCCAGCTGGACAGAGAGGGCCGGGATGGCATGAGGGTTGGGACCCTTGCATATGATTCGGCAGAATTCGTCGAAAGGGGACGCCGCCGAGGAGTTGAGAGCACCCAAAGTTGTTAACGCTTTCCCTTTGTCCGGGATACCTAAGATGTTTCCCACTTCCCGAGAAGTAAGACGGAAGTGGCGGTCATTGACCATAGATTGAATGGCGGATAGATCGTCGTCATCCCCTCGCATGTTGTAATAGAAAAGTCGGACATCAGCGGGGTAGACAGGAATTTAGCGCCGAAGAAGAGAGGAGAGACCGGCGTCGTCAAACAAGGGGACATGACCGGGAAGAGATTCCAGTTGATCGCCCTTCCCTTGAACACGTTGTGATGGATTAAGTGCTGGAACCAAAGGTCGGCCGCCAGAGAGGTGGAGAAGACGCGTGGGTCATAGCCGGTAGGTAGTGCCACCGAGACGAAGGAGTTGAACATGGAGGAGGAGAGAAGGATCGAGGGCGCTTAGGGTTTGCCATGTAGAGGGTTTTTGTGCTTTGTTGTAGAAGAAGAAGTAGTAGAGAGGAGATGGAAGAAGGAGGATTTTTAAAGTAGAGGAGGAAGATGAAGAGATGAGTTTGAAAGGGGGGTAGGGAGGGAACGGTTATAGAGGAGGAGTAAAGTGGAAAGATGAAAAGGTAATGGGATGAAATAATGATAGAGTAAAAAGAGGAGAGAAAAGGGGGAAGGTGATTTGAAGTGTAATAAATAGGAAAGGGAGTTGAGGAGATGGGTAGTTAAGAGGGATGGGATGGATGAGAGGGAATAAAGAAATGATAGAAAGAATAAAGGAAGAGAGAGGAAAAAGGGGCCCCGATCTCAGAGAAGTAGTCCTGTCTGCCGCCATTCGGCATACCGGCGGTATGCCGACGTATACCGACGGTATGCCGAGTTTCGAAACAGAACATAATTCTGCTTGGAAAAACGGTATGCCGCCGGTATACCGTACTATACCGTCGGTGTGCCGGCCGAATGGGACTAAGGATCAAAAGTCAAAATGCCTAGTTCACGGCAAAGGAAAGAGAAGCGATCTTCCGGGAGAGGCTTAGTGAATATATCGGCTAATTGATAGGTAGTATCAATAAATTCAAGATAGATATCTCCTTTTTGCTGATGGTCACGAAGAAAATGGTGTCTAATTTCAATGTGCTTCGTGCGTGAGTGACAAATCGGATTTTTCGTGAGATTGATAGAGCTAGTGTTGTCACATTTAATAGGGGTACAAGAATGAGAAATGCCATAATCTAAAAGTGTTTGTGACATCCAAAGAATTTGTGCACAACAACAACCAGCCGCAATATACTCTGCCTCAGTGGTTGAAAGAGCAACAGAGTTTTGCTTCTTACTAAACCACGATACCAAGGACTTCCCCAGGAATTGACATCTGCCACTAGTACTTTTTCGGTCAATCTTGCATCCGGCAAAATTCGCATCCGAAAAGCCGTGAAGCTCAAAGGATGAGGATTTCGGATACCAAAGACCCATGTTAATGGTGCCTTTGAGATAACGAAAAATGCGCTTAACGGCACTCAAATGTGATTCCTTTGGATTGGCTTGATATCGTGCACACAAGCAAACACTAAACATGATATCCGGACGGCTAGCAGTTAAATAGAGTAAGCTACCGATCATACCTCTATACTTACGAATGTCGACCGATGTGCCATTCATCACCGTCAAGCTTTGTCGTTGTGGCCATAGGAGTCCTCATTGATTTGGATGAGTCAAGGTCGAAACGCTTAAGGAGGTCCTTTGTATATTTTGCTTGATTGATGAAGGTTCCTTTAGGTCCTTGTTTGATTTGTAATCCCAAGAAGAAGGAGAGTTCACCCATCATACTCATTTCAAATTTTTCCTGCATAACTTTGGCAAATTCTACACAAAGTGTGTTGTTAGTAGAACCAAAAATAATATCATCAACATAAATTTGAACCAATAAGAGAGTCCCATCATGGGATTTAAAAAAAGTGTGGTGTCAACTTTGCCCTTTGAAAAATTATGAGAAACAAGAAAAGAGCTAAGACGCTCATACCAAGCACGTGGAGCTTGTTTGAGGCCATAAAGGGCTTTATGGAGTTTGAAGACGTGATTAGGAAATTGAAAATCTTCAAAACCGGGAGGTTGTTTAACATAAACTTCCTCTTAATAATACCATTTAGAAAAGCACTTTTAACATCCATTTGAAATAGCTTAAAGTCATTAAAACAAGCAAAGGCACAAAGCATACGAATGGATTCAAGACGTGCAACCGGAGCATAGGTTTCGTCGTAGTCAATGCCTTCCTCTTGGTTATAGCCTTGAGCAACCAATCGGGCTTTGTTACGAGTCACTAACCCGTCTTCATTAAGTTTGTTGCGAAACACCCATTTAGTTCCAATAATGGGGTGATTGCTAGGTTTTAGGACAAGTTCCCAAACCTTGCTTCGCTCAAATTGATTTAGCTCCTCTTGCATAGCTATCATCCAAAATTCATCAAGAAAAGCATCATTAACATTTTTAGGCTCTATTTGAGAGATAAAAGCCACATTGGCACAAAGATCACGAGTGGCAGATCTTGTGCTAACACTTGAGGAAGGATCCCCAATGATAAGCTCCTTAGGATGATTGATGACAAATCTCCATTCTCTTGGGTGATCCTTTGAAGGAGGCTCGAGAGGAGGAGACTCTTTAGATGGGGTCACAACTTCATTGCTAGATGAAGAAGGACGATCCTCAATAGAGGAGTTCTCCAACCCAAACGAGATGTCATCAATATCCTCGGAAGAGGAGAATGTAGAAGAGTTGAGTTCATTAAAAGAGACATTGATTGACTCTTCGACAACAAGACTTCTTTTGTTAAAAACACGAAAACCTTTACTATGAGCAGAGTATCCAAGAAATATTCCTTCATAGGCTTTTCTTCAAACTTGTCTAGGTTATCCTTGGTATTCAAAATAAAACAATTGCAACCAAAAACTTTGAAATATTCAATAGAAGGAATTTTGTTGAACCAAAGCTCATAAGGAGTCTTCTTAGTAATAGGTCTAATTAAGACTCTATTAATAACATGACACGCCGTATTAACGGCTTCCGCCCAAAAATATTGGAAGAGCTTATATTGGTTTAACATAACCCGGGCCATGTCGCCAAGGGTTCTATTCTTTCTCTCCACAACACCATTTTGTTGAGGAGTACGAGGACAAGCAAAATCATGTCCAAAACCATTCTTTTCACAAAATCTTTTGAAATCAACATTATCAAATTCTCCTCCATGATCACTCCTAATTTTGTTGATAGAAAAACCTTTCTCATTTTGAACATGTTTACAAAAAGCAACAAATTCACGAAAAGTATCACTTTTGCAAGCAAAAAATAACCCAAGTAAATCTCGAAAAATCATCAACTAAAACAAAAGCATAAAGTTTGCCACCAAGGCTAGCTACTCTACTAGGCCCGAAAAGATCCATATGAATAAGTTGAAGGGGTCTAGTGGTACTCACAGAGTTGATGGATTTGAAGGATGACTTGGTCAACTTACTTTTCTCGCATTCTTCACAAACCATATCCTTTTTGAAAGGGATACTAGGAAGTCCTCGTACAAGCTTCTTGGAGGCGAGACGAGAGATGGTATCCATGTTGGCGTGTCCAAGCCTCATGTGCCAAAGCCAACTCTCATCGTTCTTTGCAACTAGGCACCTGTCATTGTTAGTACCTTCAACAAGATAAAGAACATAAATATTGTTTTCTCTAATGCCTTCATACACAATAGTTCCATTGGAGCTATCGGTAATATAGCATTTGAGTTTAGCAAACTTGATATCATAGCCATTATCGATAAGATGGCTAATACTAAGGAGATTATGCTTGAGATTAGTAACAAGACATACATTATTAATACAAGGATAAGGAGGAGAACCGATATTACCATTTCCAATAATATAACCTTTAAGATTGTTACCGAAGGAGACGTGTCCTTCTTTCTTCATCGATAGCGTTGTAAAAAGTGAAGCATCACCGGTCATGTGCCGTGAACAACCGCTATCGAGAATCCACTTGCTTCTAGCATGAGAAGGATTCGTCACCTACAACATAAGTTGAAGATGAACATTTTGGTACCCATGATCTTATGGGTCCATGAGTGTTAGTCTTAGGAACCCACTTAAGAACTCTCATGTCAACTTGTTTTCTTGTATAACAAAAGTTTGAAGTGTGACCGACCAAACAACAATAATTGCACATCAAAGAAGATTTAGAAGAAGAAGTGTGAGTGTTATGCAAATGTTAGTTTCTAGTGTGAGAAGTTCTACCATGAGTGTTATGATGATAGTAAAAAGCATGATGAGAGGTGTTCTTCTTAACAAAAGGTCCTTTTCTTGTGTTAGAAAAGGAGTTGTGTGTAGTGTTCATGTAAGGGTTATGCTTAGCATTTTGATGAGTGTGAGGGTGTCTAGGAGCATGCATGTGAGTGGTATTCTTATTACCTAAATTCTTACTCCGTGTAAGAAGATCATTATACTTAATAGAAGTGGTGTATTCTCTCTTATTAGCATCTTGACATTTGCGTATAGCAAATTCATAAGCACTTCTCATGGATAGAATCTCATCATCCCTTTTCTTGATGGTGTCAAGAGATTCTAGAAACTTGAGTCGCAAAGACTCTATTTCATCCGTGTCAGAAATAGGAGATTTTCCCTTCATATCAATAATGGTGCTTGAGAGCCTCTCTATTTCAAGTTTAAGAGCCTCAACCTCCTTAAGAGATTTCTTGTATTTATTCCGAACACCTTTGTGTTCTTCATGTAACTCAAGAATGGCTTTCTCCAAATCATCATAGGTAAGAGTGTTTAAGGAAAAATCATCAAGTACCTCATCGGTTGCCATGAGACAGACGTTGGCATCGTGTTTGCACTCCTTGTCATTGTCGGAGTCGCTCGCATCGCTTTCACACCAAATGCTAGTGTTGGCAAACTTTCTGGAGGACGAGCTTCCCTTGCTAGGCTTCTCGTACTTGCTTGAGTCTTTTCGTATCAACGGACAATCCCTCTTGATGTGTCCGGGTCTTCTGCATTGATAGCACGCCGGGTCTTCTTCATTGTCCCGTCTGGAGCGGTTGGCCTTGTTGAACTTTAGGAACTTCCGGAAGTGCTTAGCTGTGAGAGCTATTTCTTTATCGTCGTCCGACTCATTGTCGTCGGAGCTATCCTTGGAGTAGGACCTTGATGCTTTGAGAGCAAGAGTCTTCTCCTTTTCTTTGGTCTTCTCCTTCTCCTTCTCTTGAATGGAGGATTCCTCTTGGTCCTTCATGTCAAGCTCGTGAGTCATTAGCTTACCCATGAGGGTCTCTAGGTTCATGACGGTTAGATCGTTCCCCTCAATGATTGCGGTAGCTTAGGACTCCAAGCTTTCGTCAATCCTCTAAGAATCTTTCTTATCTTTTCATGAGCGAGATATTCCTTTCCAAGAGAAGAGAGAGGGTTAATGATGTCACCAAAACGAGTAAACATGCTAGCAATAGATTCATCATGCTTCATTTTAAAAGACTCATATTCTTGCGTGAGTCTACTGATCTTGGATTCCTTCACTTGTGAAGTTCCCTCGTGTGTGACTTCAAGTAACTTCCAAATCTCATTGGAAGTCTTGCAAGTAGAGATTCGATTGAATTCACTACTGTCGAGAGCACAGTAAAGAGCATTCATTGCCTTGGCATCTCGACAAGCAAGCTTCTTCATATTTTCAGCAAGTGTTTCCCGAAGGGTGTCAGAAGCAATATCCTCAATAGCTCTAGAAGGAGTAGGAAGGCCATTTATCACGCAATCCCATAAATCGAAATCTATGGACTTTAGATAAATGCCTATCCTAATCTTCCAGTAGTTATAGTTGGTACCATCAAATAGGGGAGGCCTATTTGTGGAGTGTCCCTCATTGTGAAACGTGTTGATGCTAGGGTTAGAGGCCATGGATCACTCAAGGATGTAAATCCAAATCAAGAGAACGAAGCTCTGATACCAATTGTAGAACCCTAGAGGGGGGGGTGAATAGGGATATTAAAAATTAACTACAACAATTGATGCAATAAAGACAATTGAAAGTAATGAGTAGAAAGATCAAACGCAAACGCAAGGATGTATCCTGGTATCCTCTTTTGAGGCAGTCCAGTCCCGGAACTCTCTCCGACTTTAATCACTATTTAACCAAATAGTACACACGAGTTTGGATCCGAAGAACTCGCCAACTTCAACACGAGTTTGGATCCGAAGACTCGCCAACTTCTACACACGAGTTTTCTTACGAAGGCTCGCCAACTTCAAACAAAAGAGAATGAGAACTTGTTGATCTTTTAACATGTGAAGATCGAAATATACAACTATTTAATACTCTAGCACTTTGGGAGAGGATGACAATGAAAAGCTTGGAAGAGTATTAATGGTGGAGCTCTTGGTTGTTGGAAAATTTATGGAAGAGTTGGTGAGGAAGCTCAAGAGAGAGAGAGAGCTTCATTTTATAATAGAATCAAGAGTGGTGGCATTTAATGCTCAGAATACAGACAGACCGGCATGCCGTCGGTATGCAGCGGCATACCGTCGGTATACCGGCCAAATAGTAACGGTCATATTAATGACCGTTTGAGAGCATTAAATGTGGCCATTAATGCTAGTCAGAGCAATTCGAAAACCAAATATTTGAAACTCGGTATACCGTCGGTATGCCGGAGCATGCCGCCGGTATGCCGACAATTTGTCACAGCAAGTTTTGAGTTGCTAAAAACGGTATACCGCCGGTATGCCGGAGCATGCCGTCGGTATGCCGACAATTAGTCACAGCAACTTTTGGGTTGCTAAAAACGGTATACCGTCGGTATGCCGGAGCATGCCGTCGGTATGCCGACAATTTGTCACAGCAACTTTCTGTACAAGAAAAGCGGTATACCGCCGGTATGCCGGAGCATGCCGTCGGTATGCCGACTATTTGTCACAGCAACTTTCTGTATTCCAAAAACGGTATACCGCCGGTATGCCGGAGTATACCGCCGGTATGCCGCTCTATAGCTATTTGATTTTTGACTTGTTCTTTTTACTGTCATCCGTCCTTAGGTGTTTACAGATATACCTAGACCAGTACAGACTCGAAGACTCTAAGCAGGAAGACGCCGTCTTATGCAGGGAACGCCGATAACTGCTCCAGTCTTCAAGGAAGAAGGAGAAAGCTCTTGAACGGAAGAACTCCATGTAGTAGATCTTCTGAGAATATATGAACCTGAAGAACAGAAGACTAAACTACGAAGATGCTGTTAATTACTCAAAATAAAATGTGCCAACACTATAGTCATGTTAGCTGGCATAGTGAGGACATATAGTCGGATTTTGGACGTATTTCTCGGATGTGGGAATTTAAGGTTTTCGCGGCCAGGCATGCGGCAATGCAAAAATTTTAAATACCATAATTCTAGTGGTATGTACCATAGTCAAGGACTCTATGAATATCGTAGCCTTACTCACTAGCATGACGAAGATTCTGAGTATCATGATTTGGGACAGACGTATATGATTATCGGACTGTGTGTTTGAGACTGTGATTGTTGGGGTGTTTGACCTAGAAGGAGTATGACCATTCTAATTTCGAGGACGAAATTTTTTAAGGAGGGTAGACTTGTAGCACCTAGTTTCTAAAATGAGGGTAATTTTAAAATTTTGTAATTATAATTATTTAATAATAATATTTAAACCATATTATGATTTTTGGTAATTTTTTAGTTATTTTAAAACTATTTAAAACCACGACTTATGATTTTGATGTTTTGTTAGTGCAACCTTAGAGATTACTTAACCTATAGACTAACCATGATCATATGAGCCTAGTCATAGGTTTAGAACATCAAGTTAGGGCTTTTTAGCCTAAGGGGTATTTTGGTAATTTACTAGGAATTATTGGAATTATTGGATTTATGTGAATTATTATTATTTAATTATTGTCATGAGAGTCCCTAACCTAGTTTACCCTAATCTAGAGGTTAGCCACTAATCTAGAGACTAGAGGATGGATATTACACATTAGTCAAGGTAGGAAAATATCTAAGATATTTATATATGTGATATTTTCCTTAAAACCCTCAAAAGATCTCAACTTGGCACCCAAGTCCTTGCCTTCACCTTGAAGGAAGGCAAGAGGACACCCCCCTTGCCATAACCAGCCAAGGGCACACCCTAGCATGCCCCCTTCCTATATAACCCCATCTATTCATTCCATACAAATTTACATGTTTTAAAAACATAGAAATTTCCCTTTCCATCAAACCTTCATAACTTCTTCAATCAACTCCAAATTGAGCCTAGTCTTTTGTATTGGACTCCCCTACACTAGATGACACCATTAGTGGGCAGCTAGCAAGGATTCGGAGGCTCGGGATCGTCGCAAGTTGTAGAAGAGCCCTCATTCAAATAGCTTTAAATTGAGGTTTCACCCTCAATAGGTAAAACCCATCTAACCTATTCAAATTCTAGATTTCTTCCCATGGATGAATTCATTTAGGGTTTCCCTAGGTGTGGCCCAAGTTTGGTAGAAATTCGTGTCCATTTCGTGTCCGTATCGGACACGTATCGGTGTTTTAAACAAGGTGTTCGATGAAATATTTGTTAGAATTTAATAGTGTTAATTTTGAAAACTAAATACATGATTGTGTAGCCCTATATGTGTAATTTAAAACCCCCACTGACTGAGCACGATTTGGACTCGTGTCCGTGTCCAAAATGGACACGAACATGCTGCACGACACCTTGTGCTGTGTCCTGCTGCTCGGGTTCCCTATCTCACTGTACACGACACTTCGACACAACAAAATTGGTGTACACGTGGGGGCCATGACTGTCAGGCCACCCACAAAATTTCAAGTGAAATCATTGAGTATCGAGGGAGTTCTCGATCTCAGACGGATCCTGCACTGTCGCGCACACACGTACGTGCGAGAAAATTTCTGCTCTGATACGAGCCTCGTGTCCCTCGTGGACACGTCGTGGTGTCGTGTCAGGGTGACACGTGTGTAGCCTATCACTGGGCGAACACTAGGACACGAGCACGAGATGTGTCGTGTCCTGTGTCACGAGCACGAGACACTCGACCGCGTGCACGACGCGGCCTGTAACGCACAATTTTTGACACTGATACGCGTGTCGTACCACATATAGACACGATGATGACACGTAACAGTGTGTCGATCGTGTACCCCTATATGTGGGCTACACGTGTGTATGACCACGAGACGTGTCGTGTCTCGTGGTGTGTCCACGAAGGTAGTGCACTGGTGCACGACACAGTGCTCTGCACTATGTCCAGATTTACCCGATTTGGGTTTTCTTGAGTTTGACACGTCGTGTCATGTCAAGATGGACACTCAAGCACCCTAGACACTCAAGGACACTTGGGGCAACATTTACCAACCGTTGGATTCGAGCCTTAGCTCGGTTTTGGGTTTGATTTGGGTTTACCCCTATGTTCAGTTATGAACAGTAATTCCTGGGTAAATTTGGTATTTTTTCTGAGATTTAAAACGATTTTTGATGTTGTATCTTTATATAAATATCTGTGTATATAGGGTATATACATAGTGTATGTGTTTTGTGTGTGTGTAGGTGGAATTTGGGGGTATATTTTTTTTGTGTACATATGTATATACATATATGTATATATATAGGTGTGTGTGTGTTATTTTGTGTGTGTGTGGGCTTGGTTTCCAGTTTCAGAAAACTGGAAATCCCCCCCTTGTGTATCAGTATCTCTCTCTCTCTCTCTCTCTCTCTCTCTCTCTCTCACTTTATTTCACTACCTCTCTCACTTTTCTCTCTCTATATATATATGTATTGTATATTATATATATATATATATATATATATATATATATATATATATATATATATATATATATATATATATATATATATATATATATGTTGTATATATGTATGTTTTTATATATGTATTTGATATTGTATCTATATATTTATATTTATGGTATATACGTAGTATATAGGCTATAGGCCTATGTATATATATCTAGTATATATATATATATATATATATATATATATATATAATATATATATATATATATATATATATATATATATATATATATATATAATGTATAGATATATGTATATATATATGTGGTATAGAGATAGATATCTATGTGATATTAGCCTATGGTATTCATTTATGAGCCTATGGCTATGAGGTTAGGCTTTGGACCCTTGTTTGACTAGAGTTGACCAAAGTCAACCTTAGGTCAAACCTTGACTTAATTGGCCTAGAAATGACTTGGATGGACTTTAAAGGGCTTGATGACTAAGGTTTGACTAAACCCTAGACCATTAAACTAGTTTATTTATGTTTGACCATATGGTTATGAGGATAGTCCTATGTAATTTAAGATATGTATGGGGTTAAGTGGGATAATTAGGAGTTGTGTCATGATTTGGGTTAGCCTTATAGAGTTGACATATAGAGTTGACCCTTGACCTAAAAAACTTTAGTTAGTCTAAGTTTGACCTAGATTTGACTAACCTTGACTTGCTTGACCTTGTTTGACTTAGTTGACTCCTTATGACCTAGTATGACTTAAGTTGACCTAGTTTGACTGTTAGAGTTGACCAAGTTTGACTTTGGCCTAGATTGACCTAGAATCATGTAGTATGCATTGTATACTCTATTTTTACCATTGTGGATATATTGTGGCCTGTTTTACTCTAAATAGGACTCTATGACACCAGTTCGGACATCTATTCATATCAGTCATACAGGGTGACAGACGAGTATATTCTCTGATCATTTCATACTTGTTAGGATTTATATTCTTGCTCTAGATTACTTTACATGATGCTGTCACGTTATTATCACGGATTGGTACTATATGGATCTTGTCATGCGATGTTATCCCCCTCGGGGTGCATCAAATACAGTTGTCATGTGCTTTTCACGAACATCTTATATTTCATGTACACCTCTATTCATGTATACTCTTGTGCAATCTTGTACTCTCATGATCACATGAGCAAACATGATAAAAACCTCTTGTGAAAGGTAACGTAACTTGACTGGATCCTTGTGTATTGATTGGGGAGGGTGAGTAGGAAATGGTTATGTGATCAAAATCCCATCTTGTGAAATCTTGTGAAATCATGTATATGTCCATAGTACAATCACGTATGATGGAGTTACCCTTGCATCGTCCTAACCCGTTTATATAACCATCTCATGCTCTAAATCACAGGATACCTACAGTTCTTACTTATCATATATATAGATATTTTCAGTTATCAAATCTCTCTCGTTTTTATATATATTTCTTTACAGTCCATGTATCTTACTCTTTGCATGCTTTATATTTCCTAACATGATATGAAATGCGTGAGATGTATTGTGCTCGTTCCCGTCCTGACTGGACCTGTTAAAAATATTACAGATGATGATGGTGACTGTCCTACCTTCTGTGGGACACATGAGGGTGACCTTCAGGAGCCTGAGGAGCATCTAGCTCAGTAGAGGGTGCCTAGTCTAGTCTAGTGTTTATAGTTTTTATTTTGTATCGGACTGTTCCGATTGTTAGTTGTGACTTAGTTATATTTCAGGTCTTGTACTTATTTGTGTTGGACATCTACTTTGTGTGGTGTGATAACTCTATTTATATTCAGTTTCTTCCTTTCATCTGATTCATATCATGCTCTATCTTTCCTAGACTTGTGTTTGAGATATAGAGTTGAGATGTTATGTTATACCTCCGTACGAAGATGACAGGTTTATATATCTTGTTGTTAGATGTTAGATGTTAGATGTTATAGATGACCTATACAGCGTTCTACCGCCGACACTACGGCGTAGGCTGGACGTACCCACGTTTTCGTGCCCCTAATCAGGGTGCAGGTCGTGACAAGAAGTATTGGAAGATGAAGATGAAGATCATAGTGATAGTGAAAATAAAGAAGCAGAAGAAGACACTTCGAAATCAAGCGATAATTCAGAAGACTCTTGGGAAGATGAATCAAACTAGTACGTACGGTTTAATTTAATATACGAGTTCCATTAGTATAATGACATGACAGTAGTTTTTATTTTTAACACATCATCAGTTATTATTTCTTTCAGATTTTTCTATGGCACCGAGAGGTCGATGTTCACGTTTGCAGCTTGGATCTTCATTAAGTCCTCCGAAAGGTCTTCATCATGCCCGCCGAGAGGTTTCCATCACGCCCGATGACCTAGATTTACTGTACCAGTACATTCTTGTATTAAAACATTTTGGATATGTGTATTAATATTTCTTATATTAAACATTATTCGTATGTGTATATGAAGCTAATTTTGGATATGTGTGTATGTGTTGTATTAAAACATTTGGGATACGTGTGCATGAAACTGAAAATTTGCAGGAAACACAAATACTAACAAACCGTGTCCACGTGTCCGTATCATACATTATATATATATATATATATATATATATATATATATATATATATATATATATATATATATATATATATATATATCCTCTCTAAATTCATATTTAAACGAAATAATCCTAGATGAACATGGTAATTAGGTAAAATTGAATTAGATGAAAAGAGATGGGAGAGGGCTTGCCTTGAAAATTTGGGGATTTAGGTTTTGCTCTCCTCTTCTTCCAACTCCTTCTTCATCTTCAAGCTTCTTCTTCTTTTCCAATTTCCTTTTTTGTTTGTTTGAAGAAAGGGGTTAGGGCTTTGTGATGGAGTTGATGATGAGTGATGAAGAGGATGGTGGTGGTGGTGATGTGGTCGGCCGTGAGGGGGAAGCAGCGGCCAGGAGGGGGCCGTTGGAGAGGGTCGGCCGGCCGGGGGCGGTGGCGGCAGCCGCCGCGGGCTTCGTCGGCATGCACGGATCCAAATTCTGCGGGAGAGGCTGAAAGAGGGAGAGAGAGAGATGGAGAGAATGAGAAGGGAAGAGAGAATGAGCCGAGAGAGAGAGAGAGTTTCAAGAGTGAGAGAGAGGAAGAATGAGACCGAGAGAATGAAAGTGTCAGCTCTCTCTCTCTCTCTCTCTCTCTCTCTCTCTCATCCTCCCTAAGTAAACTTCTTCTTCTTTTTCTTTCTTTTTTGTTCAAAATGAAACACAATCATTATGTTTCCATTGTTAAAATACTAATGTATCCTTAGTCTTGCATGCATAAAGACACATGTACACTTAGGTGTCTTGGTAAAATTTTGTAAATTGCAAAATTTTCCAAGGACCTTATTAGCAAAAAAAAAAAATTAATAAAGGAAATAGTTTATAAATAAAATTGGTATTTAACACTTATGATAATTGTAAAATATAAGTAATCAAAATAAATAATTCAGTTCTCATAAATACGAAAATGTCTGTTACCGGATACCGTATTACATAATATGGCTATGACAACTCGCTCAAAGGATTTTAATATAATGGAACAGTTGCCTCGAGTTTAACAAGTAGAGCAAAAAAAGTAAGTGATGGAGGGGTGGTGCTTCTCTCAGGTCCAAGGTGTAGGAGGTGGTCAGGTTTTTGCAAAAGAGAGGAGTAAGGAAGTGAAGTGAATTAAAAAGAAAAGAAAGGGTTTAAAACCTAACTTAATAATTAAGTAAGAAAGAATAGAATTTAGAAGAAAGAAGTAGAAATAATGAGAAGTTATAACAAGATTGGAGAAGAGAGGGAGGGGGCGACCCTTGTCATTAAAGTTGGAGGTGTAAAGTTAAGCTCATGAAGGGTGTTCTTGTCATTTCATTAATTTAATTAAGGAGCTAATATCTTAATGACTAAGCTAATTTATCCATTTAAGTTTAATAAATGACTAATCTACTTGATGACAAGTTCACACCTTTAATATACTAATACATAAATTTAACGCAAAAATTAAATATTATTATTATATTATAATCTTTAAAGTTCGTAAAAATTACATAATAATAATAAATTTTCTCGTAAAAATATTTTCTTGTAGAAATATCAATATATGATAAACTTTGGAAAATAGCAATGACACTATGTGTTAGGTTCCAAGATTCTGAAAGTCCTAACTATTGCTAGGACTACTAGAATCATGGCAGTCACGTGTCGTCCCAATGGGACTATGTCAAAATTTTAAGTTCAAAACCCTAAAATTGGGTTCAAAACTTTGGAAAAATACCAACTGAAAAATCATTAACCTAAAATATACTAATTGTATTTTTTTTTCAAATATAAAATAAACATATGAACTAAGATTTAAAAACTAGAATTGAAAAAGGAACAAAATGTTCAAAAACATAGAAAAAGAAGAAGAGAAATAGAAAGATTTAGATTGTGGGAATGAGCCTCGTATGTGTCATCTCCAATTAGGGTTGGAAGAGGAAAATGAAGTGAGGAGAAGAGAGTATGAAGAGGAAGTGAGGGCATGGCTCCTAGAGAAAAAGGGAGGAAGAGAGTATGAAGAGGAAAATAAAGTGAGGAGAAGAGAGTATGAAGAGGAAGTGAGGGCATGGCTCCTAGAGAAAAAGGGAGGAAGAGAGTATGAAGAGGAAAATGAAGTGAGGAGAAGAGAGTATGAAGAGGAAAATGAAGTGAGCCTCATATGTGTCATCTCCAATTATGTGTCATCTCCAAAAATTCTCCTATCACATGCTTCCCTTTATATTGTACTAACCCCCTAACAAGTGCCTTATTTCATCAATGACCATAATTAATCAAGGAGCGAGAAAATGTTATCGTGCACTCCTCTTTAATTTTTAGTCATTCTAATTCCAAATATATATATCCATGCATTAAATATGACATTAATTTGTATATGCATGGAGGAAAAAATGCAGGATGACATTTAGGAGTGCCAATAGTATTAATACGAGAACAAATTTGAAATTTGAATGTTAAAAAATTAAGGAGGAGTGCAAAATAATATTTTAGGAATGCCAATAACAGAATCATTAATTTATTTATATAATAATTAAACATCAACCTAGATAATTAGTTAAGTAGAGAGACAAAGTTCTAAAATATTAAATATATTAAGTATTTTAATTCTCATCATCATTTGTTTTTATTTATTTAAAAAGTACCCTTATTTATAAGATAAATATTATATTTATTAGATTTTGTCCGTTTCCAACAATCTATTTCATTGCTACACGGAGGGTAACATTGACTGTTTCACCAAGGCTCAAGGCTTTCGATCCGAAACAAACTGGGTGAAATAATGGATCCCTCCAAAGAGTGGTGGCATCAAGATCAACGTCGACGGGGCAACCTCCTCCTCCTCCTCCATTGTTGTTGCAGCAGTTGCGAGGGAAGCTTTGTATCGGCCAATTCACTTGGTACTCGTCGCAGTTATTTAGTGTTGATTGTAGCCTATTGGCAGAGATTCATGTCATACGCCTTGGCATCATTATTGCCAAGGAGTTTTAACGGAAAACATCTGCATTGAAGGAGATTCGCATATAGCGCACAAATATTCAAGGGCGACAGGGAACTGACGCCGTGGAGGCTAGCCGACTTGGTCTAGTCTATCCAAGGAGATTTAAAGTCCTTACCAAAGCCTCCTGGGTTTAGATTTGTAAAAGCCAACTCTGCCCTAAGAAAATAAAACAATGTACTAGTATTATTTGTTCTTTCCAAGTAAGCATAAAATAGGTCTAATGTACGTGCACATGTACTAGTATAGGGTAATTTTTGATTTCTGTTCCCAACTCTGAAGTGAGCCACTAATTTTAATTTGCTGCAATGTCCTTCGCAAATGTTCACCAGGTACACACCTACTACGCTTTGGTCTCATCCGCTAAGTGCTCTGAAAGCTAGCCGCATATCATATGCGGCAGCACGAGGGCAAGCTGTAGGCCTCAGGTGCCCATGCAGAGTGCAATGTGTCGCGAGGAGTCTGTCACCAATCACCATGTCCATCCAAATCCGACCTAATTTTTCAGCCTATATAAACCCACAACTCTACTGCCGTTTCTCTCATCTCATCACTACTAGTCGCTCAAAGAAGAAGAAGAAGTTCTTCACAATGGCGATGGCCAATTTTCTCTGTTTTTCTCTTGCGTTCCTTCTCCTCTCCTCCCATGCTTCCCTAGCTGATCAGTTCGGGGAGAGCCAGGAGGGCCGCCGTCTCGGTACACAGAGCCAGTGCCGGATCGAGAGGCTCAGAGCGCAGGAGCCCCGCCGGAGGATCGACGCGGAAGCTGGATTCACCGAGCACTTTGACGAGAACGACGAGCAGTTCGATTGCGCCGGCGTCTCCGCTTTCCGACGCACCATTCAGCCCGGAGGCCTTGTCCTTCCTTTCTTCTCCAACAGTCCCATCCTCTTCTACGTACTACGAGGTTTAGTATCGTATATAATATATTATATGTATGTATATGTAGACACTTACGGTTCCTCACGGCCCACATATAGTAGAAGAACAACTTCACTTACACACGCGTTGCGTGTTATTGCAGGTAGTGGAATTGTTGGCACCATTATTCCAGGATGTCCCGAGACATTCCAGTCCTTCCAACAACATGAGTCGGAGCACGGAGGAAGGAAGCAGGGACAGAGGTTCAGAGACCAGCACCAGAAGATCCACCACTTCCGTGAGGGAGATGTCATCGCCATCCCCGCCGGAGTCTCTCACTGGTGTTATAACGATGGAGAGTCCGCGGTCGTCACCATCAATGTCGTGGACACCAGCAACCAGGCCAACCAGCTCGATCGCAATCACAGAGTAATTAGTACTTAATTTGAAGTTGAAGGCTAATTAATTTTCAATGGTAGTTGTGAGTGACTAACAGTTGTATATATATGTATGTAGCAATTCCTACTGGCTGGAAGCCAGCAGAGTGGTGGCCAACAGGGCGAGAGCGAGAGGGGGAGCTCAGGGAGAAATATCCTCGGTGGGTTCGACCCTCAGATGCTCGCTGATGCTATCGGCATCCGCAGGGAGCTTGTGGAGAAGATCCAGGGAAGGGAGGACAACAGGGGCAATATCGTCAAGGTGAGGGCCGGCGAGCTCCAAGTGCTGAGGCCCTCGGAGAGCCGGCAGAGCGAGGAGGACGAGAGCCAAGATGAGTCCTCCAACGGATTAGAGCAGGCCGTCTGCTCCATGAAGATCAGGGAGAACATCCGCAAGGCGAGCCGTGCCGATGTGTACAATCCAGACGCCGGAAGGATCACCAGCCTCAACAGCCAGAAACTCCCCATCCTCAGGTTCCTCAGGCTCAGTGCGGAGTGGGGAACTCTTAAAAGAGTACGTATAATTAATTACTTGCAATAAAAAACATTGAAACACACACACACACATATATATATATATATATATATATATATATATATATATATATATATATATATATATATATATATATATATATGAGGAAGGATAGGCATTTCCACAATTTTTGCATCCCCATGCATCCCCATGTTCACATCCGTTGGATGTGCTTTAAGTCATCTAATCTTAACCATTGGTAAATCAACGGTTAAGATTAGATCACTTAAAGCACCATCCAACGGTACAAATAGGAGGGATGCATGGGAATGCAAAAAGTATGGAGATCTTGATCCTTCCTCTCTCTCTCTCTCTCTCTCTATATATATATATATATATATATATATATATATATATATATATATATATATATATATATATATATATATACCAACTTTATTTATGTTTTAAAGCTCCCTCCCTCGCTTCTCGATTTATATGCATGCAGAATGCCATTACTCCACCCCAGTGGAACGTCAACGCCCACAGCGTAAGGTACATCATCAAGGGAACCGCCAGGTGCCAGGTCGTCGATGACAGGGGGAGGGCCGTCTTCGACGGTGAGCTCCGACAGGGCCAGATCTTGGTCGTGCCGCAGAACTTCCCGGAGCTCCTCCAGTCGAGGAGCGACGACTTCGAGTGGGTGTCCATCAAGACCAACGACAATGCCATGGTGAACCAGATCGTCGGCAGGGGATCCGCGATGAAGAGCATGCCCGTGGATGTGATCATGAACTCCTACCGCGTGTCGAGGGAGGAGGCGAGGATGGTGAAGGAGAACAGGGGGCAGGAGGTGGGAGTCTTCTCTCCGAGGTCCCAAGGAAAGGCTTCTGCTTAATTAGACGTCTATGTTTTGTATACAAAAATGAGTGTGTGCTGCCTGCTACTAATAATAGTAATGAGGAGGCTACAGCAGTTTTTGCTGAGTTATCTACTTACATATGTAAACCAAAAGGGTGCGTAAATAAAGTTTGATGAGCAGCACAGCCAGGGCTGCAGGGCAGGAGCTTCATGAATATGTTGTATGACATATGCAGTAATAAAAATAAAGTGTACTCTTCTCCAAAATTTCCTGTGTTTTTTTTTTTTCCAGAGGTTTGATCAAAGCTTCTCTTTGAGAATTCTTAGGGCCTGTTTGTAGGGGTGAGCATTCGGTTTATTCGGTTTAAACCGAACCGAAGAAGCAAAATCGAAACCGAACCGAATTGGCCCAAAACCGAATCAAACCGAACCGAATTAAATCGATTCGATTTTCGGTTTATTCGGTTTATTCATATTTTTTTTAATTTTTTTGAGCTTTTTTTGTTAATATATATAGTAACTAAATATACATAGACATATTTAGTATATATCTATATATATTTAGTATGTACCTATATATATTAATACTTATATAGGCTTAATTGCACTTTGCTACCCTCAACTATTACCATTTTTCAACTTTGTACCCTAAACTATTTTTTGTAACAATTTGGTACCCAGATGTTATTTTGAACTAAAATGTCCCTACCCCTACCCCTAACCCTCCCCCCCTGCACGCTCCGGCCGCCCCCCCCCCCCCCCCCTGCTAGCTCCGCCCCCCCCCCCCCCCCCCCGCCCCCCACCCCCCCCTTGCTCACTCCGGCCGCCCGCCCGCCCCCGCCTCTCCCCTAGGCCGCGGCAGCACGGGAGGAGGGGGGCTGGGGAGGGAGGGCGGGGCGGGAGGCGGGGCAGGGGGTGGCCGAAGGTAGCAGGGGGGGGGGTGGGGGCGGGGGGGGGGGGGAGCTAGCAGGGGGGGTGGGGGCGGGGGGGGCGGAGCTAGCAGGGGGGGGGGGGGTGGGGCGGCCAGAGCTAGCAGGGGGGGTGGCCGGAGTGGGGAAGGGGGTGGAGGGAAGGAAGAGGGAAGGGCATTTTCGGAATTTTTGAAAAATTAGGTATCAAGTTGAAAAAAAATAATAGTTGAGGTACCAATTTGTTACGAAAAAAAGTTTATGGTATCAAGTTGAAAAGGCGGAATAGTTGAGGGTAGCAAAGTGCAATTAAGCCACTTATATATATAGTACACACACACACACACACACACACACACACACACACACACACACACATATATATATATATATATATATATTTCTTTTTTAAAACCAAGCGGCCGTGTCGAAGACACCCATCCACCGCTTGGCCCGGGGGGCGTGGGCAAACCACCAAGCCGCCCCCGTGGGGGCTCGAACTCCGTCCGATGCCCCAAGTGCCGGTGCGCCTAGCCACTTGAGCTACAAGCGCCCGGCTATATATATATATATATATATATATATATATATATATATATATATTTTTTTTTTTTTTTTTTTTTCTAAAACCAAGCGGCCGTGTCAAAGACACCCAGCCACCGCCTGGCCCGGGGGCCGTGGGCGAACCACCAAGCCGCCCCCGTGGGGGCTCGAACTCCGTCCGATGCCCCAAGTGCCGGTGCGCCTAGCCACTTGAGCTACAAGCGCCCGGCATATATATATATATATATATATATACATATATATATATATATATATATATATATATATATATATATTAATTAATTAAATTTTTTTAATTCGGTTTTGGACCGAAACCCGAAACCGAAACCGAATAAAAAAATTTAGTATTTTCAAAACCGAAACCGAACCGAATTTTTTTAAAACCGAACCGAACCTCTTATTCGGTTCGGTTCGATTTTCGGTCCAAAATCGAATAATGCTCACCCCTACCTGTTTGTGCATGCGTACGTGTCTCGCAACAGGAAAGTAGTAGAAGAAGGCAGAAACTTAGGGTCCGTTTGGATATGTTTTCTGAAAATTTTTTCTGAAAACAGTTTTCTGAGAGTAAGTTATAAAACTGTCTTCTGAGTATAGAGATTCTGAGTTTGCGTTTGGTTTATTTTCATCTGAAAATAGTTTTCTAGAAAAATTTTTAAGATTTTGTTTGGTCAGACTCGTGTTCACACCCATTTTCTGTGTCAGATACAAGCACAACCAAAAACTATTCCGTGTCCCCGGGCCCGACCCTAAGGACATAATACAAGTCCTGACACCGTCGTCGTCACCGCCAACCCACCGCCGTCGTCGTCCTCGAGCTCGACCACCCCAGCACCGCCGTCCTCAAGCTCGACCACTCCACCACCGCCGTCCTCAAGCTTGACCACTCCACCGCCGTCGCCGTCCTTGAGCACGAGCTCCCCACCACCGT
This sequence comes from Iris pallida, assembly GCA_029216955.1. NCBI lineage: Eukaryota > Viridiplantae > Streptophyta > Magnoliopsida > Asparagales > Iridaceae > Iris > Iris pallida. The sequence goes on from JANAVB010027598.1 coordinate 28,722,741, forward strand.
CGCCGTCCTCGAGCTTGACCACCCCCCTCGTCGTCCTCGAGCTCGACCACTCCCGCCACCGTTGTCCTCGAGCTCGAGCTCGACCACTCCCACCGCCGTCGTCGCCCTCGAGCACGAGCTCCCCACAGTCGTTGCCGAGCTCGAGGTTGACCACCCGACCACCGCTGTCGTCGTCCTCGAGCTCGACCACACCATTAACGACGTCGTCCCTAACTCAAAGCACTCTCTCCTCCCGAGCTCCTCCGACGACGACGATGGCAAGCCCAAGCTCCTCCTCCTCCCTAACTCAAAGCACTCTCTCCTCCGACGAAGGAGAAGGAGTCGGACTCCGTCGAGGTCGTCCATCGCGCGCCATGGCGAGTCTTCCTTTGGGGGAGAGAGGAAATGGTGTTTGGTTACTTAACACTAATTAGGATGTCATAATTTATATTATAATCTAAATTAACAAGGTCAACTAACTTAGTAATTATAATAATAATACATTCCATCAGCCTGGCAAGTATTGGCGATTCTTCCCTTCTCCAGCAAGGAAATCCTTTGATCCATCCATGAGGATATCTACATCTCTATTCCTTTTCATCACCAATTTTTAAACTCAAATCATCTTCTTCTCTCCCATGTTCTTCTTCATCCTCTTACATGGAGGTCCTCCAGAAACTTGGTTCCTTGTTAACATCCTTCACCACTGAGATGACAGTAGCACAGAATCATCGACATCTTCTGACCTACAGGCAGACTGGAGGAGATTTCTCTTCTTCAAACCTCTCACTCAAAAATCTTACCCCGCCCACATTATTATATCTACTGTTCAAAAGATTTGGAGAGTTAAAGGTTATATAGGAAAAGATTAAACAAATTCTGCCTATTATGTGGAAACCTATAGGTCATGGAGTTCGTAAATGTCCTTCCCGTGCAATCCTACATTACCATGAAGTCAGAAATTTTCATCCTAAGGGAATATTTTAGTAATATTTGCGGGAGAGGGAAAAAGTTTCAAAAATTTTCATCTAAAGAGATATCGCGCCAACTATAGTGGCGGTAGTGGCCATGACGTACGTACAGCAGAAAAGGGGGGAACGGGGGACCGCCATCTAGGATGGCGGGTGGACACTACCACACAAGCAACGGAAGCCAACTCTAAAACTTGTAGTACCCTTTCCGTTCCTTACTCTGTCTCCCCTACTAATCCATTTCTTAAGATTATTTTTTGAGTTTTTTCAAAAAAAAAAAAAAAAAAAAAACCGGGCTTGCCCGGTCCAACCCTGAACCGGCCCGGCCTTGGCCCGGTCAAAACCGGTCAACACTGGATCGGGGCTGCCCAAGTAACATCTTGATATTTACCCCCATGATTTTTTCAACAAGTTAAATATTTAAGGCTTAACATGTTCAAATTCATTCATTTCAATAAATCTTTGGGACTTATTAGATGACATTAATTATCCCAAAGGCAATATATAAACTTTACAATTTTATTGTCAATTTAAACTTAGACCTAGTTTCAAGCACAAAGCTAGCTTGTATTGTTGTTATTCATATGACAGGTTCGTATTTAAGCCCAAAGCTAACTTGTATTGTTGTTATTTAAGCTTTGCTGGTGTATATACGCTAAGTAAATGGTCAACTATATTGTTAGGGTTCTTTTCATTATAAATATTAGTCTCCTCACTAGCATAATGATTGCCAATTGAGCGCGTAAGTTGTGCATATTAGCATGTTTGGTTTCCATTTGACATGACAAGGGCTCCATTTCAATTCCAAATGGTGTCCTCATGAGCATTTGACGTTTGTCATTTTCAGTCACATTCTGAGGTGAAAATGACAAAGAAAACAAAACTCGTTTGCTATTTTGATATACTACAAACGCTCCATTTCAAGCGGGTACTAAACTAGGCCTATATAAAATTTGAGATTTTATGAATTAGGATGTGCGAACGGTTAACATATAATTTTATCATATTAATTCATAATGAAGTTACCATCAACAAACAACGAAGATGATGCTGATGAAGACTAGACAGCATAAAAGACGAAAAGATACAAACGCAACCAAATCACGAAAATATAAAACTAGAAATTAAGAGTTTCAAAAAGATTTGAGACTCGTATTTACAAGAAATTGGATCACACACAAAATTTAGTAAATAAAATTATCTTCCCATGAAAAGTGGCATGTACATTTTTATAGGAAAAAAAAACCCTAATCTAACTAAGACTCAAGAGATAAACCTAACATAAGTAGGACTCAAGATTAGCCTCACAAAGTAAACACAATCCTGATACATCAAAATAACTAAAATTCTAAATTAGTATATAATAAGGCCTCGTTTGGTTCACGGATTTAAGAAACCAAAAAAGGAAAGTTGTTCCTTTCCTTTGTTTGGTAGCCACAAATTTGGAAATCAATTTCCTGACAAGGGAAAAAATTGGTGGGAATATGGTTTCACTGAAGATGGGATTGATTTTCCCTCCTCATTTTCTAACATTTATTACAAAAGTTATGACAAAAGTAACCATGTGTCATTGCTTATTTTACCATTAATGTTATTTTTTACAATACTATTTTTATTTTAAAAGGTAATGATATTATTGGAACATTGTTATATTTTGCTTTCCTTTCCTAGTTAGTTTCCTTGTTTTACCAAACAAGGAAAAGAAAATGTGACAGGAATCCTACTTTTCTATTCCCATGAAAAATACAAGGGAATTCATTTCACTTTCCGTGAACCAAACGAGGCATAAAGGTAATAGAAATCTTAAACAAAATTCAACTACAAACTCTAAACTTAGAAATTAACTTAGGCATGTACCCGTACAAGAACTAGATTGGATGGTTCCACATCATCCTTATATTTATCGCCCATACACTTACATCATGTTTGGTTCACAGATTTAAGAAATCAAGAAAGAAAAGTTCATTTTTTTTGTTTAGTAGCCACAAACTTGTGAACTATTTTTATGACCGAGGAGAAAATAGGAGGAAATATGATTCCTCTCAGAACTCATGTGATCGATTTTTTCCTTTCCTTTTTCAACATTTATTATGAAAATTTAGACGATAATAGACTTACTCAAGTGTGTTGTTGCTTATTTTATTCATTACTTTGGATTTTCATGTTATTATTTTTTATTTTAAAATGCAAGAATATTATTAGAATATTGGTATACTTTTTATTCCATTTTCTGCACCAACTAAACATTGGAAGGAAAATCGAAGGATATTTCTTGAATGCTTTTCTTGTTTTATCAAACAATTTTTTTTTTTTGCAAAAGTTATAATTTTTCATTCCTATAAAGAGATAATATAATTGATTTTCTTTTCTATAACCAAACTAGGCTCCACAATGTACCAAACAGCCTCTCCTAGTAAAGATCTGACCTAAAATTTGCCTTTTAGGATATTACACACCCTCCAAACGAGAACAGATCTGTTGTTCCAGATATTCTATATCAATTTTGTTGCTTATAAGTAATCAACAACTTTGATAATCATAAAAACTTAAAATATAAAAAATAATCGCTAACTCTATACAGAAACAAAATTAATATATAGTATTTGAAATAATAGTTCTGTTAAATTTTCATGATTAACAAAGTTGTTGATTATTTATAAAGAACACAATTGGTAGAGAATATCTGAGTAACGTCACAGACTTGGTATTTTAGGCTACACTTCGTTGCTTGCGGCGTACTATCTTCCTTCTCGAAGATTTGTGCAAGCCTTACCGAACCCGCTTAACTAGAATGCTAAGAAAATTAAGAAGAGTGGAGCAAATGGACTCGTAAGAAATTCTTCTATTAGTTGTAAAATGCTTACAGGTTTTTGTGGTGAGGAACAAATGAGACACCCCCCTTATTTATAGTGCCTATAGGGTGACCATGAAAACTTTTGAAATTTACATATTCCAGAAATTATTCTAGGGAATAGATAAGAACAAAGGAAGCTTTTAGTACATCCAAAAAGATCATAATACATCTAGAAGGATCTTAAATCTTGTGGAAGATTCTCGGGTCGTTTGGAAGATTTCGGGACCTTCTAGAATATTCCACCATCTTCTAGAATATTCTAGAAACTTTTCGCATAACTTTGATTGGTGAAAAACTATACAACTTTGCCTCGAGTCGGACGCAATATCTTGGACGTTACACTAAGCAACATTTTGGACGTTACACTAAGCTACATTTGTCACTCCCGTTTTCCGTTACACGTATTTTCAGTATATGTGTACGGATTTCTGACATTTGTCAGGTGACTCGTGTTTTGGCTTGTCTTGCTTAGCTTTGGCTTGGTTTATTTTGGTTCGGCTTCGCTTGGCTTTCATTGGTTTGGTTTAGTTTGGGTTGAGATGGAGATGTTGATATATAAGTCAACTCCTCTCTCTCTCTCTCCTCTATTACTTCTCATTTATTTCTTTCTTCTTCTCCATAACTCCTCAAACCTACCAAACCCTAGGCAAGTGAACTTGCTTCATGATGGATCTCAAGTTTTATTGTTCCATTATCTTCTTTACTTGATTCTAAGCCTCTTTAGAACTTGACATTTTTGGTTTTGATGTATGGATTCTTGTAAATCTAAGTTTGTAACTTTTTCGGTTTTTTTTAGTTTTGATCTCTTTAACCTTTTTACTTCCGAGATCTAATGGATCTATGTTGTGGGAAATTCAATTCTACATAATTTGGACGTCTCGATTTTGACTTGTTTTGAGAAAGTTATGGCCTTTGAAATTCATGGGTTCAACCAAGCATTTTTATGCTGGTTGGGGAAGATGAGCAGTGTGCGCGCATACTTTTTAGCGCCGTGCCATCTCGGTTGCATGCACCCTTTAGCGTCGTGCCTTTCAGCCGGCGCTCTTTAGCACTGTGCTATCCCAGTACGCGCGCGCCCCTTGGCGCCGTGCCATCCTAGCGAGCGCGCGCCACCTGGCGCCGTGCTATCCTTGGCGCCACTTGTCCCCTTGGCGCCTGTCATGCCCCAGAACCAGAATACTAGAGAGCGAGGGACAGACACAACCAGCTACGTATATAGAAGTGTAATCCACTTCGACATACGGTCACGGCTGTCTAGATGCATGAGGGTTTATCTACAAGCCAACAGTCTCTTATGGTCAAGAACAAGCCTAGTGTCTCAATCTTAAGCAAGTAATACATGTTACAAGATGTTAGATCATCAGACATACAAGGTAAGGTATAATCCCTCAAAAATTTGGAGGATTTCATCTTCTATATTTTATTGCTTAAATATTTTGATTGGACTTTTTCGTTATTTAAATTTACTAAATCGTATTACGATGATCTCTTGTTTTTATTTTTAATAGTTATTTAATTATCTTTTTTTTGAAACTTTGTATATACTTGTGAAAATTTATACTAGAAGTTATGGGTGTCTCCTAAAATTTCGATAAACCCAACTAATGTGTTACTCATATTAATTTCGCTAATATTATTATTGTTATTATTATTATTATTTTCATCACCACTTTTTATTATTATTACTATTATTATTATTGATTTATAATTTTCTTGAACTGTTAGATTTTTATTTTATATTATTGTAGAAAGACATTTTATATTTTTAGGAATTTTTGTATATATTTATTTGAATTGTTTTTAAATAAAAGTTGTTTATCATATATTACAAAGGAAGAGAAAAAAGGGAAAGTAACCATTCGTACTGTTCCTTCCTAGGAACAGTACTTATTACAACCCGACACCACCACCCTGCGAACAGAGCACGCGCAAGGGGCTGAAGGGAAGATTTGATTTGATCAAATCTTGATAGCAAGTTAATCCAAATCTACTTCAAACTCAAATGCTCCTCCTGATAGCATCCATCCAATCAAATCTCTAGTAATAGATTCAAGAAAAATCGATTCATTCTTCATCTCAACCTTACGCACGCATTGGAGCGGAAAATCCTATTTCCGCAAATCAACCTTACCGTGCTCGAGTCTCTCGATCCCGGAGTCAACTCCTGACTCCCGACGAACCACGACACCCTTGCGTGCCTCCCTGGCCGACTACCACCATCGCTAGCCGCCGAAGTCGCCGCAACAAAAACGACGAACACCCGAAACAGGGAAGCTCTGTTTCAGACCCGAAGCCAAGGTACTCTCCTTCCTGATCCAGTTTATCCTCCAATGTTGGACCGTTTTACGATCCGTAAAATTTTACGGAGAGTCTAGATGACCATATGTCGACCCTTTCAATTAGATCGTACTAGTCCTCTCTGGTTCATTCGTAAAAGATTTCAAAATATCAAGAAAACTCACAATTGGAAAGATCAAAACTTGTTTTCCAAACCAAGATTGGAAGGCAATTTTTAGCCGGCCCGTCGACAGTTTTGAAATTCTGTTTGAATTGATTCACAACCAACATATACAAGATGGAAACCCCATTGGTAATTTGAATTATAGTTGTTTACATAGTTATATAAATCAGCTTAAAAATCAGAAAAAAATAGGAAATTTGTTTTCAAAACTTGGAAAAATTAACCGATACGACGTGCGCCCCGACAAATCGGGTGACGTGGTCGCGCACTATATGCATCAAATGACGCATATGGATGTTGCCGACGTGTGGGAACTAACGGAACTCGATTTCGTTGTGCGTGCGCGACGAAATCAGTGCGTATCCGTCGAGATACCCCCGTATTGATCTTTTGTAAACTAGCCCATAACTTCGTGCACGTTCGTCGGATCGACACGAAACTTGCGCCATCAGGACCGAATCATTTTTCTGGTCCTGTATGCCAAGTTTAGTCCGATTCTGAGAAGTTCGATCGGAACGCCTATTTGGCGGGCCCGCGATCCGATCCAACGGGCAAAATTGTGCACGGCCCGCCAGAATCTAACTTTGGACATACGGTTGGATTCGCCTCCTCAAACCAGAGTCGTAGACATATAGTTCGATGACTTTAGAGATCAAAGATACTGGCACGCGTTTCGGTACAAAATGGATCCAACGGCGAACATCGTTTTGACCCGAAATTACGATTTTTGCCCCTGTTCCAGAATTGGACTTTTGGACAGGCATTTCCAAGGTATTTCTTTTATGCCAAATATGTTCATGATATTTATTTCAGCATCTGAAGTCGTTCGTAAAAGTTGGCTTTCGTTTCTTCACTATTCTGACGATTTGAGTCATCAGACGTCGCCTTTCTGCACACAACCTCCAGGCAAGATACCTTGCCATTAGCTGTCTATTTATTTTAGCTCATATTTTATGCATTTACTTATTATTTACTTTTTGCAAAATAAACTGTGTTACAGGGCATGATTAGATAGAATTTTACTGTTCAATTCCATTTTCTGTTATGTACTATTTTCTTATACATTGAACTTAGATTTAAGGGACCACCTTTTGTGTGTTGCATACATAGGCCTTGACACATTTATACCATGTTGTTGCGAGTTGCATATAGAACTCAAAAATACGTGACTGGCTGGCCACCTGTACGTATAAGCCGTGCGATAGGATTAACCGCTAATAGAGGTTGCATGCTTAGTTTGACGTAGCAGTTAATAGAGGTTATATGTGTTGTAGATACAACATAGTAGGCATTGGGCGGGGAGAAAAATACCTTAGCGTATGGGCTACTATGCACTTTAACTTTTATAACCCGTGACCTCTGCCGGAGACGCGGGTGAGATTACCCATGATTACTGACGGCCACTGACGTTCTGCAGAACGTTATGCTCTTATTGATTGGGCCTCTAGTGCCCCAAGGGGGCACTATGTCGATCATATTTTAGCCAGGGCCCATGCATTGGAGGGTATTCTTAAAACTGCATTCACTTAGATTGGTTTGGCACCCTTATCCGTTAGGTATGAGTACTCTTGGTTTGGGTACTTGTATCTGATCGTGGCTTGGAACAGTAACTTGTCGTGGACTAGTTTGCCACATGTTGTCCTTGTTTGGTTGTAAGTATGGCTCACTACTCCGATGAGAAGGTATTGAACCTTGTTGTGGTCCGGATACCTTATATTGGATTCATGTTTTGGAAAGATGCTTCGTCGTGGGTTAGTGTGCCATCTTCTGTCCTTGTTTGGTTGGGGGGATGGAACACTAATTCAATGAGAAGTATTGGACCTTGATATTATCCGAGTTGACTTATTACTATTGAGCAGTTTATATTCAGTTTATGTGGCATGTTCTTTTTGTATCTTGTTACGTCCCTCTGAGGACCTGGTGATCTCTCCAGGTATAGGTGTGTAGGACTTTCCGTAGGAGTATGGCTCCGGTATAGACTCATCCTTCACGTTCGAGCGAGTCGTACCTTCTGATCACAGCTGCCCTTATTGGGTCGAGGAGCCTATTTATTCATCTTTTCTTTTTCTGTTTATCTTAGAGGTTGGACTCTTTTTCCTTTCAGTTTATTCTAGCGCCGGTAGTGGATTTGTCTCCGCCCGGTCAACCATTATATTTTGACATTCACTTTGATTCATGAGCTACCATTTTTCTTACATTATACTGTGGATGAGATATAGCTTTTACCTGTGACTGTCTGTTATGAATATTCACAATACATCTTATGTGTGTATTCGAGATTTCCATATATTAGAGTATATCTCGTATATATGCAGCTGGCATGCTACGTTCCTAGTCCTACGCATTTTGGGACTGGAACGTTACCTGTTTTTGTGTTGGTCCATGCAGGTCAAGATAAATTGTTTGGTTACTTTACCGTACCAAGCAAGCCTGCGTATAGGATTAGAAATTTAGGATCTCATCCACGTACATAACATTCTTCCTTCCTTCCACTTCGAACCCACAACTGACTAACTTGATTTGCTTCTTACTTAAAGTATTCTTCCGTAAATCCTTATCCCTCTCTTTCGTGCGTGCTAGGTAGTCATGTTCCACCATTCAGTCACACTACTAGTTTAACCCTTATAAGTTGGGTAAAATAATTCGCGACCTAATATCCCCTTCGACCTTAATTAAGGCCTCAGACATAAAGACTGTAGGATGACTGTATATGCACGAACTTTGAACAAAACTTACACTCTTGAGAAACTTGAACTATTACACTTTCTTTAATCATTATCTAACGTACCTATCTTTTTCTATCTCGAACAATGCTGCTATTAAGGCCTAGTTTTGCAAGCTTAGTCTTTTATCAAAGCTTGTTCATGACAAATATGTTAATGGAGGTACCCCACTAGCATATTGTCTATCAGAACCTGTGCATGATGGTCTGATCAACCATAGTGTGCTTGGTTCGCCTTTCATATGATTTTTACGTGGATTGAGATATGGATAGCTTAACATATTCGCCATCTAGGATCTCATCCACGAGTTATTGACATTTTTGAATTCCTTATTAAACTCTCTTTCAATTGCTTGACTTGCAACCTATCTAAATCTATTCTAACATTACTCTTATCTTTGTACCAGCAATATGACTTTACACAGCGGACACACCTCTAGCCTGGCCATCACATCTGGTGATGCGATTACCCAAGAAGGACAGGTTTCCCTAATGACTCCGGTGACCCCGTATCAGCTAGAACAACAGCAGGATACTACGATCCCATCGACGGTACAGTAGGAGACCCAAGTACCCCCAATCAGCCAGGAAGGGCAGACTACTGCAGTACCCTCAAGAGAGAATGCACCATCACCTTTTCCTCAGCAGTTTTCTCCACAGCCCGGACCTTAGATGCCCCCACTTCCGACTGATGTGGACCCAACCACCCAGTTTATGTATGCTATGCTACAATCTCAGTGGCAACAAATAGAACTGTTGAGGCAGAGCATGATGACCTACTTAGCTAGACCTCCACCACCAGTCCCAGTACCAAATCCAACACCAGCTCCACAACCTTATCTGGGCTCTATTACGGACTTCATCGACATAGGGCCTAAGAATTTTAAGGGTACCGAGGGTCCCTTAGAAGTTTCTGCATGGCTTATCAGCACAGAGAAATAATTGAAGGCATCCCAGTTGCTAGCGCATGATTGGTTGACAGCAGTGGACTTACTCTTAGAAGACAATGCTCACCACTGGTAGAAGGCTAAAGAAAGACGACTGGGCACTGGGATCACATGGAAGGAGTTTTATGACCTCTTCTATGAGAGATTTTTCCCCATCCATGTTCGAGATGCTCTCTATGACCAGTTCCTTTATCTGAAGCAGGGGAACATATCGGTAGATGAGTACGATGTAGAGTTCAGCCGCTTGAGTAGATTTGGTGCGGCATTAATCCCGACAGAGCTGGAGAAGGCAAGGAGATTCCATTAGTGGCTCGCACCAGAACTCAAGACTTTCACTACTACACAGTCTCGAGTCTCTCATGCAGCTGTCTTGGAGAAAGCACGTACCCAGGAGTTTCTTCGCAAGGAACAGCAGGCACAGAGACGCCCCACACCGGTAGCTGCACCAGTTAGGGCGACTCAAGGTGGAACCCCCAGGGGGACTATAGGACAGTACCAGTATAGGCCCATACCTATAAGAGGCCCACCTGCAACTACTGTGGGAATAAGGGCCACATTCGAGACGGATGTCGAATTCGTCTTGGCTTATGCTTGAGGTGCGGATCGGAACAACACAGGATTATCGATTGTCCCGAGCTGCCAAGGCAAGGGCAAGCATTTACCATGGCTGTGATAGACCCCCATCCTGAGATTAGAGATTTGGCAGGTATTATTCTACTTATACCATTATTCTTTATAAAGTTATGGCTTAGCATTTGAGCAATGCATTCATCATCTTGGTCAGCATGCATAAGCACTATCTTCGACACCATTAGAAATATTATGACTATAGTTTTGCAAGCTTATAAATAGAACTCTTGGCTTCTTCGTTAGAATTCTTGAATGACGTGCCTTAAAATCTGTGACTCCGTCAACAACACTCATATGCTTTAGATGTGAGGAAATCACCCAATCTCTACGCATATCATTTTGATGCCTCTACCGTGATTTCAATATTTAGAGCACAACACTAGCTATTTTCTTCCAACAAGCTCCACCCTCGTGGACTAGACTAGCCACACTACACTTATGACATACATATCCCACACAAATACCCCATCTTGTACTCCATTTCAATTACACCGCATGTACGACTTATTATTCCTTAGAACAAACTACGGATGCCATTTTGGTCCCATTTGAACTTAACCATGCAATACCACCCCATTCACCCAAATGACTGGATACCTATGATCCACGCAGGACTAAGGATACCACATCTTGTAGAATATGGTGCCAGTTGGACTTCTTGTATAACTGTCTTTCCTTTTAAAAAAAAAAAGAACCAAGTACGATTAACGTACTTACTCTCCCTTTCTCTTCAGTCTTCCTACTCTTATATATAATTATATTTTTAATTTCGAGGACAAAATTATTATAAGTTGGGTAGGATGTAATCCCCCAAAAATTTGGAGGATTTTATCTTCTATATTTTATTGCTTAAATATTTTGATTGGACTTTTTCGTTATTTAAATTTACTAAATCGCATTACGGCGATCTCTTGTTTTTATTTTTAATAGTTATTAATTATCTTCTTTTTTTTTGAAACTTTGTATATACTTGTGAAAATTTATACTAGAAGTTATGGGTGCCTCCTCAAATTTTGATAAACCCAACTATTGTGTTACTCATATTAATTTCGCTAATATTAATGTTGTTATTATTATTATTTTCATTACCACTTTTTATTATTATTACTATTAGTATTATTGATTTATAATTTTCTTGAACTGTTAGATTTTTATTTTATATTATTGTAGAAAGACATTTTATATTTTTAGGAATTTTTGTATATATTTATTTGAATTGTTTTTAAATAAAAGTTGTTTATCATATATTACAAAGGAAGAGAAAAAAGGGGAAAGTAACCATTCGTACTGTTCCTTCCTAGGAACAACACTCATTACAACCCGACACCACCACCCCGAGAACAGAGCACGCGCAAGGGGCTGAAGGGAAGATTTGATTTGATCAAATCTTGATAGCAAGTTAATCCAAATCTACTTTAAACTCAAATCCTCCTCCTGATAGCATCCATCCAATCTAAACCTCTAGTAATAGATTCAAGAAAAATTGATTCGTTCTTCATCTCAACCTTATGCACGCGTTGGAGCGAAAAACCCTATTTCCGCAAATCAACCTTACCGTGCTCGAGTCTCTCGATCCCGGAGTCAACTCCTGACTCCCGACGAACCACAATACCATTGCGCGCCTCCCTGACCGACTGCCACCATCGCTAGCCGCCGGAGTCGCCGCAACACAAACGACGAACACCCGAAACAGGGAAGCTCTGTTTCAGACCCGAAGCCAAGGTACTCTTCTTCCCGATCCAGTTTATCCTCCTATGTTGGACCGTTTTGCGATCCGTGAAGGAAAGTCTAGATGACCATCTGTCGACCCTTTTAATTAGATCGTACTAGTCCTCTCTGGTTCATTCGTAAAAGATTTCGAAATATTAAGAAAACTCACAATTGAAAAGATCAAAACCTGTTTTCCAAACCAAGATTGGAAGGCAATTTTTAGCCGGCCCGTCGACAGTTTTGAAATTCTGTTTGAATAGATTCACAACCAACATATACAAGATGGAAACCCTATTGGTAATTTGAATTATAGTTGTTTATACAGTTATATAAATCAGCTTAAAAATCAGGAAAAAAAAGGAAATCTGTTTTCAAAACTTGGAAAAATTAACCGATACGGCGTGCGCCCCGACAAACCGAGCGACGTGGTCGCGCACTATATGTATCAAAAGGCGCGTATGGATGTTGCCGACGTGTGGGAACTGACGGAACTCGATTTTGTTGTGCGTGCGCGACGAAATCACTACGTATCTGTCGAGATACCCCCGTATCGACCATTTACAAACTAGTCCATAACTTCGTGAACGTTCGTCAGATTGACACAAAACTTACGCCATCAGGACCGAATCATTTTTCTGGTCCTGTATGCCAAGTTTGGTCCGATTCTAAGAAGGTTGATCGGAATGCCTATTTGGCGGGCCCGCGACCCGATCCAACGGACAAAATTGTACACGGTCCGTCGGAATCCAACTTTGGACATACGGTTGGGTTCGTCTCCTCAATCCGGATCAGTAGACATATAGTTTAACGACTTTAGAGACCATAGATACTGGCACGCATTTTGGTGCAAAACGGGTCCAACGACGGATATCGTTTTGACCCAAAATTATAATTTTTGCCCCTGTTCCAGAATTGGACTTTTGGACAGGAATTTTTTGGGTATTTTTTTTATGCCAAATCTGTTCGTGATGTTTATTTCAATATCTGAAGTCATTCGTAAAAGTTGGCTTTCGTTGCTTCACTATTCTGACGATTTGAATCATCGGACGTCGCCTTTCTGCACACAACCTCCAGGCAAGAAACCTTGCCATTAGTTGTCTATTTATTTTAGCTCATATTTCATGCATCTACTTTTTATTTACTTTCTGCAAAATAAACTGTGTTACATGGCATGATTAGATAGAATTTTACTGTTTAGTTCCATTTCCTGATATGTACTATTTTCTTATACATTGAACTTAGATTTAAGGGACCACATTTTGTGTTTTGTATACATAGGCCTTGACACATTTGTACCACATTATTGTAAGTCGCATATAGAACTCAGAAATGCGTGACTGGCTGGCCACCAGTACGTATAAGCCGAGCAATAGGATTAACCGCTAATAGAGGTTGCATGCTTAGTTTGACTTAGCGGTTAATAGAGGTTATATGTGTTGTGGATACAACATAGTAGGCATTGGACAGGGAGGACAAAACCTTAGCGTATGGGCTACTATGCACTTTACCTTTTGTAACCCATGAGCTCCGCCAGAGATGCGGGTGAGATTACCCATGATTACTGACGGCCACTAACGTTCTGCAGAACGTTATGCTCTTATTGATTGGGCCTCTAGTGCCCCAAGGGGTCACCATGTCGATCCCATTTTAGCCAGGGCCCATGCGTTGGAGGGTGTTCTTAAAACTGCATTCACTTAGATTGGTTAGGCACCCTTATCCGTTAGGTATGAGTACTCTTGGTTTGGGTACTTGTATCTGATCGTGGCTTGGAGCAGTAACTTGTCGCGGACTAGTTTGCCATATCTTGTTCTTGTTTGGTTGTAGGTGTGGCGCACTGCTCCAATGAGAAGGTATTAAACCTTGTTGTGGTCCGGATACCTTATATTGGATTCATGTCTTGGAAAGATGCTTCGTCGTGGGTTAGTGTGCCATCTCCTGTCCTTGTTTGGTTGGGAGGATGGTACGCTAATTCAATGAGAAATATTGGACCTTGATATGATCCGAGTTGACTTATTACTATTGAGAAGTTTATATTCAGTTTATGTGGCATGTTCTTTTTGTACCTTGTTACGTCCCTCTGAGGACTTGGTGATCTCTCCAGGTGTAGGTGTGCAGGACTTTTCATAGGAGTATTGCTCCGGTATAGACTCATCCTTCACGTTCTAGCGAGTCGTACCTTCTGATCACAGCTGCCCCTATTGGGTCGAGGAGCCTATTTAGTTATCTTTTCTTTTTCTGTTTATCTTAGAGGTTGGACTCTTTTTCCTTTCAGTTTATTCTAGCGCCGGTAGTGGATTTGTCTCTGCCCGGTCAACCATTATATTTTGACATTCACTTTGATTCATGAGCTACCATTTTTCTTACATTATACTGTGGATGAGATATAGCTTTTACCTGTGACTGTCTGTTATGAATATTCACAATACAACTTTTGTGTGTATTCGAGATTTTCGTATATTGGAGTATATCTCGTATATATGCAGCTGGCATGCTACGTTCCTAGTTCTACGTATTTTGGGACTGGGGCGTTACGTAAGGTATCACAAACATTATATATTCAAATGATCATGAAGCTAGTCATACAAAATGTGAGGACTAGCAAGAATTTCAGTCATACATGAGCAATCCTAGGATTTGTTAATCATGTTATAGACCGTAGGCAGACAGTAAGTAAAGTATTCAACACGAGCTAACACTTTCTCGGCGGCTAAACGCCTCAAAAGAATAATTTTACAATTAGAGCGGGAGAGCAAAATAAACCCACTCGTTGTCAGGATTTCTTCTAGTGTTCACCATCTGGCAGGAAGGCTGGGAGATCCTCGGGAGCTACCCAAAATCTGGCCATACAAAACCAGCTGGGTCAGACCCCAGAAAGAGCAAGTTCCACAAAGGAGGCTTCACTTAAAGACTAAAACTAGCATGTTAGATCATAAAACAGAATAATGACAAGAAGACGTGAAATATAAATAGAGCAATAAATGACGAGAGGACGAAGAACTATTCCGGAAGCCAGGTTACAACTCGTAAACCAAACAAGGACCGGGGTTGTAACCCTTCACCTGAACAGAACTAAGTCCTTAATCATTTATTACCAAAAGTAAAGCATGAACAAGCATGTCCCGAATTAGCCATATACTAGATCTAGACAAGACTAGACTGGATTGGACTCCATCCAACATTTACGACCAAATAATAAGTACGGCTTGATACTTTAACTAACTAGGGTTATCATAAGCCTAGTTACTAGCAAGATGTGATGAGATGTTCCAGCAGTCACAAGCCCTGCAGACTAAATCCAGGTTATCCGGTTGTGGGTTGAGAGAGTGTGTGGGTACATCGTCCGGGAGACAAATGTTCCCTTAGGTGACTTGAATGGTGCAACACATGACAGTGTGCTTGAAATGTGTCCTACTCGTCGGCAGGCTACAAGTCCACTTGAGCTCCCAGATAACAGGACTGCCTGTGACTGAGAAATCTCTTCATGAACTATTTGATCAATCTAGTCATTAACCTAGTCATATTCAGTTATAAATTCTTGACTGTGGTAACCAGGAACCTATATCCTATACATGATGCAAGACCGGACATGTAGCTTGTACAGACACAAACATCCACGGGGTCAAGAGAAGAATTACTAGCATGTCGAAATAGTCGTCGCAACAGCGTTCAAGATTACATGTCATGTTTACTTATCAAGAGTGCGCCACGACGGGCCTCTATCATGTATTATCATGTCAATGTTACTTGTTAAGAGTGCGCCACGACGGGCTACTATAGTGTTCTATCCCTACATTATCATGAATGAGAGAAACTTGCTTAAAATAGCTAGTAACATATTCTTAAAGCCAAGAAAAAGATCTACAACTTTTATCTTGGGAGTTGGAAGAAATTCTGGCCACAATTCAGCCAAATAGGACATAAAACAACCAAATATTTGGTCTACGGCACTATGCGGCTATGCACTATGCAGCTATGCGGCCAGACACTATGCAACTACGCGCTAGGCACTATGCAGCTATGCGGCCAAGCACTATACGACCATGTACTATGCGACCTGGCACTATGCAGCTATGCGGCCAAGCACTATGCGGCCAGGCACTATGCGGCCTTGCGTCCAAACACTATGTGGCCAGGCACTATGCAACTATGCAGCCAGGCACCATACGGCCAGGCACTATGTAGCTATGCGGCCAGGCACTATGCATCGTCCATGCAAGAACCAGGACAGATGAATACAGAAGATGTCCAAATCTTATTTTGCCATAACTTCCTCAAAACAAGTCGAAATCTAACTTTTCAAAGGTCAAAATTGTGTAGAATCAAATTCTCTACCATATGGAACAATTAGTTTTCGAAAACAAGTAAGTTTGATAGATCAAAATCCAAGAAAACCAAAAATAGCACAACTTAGATCCACAAGAATCCCTTCGTCCAAACCGAAACCTCCAAGTTCTAAAGATGCTTAGAATCATGTAGAGAAGAAGATAGAACAATAAAATAGAAGATCCATCATGAAGCAAGTTGCACTTGCCTAAGCTCTCTAGGTTGGTTGGAGAGTAATAGAGAAGGAGAAAAAATAAATGGAAGTAATAAAGAGAGAGAAAGGGGTGGTTGGGTTTTATAAAGAGAGGGGATGGTACAACATGTTGAACCAACCATCAAAATAAACCAAACCAAACCATCCAAAGCAAGTCAAGTTTGACCAACCCAACCCAAGGTCAACCCTAGTCAAGATACATCAAGGCAAGCAATAAAGAAATACGGAAATACAGTAAATAAAATATGGGTTGAAATCCGTATACGTACACTGTAATACGTATAACAGAAAATGGGAGTGACAGATCTACCCACCTTAAAAGAATTCAATCCTCAGAATTTAATCAAGAGGCTAGAGATGTCGAGGCAAGCTATACTAAAGTACAAGCAATCTACGACTAGCAATCAATCAAGCAATCATTCATGCAAGTGAGGAATTTAAAAGCATAAGACATAAGGAAGATATTATACCTAATGAGTCAAACAGGTGTGGATATCGCGAGCGGATATCATCCTCATGCTCCCACGTTGACTCACCTAAAGAGTGGTGACCCCAAGCAATACGGACTAAACTAATAGTCTTGTTCTTGAGTAACTTCTCTCTCCGGTCCAATATAGATACAGGCCTTTCCTCATACAAAAGGTTGTTACCAACAATTAATTCTGAATGATCAAGGATATGGCTTAGATCCGGAATATACCGTCGCAATTGGGATACATAGAACACATCATATACCTCACGTAACAACGACGGAAGAGCTAGATGATAGGACACATCATCTACTCGCTCGAGAATGTCAAACGGCCCTATATACCTAGGACTAAGCTTTTCCCATACGCCGAATCAAATGAGGCCACGGGTAGGCGAGATCCTAAGGAATACGTGGTCGCCGACTGAAAACTCAAGGGAACGCCGATGAGAATCGGCCCAATGGCACTGGCGATCTTGTGCAACTCGAAGATGATCTCTGACTTGTCTGAACACCGTGATAGTTTGCGTAATCATCTGTGGACCAAGCATCTGCCTCTCGCCTACATCATCCCAGTCTAAAGGAGATCTGTACTTCCTGTCGTACAATGCCTCAAAGGGTGCCATCTGAATACTGGCTTGGAAATTATTGTTATAGAAGAACTCCACTAGGTGCAGGTGATCTTCCCACGAACCACCGAAGTCCACTGTACAAGATCGTAACATATCTTCAAGAGTCTGAATCATGCGTTCTGACTGACCATCTGTTTGTGGATGATATGCTGAACTGAACTTGAGACGAGTCCCCAAACTCTCTTAAAGACTCCGCCAAAAGTACGATATGAATCTTGAATCTCTGTCTGATATGATACTAATTGGCACTACATGCAATCTGACAATCTACCTGAGGTACATCTCTGCTAGCTGATCCGTCGACTGACCAATTCTGAAGGGGAGAAAATGAGCTACCTTCGTGAGACGATCAACGATAAACCATATAGCATCCCTACCAACCGAGGATTTAGGTAACCCAGTTACAAAGTTCATGGTTATACGCTCCCACTTCCACTCCGGGATCGATAACGGTTGAAAAAGTCCAACTGGTCTCTGATGTTTAGCTTTAACTTGTTGGCAAACTAAACATCAGGAGACAAACCGGGCTATCTTTCTCTTCATGCCATTCCACCAGAAATGCTGACGGATGTCTCGGTACATCTTCGTGCCACCGGGATGAATTGAATACTGAGAACTGTGAGCCTCTGCCATGATCTCCTGTCTGATATCACCACTGGGTACACAAAGACGTATTCCATGACGGAGTGTACCATCTTCGTGAATGCATAACTTGAGTCTTTGTCCTGCTTCACATTCTGCCCTGAGCCGTTGTCGCTTAGAATCTGCTGATTGTGCCATCTTGATCCTCTCAACTATGCTGGACTGAACTTGCATGCTGGCCATCAATGCCACATTGGTAGGAAGAACTATATCTATCCCTATCTTCTGAAGGTCTGCTAATAACTCTGGTTATGTTGTTAGAAAATAAACTCCAGCTCTTCTGCTCAATACATCTGCTACTACGTTGGCCTTCCTGGGATGATACTGCAGGTTGATGTCATAATCCACAAGTAGCTCTAGCCATTTTCTCTGACGCATATTGAGATCCTTCTGGGTAAACACATACTTAAGACTCTTGTGGTCAGTGAAAATCTCCACCCGATCTCTATACAGGTAATGTCTCCATAGCTTAAGTGCGAAAACTACCGATGCTAACTCCAAGTCGTGGGTTGGATAATTTCTCTTATGATCACGAAGCTGAAGTGATGCATAAGCTACTACCTTACCATGCTGCATCAAGACACATCCTAATCCCTTGCCGGAAGCGTCACAATAGACTGAAAATCCTTCAGTCCCATCTGGAAGCGTGAGAATGGGTGCCGTCATCAAGCCTCGCTTTAACTTCTCAAATAAACTCTGACACTCTACTGTCCAAGCAAACTGTACATCCTTGCGGGTCAACTGAGTCATGGGTGCTGAAATCCGAGTAAAGTCTGAAAAAAATCACCGGTAATAGCCGGACAATCTAAGAAAACTGCGAACCTCGACGACTGTACTAGATACTGGCCATGACTCTATAGCCACTATCTTCTGGGGGTCCACTTCCACTCCACCTCTGGTGATGATGTGACCCAAGTACGATATGTGTTCAAGCTAAAACTCGTACTTACTGAACTTTGTGTACAACTGGTGCTCTCTGAGAATCTGAAGGACCACTTGGAGATGCTGCTCATGCTCCGCTTCACTCTTGCTATAGACCAAGATGTCGTCTAAAAACACGATCACAAACTGATCTAAGTAAGGCATGAAGATACGGTTCAATAGGTCCATGAATACCGCTGGCGCATTCGTCGCTCCAAAGGGCATAACAAGGAACTCCCAATGTCCATATCTGGATCTGAATGTCATCTTCGGGATATCTTGCTCTCTGACTCTAATTTGATGGTATCCTGACCGCAAGTCAATCTTCGAGAATATTATTGCTCTCCCGAGCTGATCAAATAAGTCATCTATCCTTGGTAGAGGATATCTGTTCTTGATTGTTACAGATTTCAAGGTACAATAATCAATACATAATCTTGACGTACTATCCTTCTTTTTCATAAGAAGTATCGGGGCTCCCCAAGGCGATCCGCTAGCACGAATGAATCCATTGGTTCTGAGTTCTTCAATCATCTTGTACAAAATCTTCAACTCTGAGGATGTCATCCTATAGACTCTCTCTGACACTGGTGCCGTCCCTGGCATTAAGTCGATAGTGAACTCTATCTCTCTCTCCGGTGGCATACCTGGAAGCTCTTCGAAAAATACATCGGGAAACTCTTTTACTACTCTGGGAAACCGAACTGCCTCTGCCACTGCCATCCGCAAGACTGGGGGAGAAGGTTCAACTTTGCCTCTGGAAAAAGAAAACTTTGGTCCACCGGGAATACCAAAAATAATCCTGCCAATATGGCAGTCTATTCTAGCATACTGATTCTTTAACCAATCCATTCTTAGGACTACATCATAATCGGCCATCGAAAATTCTATCAACCTAGCAGGAAACTCTCTACCGCTAACTACGATTCGACACGAGGAAAAGACTCTATCTACTCCCACAAGATCGTTACCAGTAAGTATATTGAGCCTTACTGATAAAGACTCGGACTCCAGTCCTATCCGTGTTGCGAATCGTACAGACATGAATGAATGCGATGCACCTGAATCAAATAATATTAATACAGAAAAAGAGTTGACAAGAATGGTACCTGCCACCACCTCACCTGATGCCAATTCTTCATCTACGGTCAGATGCATCGCTTGACCTTGTCCTCTAGGTGTTGGTCTCCTCTGCTAGAAACCTCTCTGCCTGTTCTGAATCTGAACCTGGGCGTACTGTTGAGCCTGAGGCGGCAATGGCCTCGGAAACTGGTACTGCTGCTGTACTAGGGCTGGTCCCCTAACCGAGGGACTAGTTACACTACCAAAATACAGTAAATTAGCGATGGCATATTAGCGACGGATAATTTCTGTCAGCATTAGCGACAGAATTGCGGCAAATAGCCGACGGAGTATCGACGATAAGCCGATACAATTTTTATTTTATTTTAAGGGGGAGAAAAGGTCGCTCATCCGTCGCTAGGGCGTCGAAGATATAGCGACGGATAAGTAGCCGTCGCTATGCAGTCGATTATTTGGCGGAAATTGTTGAGAGAAATGGCGGGACAATTCTTCGACTACGTAGCGACGGATATTCCGTCGACAAGTATTAAAAAGAGCGACGGCCTAGCGACGAAAAATATCTGTCGCTAGTCCGTCGCTAAATAAAGGGCTAAGACTTAAATTGAAACGACGGGGAGAACTTTTCATTCTCCCCAAATTTCATTCTCTCTCCTCTCTCTCTCTCTTCCGCGGCGGTAATCGGCGACCTCTCCTCTCTCTCTCCTAAAGGTAATATCTCTCTCTCTCTCGGTGGTCATGGGTGTCATGGGCTGTCGGAGGCGTCGTGGGCTACGGGGGCGGCGGAGACTGTGGGGGTGGCGCGTGCGGGGCAGCGCGGGGCTGCGGCGGGCGCGCGCAGGGCTGCGGCGGGCGGCGGGGGCAGCGCACTCCGGGGCAGCGGGGGTGGCGCGCACGGGGCATCGCGGGGCTGGAGGGCAACGAGGGGTGGGAGGTGCGGCGGGGGGTGGAAGGGGTGCTGGCGTGCGCGGGGCTGCGGGGGGCAGCGCGCTCCGGGGCAGCGGGAGGCGGCGGGGGTGGCGCACGCGGGGCAGCGCGGGGTACAAATACAATGAGTAGTATCGACGATATGACAAACCCTAGTTTAAGAAATAGGATATCGGCGATATCGGTAGTATCGGCAGTTTCGGATCGGAGTATCGAATTTTTTGGTATTGGAAAACAAATAATTATCGGTAGTATCGGATTCTTTTACATGCTTTTACAACCTTATTATGCTTTCAACCTAGGTTCACAATATCGGTAACCCAATACCTTACCCTAATAAGGTAACCTAATACCTTACCCTAATAAGGTAAACCCAATACCTTAGCCTACAATAGGGTAAACCACTTTACCTTAATGGTGAAGGTAAAACCAATATCCTAAGCTACCAACATTAGAATCTTAAGATACAAACATACCACTCTAATATCTAACTTCTAACCATCTATCTAACTATCAATATAAATTCTAACATCTATCTATACACTAATTCTAACATCTACTAGCTAACTCACATCTCTAACTAACCAACATATTCTAATATACTACTTAGTATCTCAAGTTACCAAGTATCTTAACTCTAATATATGAATATCTAACTTAATCTCTAAAACTAAGATACTATACATATCCAATATATATCTATCTAAACTCTAAGCTATCATATCAAAATACACACTCTAATACACTACCATCTAACATATAAGCTATCTAACTTATATCTACTAACCTCATTCTAGACAGTAACTTATTACTAACCATCTAACCGACTATCTTATACTTCTAGTATCCTTATCCCAATATACTAACTAGTAGTAGGATACCAACATATATTTTCTAAATAACTCTAACATATGTCATATCTAACTAACAACGACCCCAATGTCGGCATCGGTCAATATTTGGTATCGGTCGGTATCGGATTAAGTCAAAACACATGGCTTAGAAAAGAGTTGGGAGGATTACGTCAAAACACACGGCTTAGAAAATTATGACATGTTAGTCTTCCGACACCGCTGTAACATGGTTGTCACACATTAAGGATCTTTGACAAGGTGACATGTTGTGAAAAGATATATCCTTATAGTTCTCCTACGGATGTTGAAGAAAACCTCTGTACTTCCTCCGGGTCATGCCGTCGGCTGTGCTGCTTCCCCCTCCTCTTCTTGCCCACTTCTTCTTTCCCGACTCTACACTTGAGGTAGATATCATATGTGGCTGAGAGAGTCAAATAAGAAGAAGGGAAGTAGGGAGGAGCAGATGGGTCCAGAGCCATGGGGGAGGAGAGGAGAAGGAAGATGCTTGATCAGAACGAAGAAATTGATGGATGGAAGAGAACTAGAAAGCACTGATCCTTCCTGTTGTGAGAACTGTGAAGAGTGAGAAAGGAGAGGGGGGTCTTTGATTTTTGCGTTCATCATCATTAGAGGGAGCAGCACTGGAAAAGTTGTGACGTTAATAGCATGAGAGAGGGAGAGGGTGAATGGAGGGAGGGAAGTGGCTGCATGCCTTTGGCTCACTCGAGCGGTATTTGTGCGTCATCTGGTGGCGCTCCTCCAGCTCCGGGTCCAGCTCCAGGTGATCAGTAGTTTCGTTTTTGCATTTTTAGACTGTACTATATTTTTGACTTTGTACGTATTTGGAGATATTCAGTTTTTTCGTTGAGGATACTGAGTTTGTACGTATTTGCGGATATTGATTTGGTTTGTTGAGGATATTATATATTGACATTGTTCGTTGCGGATAGTATTTTTTCTTTATATTTTTTGTATATTCTGGAATGTATTGTGCGTGCCGGTGTTGAGTGTTCCACCGAGGGGGTCGACGAACTCAGGGATTGAATTCTGTATTTTGTATTTTGGATTCTGTATTTTTGGCTCCAGCTCCAGTTCCATTTGCATTAATCTACGGTACGACATGGTGATCAGGACATAGTCCCTGCAGCCATTCGACTGGCGAGACAGAAACTATGTAGCCGTAGATAAAGTTGACTGTCCTCCGACCCTCATCCCTCGGCAATGATGATACGACAACCTATCACTATATCTTATATAGTAGTAGATGATATTTTAGTATTACATTATGTGAGTTTATCTTGATTCTGTTATATCCTTCAGATACTAGATACGATAAGAACATATACTACACCATATGTACAGAACATAGATGATTCACACTAATGTATGCTAGAATAAATTTTGGGTTGTGTTTTGAGCCATCCGTTCTTACACTTAAAATACATAGGAATTAGTAGTGTAAGAGCGCCGGAGAGAGTGAGAGCGCCGGAGGGGAGAGGAGAGAGAGTGAGAGAGTAAAATGGTATGACATGGTGAATTAGTACTGTATTTTGGATCCAGCTCCAGCTCCATTTGCATTAATCTACGGTACGACATGGTGATCAGGACATAGTCCCTGCAGCCATTCGACTGGCGAGGCAGAAACTATGTAGCCGTAGATAAAGTTGACTGTCCTTCGACCCTCATTCCTCGGCAATGATGATACGACAACCTATCACTATATCTTATATAGTAGTAGATGATGTTTTAGTATTACATTATGTGAGTTCATCTTGATTCTGTTATATCCTTCAGATACTAGATACGATAAGAATATATACTACATCATATGTACAGAACATAGATGATTCACACTAATGTATGCTAGAATGAATTTTGGGTTGTGTTCTGAGCCATCCGTTCTCACACTTGGAGATAAATCAAATTTTTGCTATTTTATCTGACGCACAAATACCGCTCGAGTGAGCCAAAGGCATGCAGCCACTTCCCTCCCTCCATCGCCATACCTAGTAGAGGAGTATATTCGTCGATCGCAACAGGGATTATTACCACCGGGCAATCGAACTCCTCCTTCTCCTTAAAGTATTGTAATTAAGAAAATTTGGAATATTTGTGGGAATTTTAGAATATTTGTGCTATGATCGGATTATAACGACGGATATTAGGTTACTCTTCAGGATAATTGATGTCTATTTTATATTAATTTGGTTTGGTCTATATGATTCTTGGATAATTGGTGTGCATTAAATTCGTATGTGCATATTTGGTCTATGTGATTCTTGGATAATTGGTGTGCATTATATATTTGGTCTATGTGATTATTGGATAATTGGTGTGCATTATATATTGGTTTGGTTTATGCATATTTTTGTGAACAGGAAAAGTGCGGCAATTTTTTTTTCAAAAAAATCTCATTTAGCGACGCACTAGTGACCGGTTAGCGACGGATATTTTCAGTTTTCGACTACTTTTTGACGGAATTTCCGTCGCTAACTGGAGATTTGAAACTGTTTCCAGGTAGCGACGGGTGGTCGACGGAATATCCGTCGGCAACTTTCTGGTGGTATATAGTTCGACGGAATAGCGACAGAAAATCCGTCGACAAGGTTCTGGAAAAGCTTGACATTTCCAGAACAATGGCGACGGATAATCAGCCACAAATCAGTCGCTGTCTCGATGGTGTCGCGACAAAAAATTCGTCGCCAAGGTTCTGGAAATGTCAAGCATTTCCAGAACATGGTCGACGGATAATCCGTTAGTATTCCGTCGCTAATCTGTCCTTTGTTAGCGACAGCGATCGACGGACTAGCGACGAAACGATACCCTCTGATACACTTTTACGACGGTTTATCGACGGACTATCCGTCGCTAGCGTCTACACAGTTAAGTATTTAATACTTGAAATGGATGAAAGCCCGTCGAAAAGTCGTCGCTAATGCATCGTATTGTGAAGACGAAAAGCCGTCGCTATTCTGTCCCTCTTCGACTACATAGCGACGGATCATTATTAGCGACGAGCTGATTGCCGACGGATTATTTTGGCCAAGATCCGTCAGTGATCGGTCGCTAATACTGATTGTCGACGGATGGACGACGTATGTGGCCATCGCTAACACGACATATTTTGGTAGTGTTAGGTTTGATGACGATGAACTGGCTCTATTCGGATAGGACCCTACCTTGTGGTCCGGTGCCCCCATAAGCCAAGCACAATCCCTGTGCTCTGCGACACACCGAAACAACGTGTCCTGGCTTCCCACAATGAGAGCAGCCTATTGCGGAAGACTGCTTCTGCTTCTATTGCTGAGGGTACGTCGGTGTTGAATGCTGAACCGACGTAACTGAATTTGCCCTTCGAGGAACCCCAATCGACAAAGCCCTAGCTGCCGGGACTGGTGTTGAGGACAGACTCATCTGCCCATGGGACCTCTTCCTGCTTCCGGTTTGGTCCACGATCCTCTGCGAGGTATACTCGTGCCTCCTAGCTGCCCTCAAGACAGCATCAAAAGTCTGATGTTCGAACTGCTCCACAGCTAGAATAATCTCTAGGTGGAGTCCCTGCTGAAACTACTGCGCTCGATCAAACTCGGTTGCCACAAAGGTGGGAGCAAACCGACTCAGTCTTGAAAACTCGGCCGCATAATCGTCAACTGTCCTGCTCATCTGCTTTAAATTGGTAAATCTCGTCTGCAGATCATATCGAGCCACTACATCAAAGTACTTGGTCTGAAACTTGTCACTGAATATTGCCTATGGGACAGGCGTCGCCAATCCAACTGCTAACATCGCCCATCAGGTGCGGACTAAGTCTAATAACTGTAGGCGCACTACGACCAACTTCTCTTCCTCTGGAGTCTTGGCTGCTTCCAAGATAATCTCGATGTCCTGGAGCCAGGCATCAGCTGCAATCGCGTCCTCGCTACCGTCAAAGAAGGGAGGGTTCAGGCGCTTGAAATTATTGGCTGTACTGTTACCTTGGTAACCCACTCTACCTATGGCTAACTCTACTGTCTGGTGCAGGACATCACCTCGACGATCCTGCGATGCATGCAATTCCCTGATAAGTCCAATCAAGACCCTGTTGTAGGACTCTGCAGGCTGGACTGGCTGAACTGGGGGCTCTAGGTCATCTGGGTGCATGGCTCGAGATGCTGCTCCCGAGTGCTGGGCTTGGTCTTCTTGTTGCTGCTGGGGTACTGGTTGAGCTCCTCCCGGCTGATCGGTATGAACAATGCCACTGAAGCAATGACATGGGGAACAATAAAGAAGAACCAAGATAGATCAAGGATTTTAAACATGTTATCAGGTAAAGATTTCAGGAGATTTAGAAGCCGTGAATAGAGATCAAAGGCGAGTGTTGATTGAAACATATATTTGGTAAAACCCTCACATATCTTGATTTATAAGACCTGTATGGGCCACCACTTAAACCGTGTCACACCCCAGAACCAGAATACTGGAGAGCAGAGGACAGACACAGCCAGCTACGTATATAGAAGTGTAATCCACTTTGACATACGGTCACGGCTGTCTAGATGCATGAGGGTTTATCTACAAGCCAACAGTCTCTTATGGTCAAGAACAAGCCTAGTGTCTCAAACTTAAGCAAGAAATACATGTTACAAGATGTTAGATCATCAGACATACAAGGTAAGGCGTCCCAAACATTACATATTCAGATGATCATAAAGCTAATCATACAAAATGTGAGGACTAGCAAGAGTTTCAGTCATACATGATCAACCTTAAGATTTGTTAATCATGTTACAGTCCGTAGGCAGACAGTAAGTAAAGTATTCAATACGAGCTAACACTTGCTCGACGACTAAACGCCTCACAAGAATAATTTTATAATTAGAACGGGAGAGCAAAATAAACCCACTTGTTGCTAGGATTTCTTCTAGTATTCACCATCTGGCAGGTGGCTGGAAGATCCTCGGGAGCTACTCCGAAATCTGGCCATACAAAACCAGTTGGGTCAGACCCCAGAAAGAGCAAGTGCCACAAAGGAGGCTTCACTTAAGGACTAAAACCAGCATGTCAGATCACTAAACTGAATAATGACAAGAAGACATGAAATATAAATAGGGCAATAAATGACGAGAGGATGAAGATCTATTCCGGAAGCCAGGTTACAACCCGTAAACCAAACAAGGACCGGGGTTGTAACCCTTCACCTGAACAGAACTAAGTCCCTAATCATTTATTACCAAAAGTAAAGCATGAACAAGCATGTCCCGCGAATTAGCCATATACTGGATCTAGACAAGACTAGACTGGATTGGACTCTATCCAATATTCACAACCAAACAATAAGTACGGCTTGATACTTTAACTAACTAGGGTTATCACAAGCTTAGTTACTAGCAAGATGCGATAAGATGTTCCAGCAGTCGCAAGCCCTGCAGACTAAATCCAGGTTATCCGGTTGCAGGTTAAGAGAGTGTGTGGGTACATCGCCCGAGAGACAAATGTACCCTTAGGTGACTTGAATAGTGCAACACATGACAGTGTGCTAGAAATGTGCCCTACTCGTCGGCAGGCTACAAGTCCACTTGAGCTCCTAGATAACGGGACTACCTGTGACTGGGAAATCTCTTCATGAACTATTTGATCAATCTAGTCATTAACCTAGTCATATTCAGTTATAAATCCCTGACCGTGGTAACCAGGAACCCATATCCTATACATGATGCAAGATGGGACATGTAGCTTGTACATACACAAACATCCACAGGGTCAAGATAAGAATTACTTGCATGTCGAAAAAGTCGACGCAACGGCGTTCAAGATTACATGTCATGTTTACTTGTCAAGAGTGTGCCACGATGGGCCACTATCATGTATTATCATATCAATGTTACTTGTTAAGAGTGCGCCACGACGGGCCACTATCCTGTTCTATCCCTACATTATCATGAATGAAAGAAACTTGCATAAAATAGCTAGTAACATATTCTTGAAGCCAAAAAAAAGATCTACAACTTTCACGTTGGGAGTTAGGAGAAATTTTGGCCATAATTCAGCCAAATAGGATATAAAACAGCCAAATATGCGGTTTGCGGCACTATACGGCCAGGCACTATGCAGCTATGCGGCCAGACACTATGCGGCCAGGCACAATACAGCTATGCGGCCAAGCACTATGCTGCCAGGCACTATGTAACTATGCGGCCAGGTACTATACGGCTAGGCACTATGCAGCTATGCGGCCAGACACTATGCATCGTCCCTCCCAGAACCAGGACCGATGAACATAGAAGATGTCCAAATCTTATTTGGCCATTACTTTTTCAAAACAAGTCGAAATCTAACTTTTTAAAGGTCAAAATTGTGTAGAATCAAATTCTCTACCACATGGAACAATTAGTTTTCGAAAACAAGTAAGTTTGATAGATCAAAATCCAAAAAAAACCAAAAATAGCACAACTTAGATCTACAAGAATCCCTCCGTCCAAACCGAAAACTCCAAGTTCTAAAGATGCTTAGAATCATGTAGAGAAGAAGATAGAACAATAAAATAAAAGATCCATCATGAAGCAAGTTGTACTTGCCAAAGCTCTCTAGGTTGGTGGGAGAGTAATGGAGAAAAATAAGAAATAAATGAAAGTAATGAGGAGAGAGAAAGGGGTGGTTGGGTTTTATAAAGAGAGGGGATGGTTCAACATGTTGAACCAACCATCAAAATAAACCAAACCAAGCCATCCAAAGCAAGTCAAGTTGGACCAACCCAACCCAACCCAAGGTCAACCTTGGTCAAGATACATCAAGGCAAGCAACAAAAAAATATAAAAATACAGTAAATAAAATACGGGTCAAAATTCGTATACGTACAATAGAATATGTATAACGGAAAACGGGAGTGACAGCGCCACTTGTCCACCTAGCTCTCTTTAGCCCAGCGCCACTTAGTGCTCTCCTTGGCCCAGCGCCACTTACCCCGTGCCACCTATTTCACTTTGCCCAGCGCCACTTGCCCCGTGCCACCTAGCTTACTTGTCCCAGCGCCACTTGTCCTGCGCCACCTAGCTTACTTGGCCCAACGCCACTTGCCCCGTGCCACATAGTTCACTTGACCCAGCGCCACTTGCCCCGTGCCACCTAGCTTATTTGGCCTAGTACCATTTGTCCAGTGCCATTCTTGTAAGCCCCTGAAATTAGGGCTTATTATTTTTTTTAATTTGTATAAATCAATTATTTTGAATAAATATTATTATTTGATTATTATTTAATTTAATGCTCTTTACCGTGACTTGGAATTCTAGAGCATCAGGGATGCCAGTCTCTGGAAATCTCCTTCTTGGAGTTTGAAGTAGACGAGATTATCTTCACATTGATATATCGTGTCCTACTCGAACTTGTTCCCTTGTATTCTTTTTGCTTCGCGCAAGTTCGGGTTAATTTAGACCATTTTAATTATTAATTGAATTCCTACTCTTTTCCTTGATCATCGTTTGCACGTTGACATGACTTTTAATTTAGGAGCACCAGACTAGTCATTCTCTTGAAACCAACTTGTCATGCCTGATCTACTCGAGATGCTCTTCACCCATGACCTTCGTGTCCCACTCAGACACACCATTTTGTGTTCCATTTCCTTCGCACAACTTTCGGTTCAATTTAGGCCAATTAATTATCTACCGTAAAATCTGATTTAATTTTCAATTTAATTTCGGGACCCGACATCGACCCAACCTAGTCGACCCCAAATAGGGACATGGCCCACATGAAGCCTACTACCCGCCTGACACTTGTGTCCCATTTATTTGAGCTCCTACATGCTACTTATTTACCCATGATTATAAACACCCATTTTAATTCGAATATTGCCCCCTGTCCGATTTTGGCCGACCCGGCTCCACTGAACCCAACCCCAGCTCCATGTTGCCCTCCATCATGACAGCCCACACCCTACTGATATTTTTTCTCTACCCTAAATATCTCTCTTTATGTAAAAATATCTATTTCTCTCCTTGTATATATATATATATACACACACACACACACACACACACACACACACATATATATATATATATATATATATATATATATATATATATATATATATATATATATATATATATATATATATATATATATATATATAATATAATAATATCTCTCCCTCTCTCTTCATTTAAACACCCTCTCTCTCCTTACTAACACAAACACACCCCACTCCCCTCACAGCCGACCTCCCCTCTCTCTACTTTATCTCTCTCTCTCTAAATATCTTTCTCTCTCTCTATTCTCACCCTCTCTCTTTATATATATATATATATTATATATATATATACCCACACATAACTCTCTTACTCTCACCCCCCTCACATCATCCCCCTCTCTCTCCCGTACTGGTACAACCCCTCCTTTCCTCTACATCATCATCATCTCTCTCCTTCTCACTTCTCCTTCTTCTTCCTCAACTCCTTCTTCTTAGTCTTCTTCTTCTTCAAAGAAGAACACCACCACCACTCTTCATCATTGCCATCACCATCACTACCCATCAACACCACTCCACCCGAGCTCCATACAGCAGCCATGGCCGAGCCCCCA
Source organism: Iris pallida (assembly GCA_029216955.1). Lineage (NCBI taxonomy): Eukaryota > Viridiplantae > Streptophyta > Magnoliopsida > Asparagales > Iridaceae > Iris > Iris pallida. Next base: position 28,753,636 of record JANAVB010027598.1, read on the forward strand.
TGCCGAGCTCCACCACCCCATCACCATCTCTCCACCACACTCTCTTCCTTCCTCCTCCATCATCAAAACCATTCTCACCTCCACCATAAACACCATCACCATCATCTTCACTTTTCCTCCTCCAAACCGCACGCATCCGCCACCAAGGCTGCGCTGCGCGCCACCACAGGCCGGCGAGCCTTCCCCCGCCATCGCGCCAGGCCGGTGACCACCCCGTACAGCAGCCGCGACAGCGTTCGCAGCAGCAGCAGCATCAACATGCTGTGCGCGCGTGCACCAGCTGGCCGTGCGCCGCCCCGGCCACCGCCGCCGCCGGCGAGCCCCCCCACGGCCGCACGCGAGCTGGCGCACCCTCCAGCGCTACACCTTGGCGTGTTTCCGCTCTCCCCGGCGATCGCAGGACTCGATTTCGACTTCGGAGTCGAAATCCCGACGTGACGAGCGACTTTGAAATTTCAGAATTTGCGTCTCGGGGCAGCAACTTCGCGCACATTTTCTGGGAGATCCGACCGTTGGATCGGTGAACTCCTTGCTCCGTCTCAATCTCGGTATATCCCTCTTCACCTCTGTCAAATTTCACCCGTTAATTTTGTTGTTTGATACATCAAAACCGGCTACCATGTTGACATTTTAATTTGTACTATTTTTGGACAGTTTTGCGACGCCAACTTCGCGGGTTCGTATCTTCGTCGTCGTAGCTCCATTTTGTGCGCCACCACTTCCGGTGCACAGCTGGTATAACCCTCTTCCTGCCCCCTTTAGATTTCATTTCGGTTTGAGATTGTTAGGTCGGTCGAATTTGATGCCAAAGTTGGTCGTTCGAATTCTTAGTGTTGCACTTGTTAAATTCCATTTTTGAAACCGGAACTCCGGATTCAATTTCTGACACCACCAGTAGACTCGTGGCGTCGTTCTGGCATGTTTTCATATAATGTTTGCTTGATTTAGAGAACGTGGGCCCTGGCACGTATTTCGGTACAAAGCGGGTCCCACTTTCTGAGTCAACGGGACTTTTTGACGCCGGCTCATCGGAATCCAACTCCGGATATACCGTTGTGTTCGTATCGTCATTCTGGACTCGTTGACATATAATTTACTGAGTTTTGAAGATATTGGCTCCGACACGCTTTTCCGTGCAAATCGGATTTCAATGTCCCGGTCAACGGACCAATTTGAGATCGGGTCAACGGAATCCAATTCTGGATATACCGTTGGGTTCGCATCGTCATTCTGGATTCGTGGACATATAATTTGTTAGCTTTTGTGCACTTTTATTTCAGCACGTTTTTCGGTGCAAAGTGTGTCCAACGGTGGACATCATTTTGGCCCAAAATTACCGTTTTGCCTCTGTGTCCAAATTGGACTTTTGGACAGGCTATTCTAGCTGATTTGACCATTCTGGACACGTTGGTGTTGTTAGTTTCATCATCCGACAACATTTGTAGATTTTTCCCTTTTTGTGTCACCCTATTATTATAATATTTTCTCCTTTTGGTTGTTCTAGAGACCCGTCGATTTCAGTGATTTCTAAATCACCGACATTCATAAGTTGACCTTGTAGATGTTTATAGAGACTAGCTTTAACCCAGTTTGACCATGGTTGACTACTTTGACTGAACGTCGAAGTAGAGTCAACATTTGACCTAGGTTAGACTAGTTTTGACCTTGGTTGATCACAGTTGACTATTTTGACCAAAAGTCAACCGGAAGTCAACCGTAGCCTAAAATTGACTAGAACTGGACCAGAGTTGACCAGTTGACCAAAGTCAACTGTACGTCAACCTTGACCCAGTTTGTCTTAGTTTGACTTAGTTTGACCTTAATGTTAGTATGTCTTTTGACCCTGATCAGCTCTTGTATTATTTCATCTTTAGGTCTGTGGCTTTACTCTGAACCCTGATTCATATTGACAGCAGGACCCCAGCGAGTACATTCTCTGATAATATTTCTGTTTTATGATATCGTCTATGTTTCTTGTATTTAGTGTAGATACCCTTGTTCTCTTGACACATTGTTCACACGGATTGGTATTTCCCTGGATCCCGTCATGAGATATTATTCCTCGCTCTCCTTGGTATATCTTGTGCATGTCTTTCTTGTTCCTTGTGCATTGTATAGACACGATTCCTGCGAAGGCTAGCTACCTTCTCGGAGAATCGTATGTCATGATGTGTCATGGTTGGATCCATTATACTAGTCGGGGACGGGGAGTATTAGTGTAGATGTGTGGTCATTATCTACCTTGTTATTCTTGTAGACCTTGTGAGTGTTAATCATACACCTCACGTATGATTAACCAGGCCAGTAAACCTTGTGCAAGACCCAAGCCGGCCACATGTTGAAACTAATACTCTTGATTCTTGTACATGCCATGATCAGTTTTACTTGCCTTGTTCTAGCTCTAGATTACAGTATACCTTGCTATGATACTCACATGTACATTTTATGATTTCTTGTATATTCTCTCTATTTACTGCTATATTTTCAATATCGTCTAATTAGAACTGTTATTTGAGATTTGTGCTCGTTCCATCCTGACTGGATATGTTAATAAAATTTTAGGAGTAGTTGTGCCATATTTGTTGGACTGCAGGATGATTCTAGCTAAGGTGGTTCTCACTGTTCCTCTATATGAGTTGCCTGGTAGTTATCTTTAGTTAGTCTTGTTGTTCCTTCTTTATTTTCCTGTCTTATGATCATTGTAGATTCTAGTTGTTCTAGTGATATTGTAATTATTTCTTGTCTTATCTTCCTTAGTTTTCGTGATGTGACATGAGTACATTTTATAGATATGGATCTTAGATGTTGTAGTTAGTATAGTATACTTGACAGCGTTCTACCGCCGATACCGCAGCGTAGGCTGGGCGTGGCCTACGTATTCGTACCCGTATATCCGGGTGCGGGTCGTGACACGTTTTTAGTGGTGGCCCATGCAGGTCAGTCTTTGCAATTAATGCGAAGTCGTGGTAGTACTTGAGCTTATCTGTACTACTGCGAGCCTGCCCTAGGATTAAGGTTGAGTAATGGAATATTTTAGGATTTTCGTACTCAGTCACATATTAGGAACTCTTAGTAGATTCCAGGGATGACCCCTGGGGAATCTTATTTCGAAGGCTTTCAAATCTTTTCCCACTTGTTTCCATTCGTCCCAATTTCTGAAACATTTGTCCGTATCAAACTTTATTCTTTCTTAGAATGAGTTTGTGGACCCCAGAGGGAAGGTATAAGTTGAACTTGTATATCATCTAGGTTGGGGAGAGAATATGATTTACCAACCTCGTATCATGGTCGAGGTTTGTGTTAGATTATATTCCACCATTTTTTATCTTGACCTAGGTAGTACCCTCGGGACTTTTTCTGAGGTTTTCCTCTGAACGCTATCTCGGAAGTTGTTTCCGTTGTTTCTATTAACTTACCCTTGACTTGTTGTTAAATTTTAAATCTTAATATTCGTTGTTGACCTTTGATTTTGTTTTGGATAATTCTTTTAAGAATTTGGTTAAGATATCCTGATAAACATATTTTGGACGAGGACAATGAGAACAGTAAGTGTCTTCTTTACTTATGGAGTTTGGAATTTATCGCAGTCATATTAGCTAGCCTGACAGGGACATGGAGCCTGATTTTGGATATACTATCGTAGTTATGGAATTTAGATTCTCTTGCAGCCATACCGGTTGGCGTGGTAAGGAATCTAGATGACATGATTATAGGGTGTATACCTTGGTTATGGACTCTATCGTTTATTGTAGCTATGTTTACTAGCGTGGCGTAAATTCTGGCAACATAATTTTGGATAGACGTGTATGGTTATCAGGTCATATCTTAAGTTGATTCACTTCTTTTACCAATTGAGCAAGATAATTCCTACCATTATTTCTTGTTTATCATTATTTTCTCTCCCATCGCATGATGATTTTCTCATCTTACCGTCCTTGTTTAGCTATGTCTTGATTATACAAATCATCCCGTACTTGGACTTCAATTATATCTTCGATTCTCTAAATTGTCTCTAAAATCGTGCCCCAATGACTTGGCTTATTTCTGAAATCATGCACATATGATTTTGTTCATATCATAATTCTATCGTGCCAAATCCCTCATCGTGCCTGAACAATTTTAAATCGATTATCTTGATCGTGCAAACTCGTCATTCTTGGATCGTGCCTAAATTATTGCCTAAATCTTCTATCATGTTTTAACCCCACTACCAACTTTTAATTTCGAGGACGAAATTTTTATAAGGTGGGTAGGATTGTAAGCCCCTGAAATTAGGGCTTATTATTTTTTTTTAATTTGTATAAATCAATTATTTTGAATAAATATTATTATTTGATTATTATTTAATTTAATGCTCTTTACCGTGACTTGGAATTCTAGAGCACCAGGGATGCCAGTCTCTGGAAATCTTTTTCTTGGAGTTTGAAGTAGACGAGATTATCTTCACATTGATATATCGTGTCCCACTCGAACTTGTTCCCTTGTATTCTTTTTGCTTCGCGCAAGTTCGGGTCAATTTAGACCATTTTAATTATTAATTGAATTCCCACTCTTTTCCTTGATCATCGTTTGCACGTTGACATGACTTTTAATTTAGGAGCACCAGACTAGTCATTCTCTCGAAACCAACTTGTCATGCCTAATCTACTCGAGACGCTCTTCACCCATGACCTTCGTGTCCCACTCAGACACACCATTTTGTGTTCCATTTCCTTCGCACAACTTTCGGTTCAATTTAGGCCAATTAATTATCTACCGTAAAACCTGATTTAATTTTCAATTTAATTTCGGGGCCCGACATCGACCCAACCTAGTCGACCCCAAATAGGGACATGGCCCACATGAAGCCTACTACCCGCCTGACACTTGTGTCCCATTTATTTGAGCCCCCACATGCTACTTATTTATCCATGATTATAAACACCCATTTTAATTCGAATATTGCCCCCTGTCCGATTTTGGCCGACCCGGCTCCACTGAACCCAACCCCAGCTCCATGTTGCCCTCCATCATGACAGCCCACACCCTACTGATATTTTTCCTCTACCCTAAATATCTCTCTTTATGTAAAAATATCTATTTCTCTCTCCTTGTATATATATACACACACACACATATATATATATATATATATATATATATATATATATATATATATATATATATATATATATATATATATATATATATATATATATAATATAATAATATCTCTCCCTCTCTCTTCATTTAAACACCCTCTCTCTCCTTACTAACACAAACACACCCCACTCCCCTCACAGCCGACCTCCCCTCTCTCTACTTTCTCTCTCTCTCTCTAAATATCTTTCTCTCTCTCTATTCTCACCCTCTCTCTTTATATATATATATATATTATATATATATATACCCACACATAACTCTCTTACTCTCACCCCCCTCACATCATCCCTCTCTCTCTCCTGTACTGGTACAGCCCCCCCTTTCCTCTACATCATCATCATCTCTCTCCTTCTCACTTCTCCTTCTTCTTCTTCAACTCCTTCTTCTTAGTCTTCTTCTTCTTCAAAGAAGAACACCACCATCACTCTTCATCATTGACATCACCATCACTACCCATCAACACCACTCCACCCGAGCTCCACACAGCAGCCATGGCCGAGCCCCCATGTCGAGCTCCACCACCCCACTACCATCTCTCCACCACACTCTCTTCCTTCCTCCTCCATCATCAAAGCCATTCTCACCTCTACCATAAACACCATCACCATCATCTTCACTTCTCCTCTTCCAAATCACACGCCTCCGCCACCAAGGCTGCGCCGCGCGCCACCACAGGCCGGCGAGCCTTCCCCCGCCGTCGTGCCAGGCCGACGACCACCCCGTGCAGCAGCCGCGATAGCGTTCGCAGCAGCAGCAGCATCAATATGCTGTGCGCGTGCGCACCAGCTGGCCGCGCGCCGCCTCGGCCACCGCCGCCGCCGGCGAGCCCCCCCACGGCCGTGCACGAGCTGGCGTACCCTCCAGCGCTCCACCTTGGCATGTTCCCGCTCTCCCCGGCGATCGCAGGACTCGATTTCGACTTCAGAGTCGAAATCCCGACGTGACGAGCGACTTTGAAATTTCAGAATTTGCGTCTCGGGGCAGCAACTTCGTGCACATTTTCTGGGAAATTCGACCGTTGGATCGGCGAACTCCTTGCTCCGTCTCAATCTCGGTATATCCCTCTTCACCTCTGTCAAATTTCACCCGTTAATTTCGTCGTTTGATACATCAAAACCAGCCACCAAGTTGACGTTTTAATTTGTACTATTTTTGGACAGTTTTGCGACGCCAACTTCGCGGGTTCGTATCTTCGTCATCACAGCTCCGTTTTGCGCGCCACCAGTTCCGTTGCACAGCTGGTATAACCCTCTTCCTGCCCCCTTTAGATTTCATTTCAGTTTGAGCTTGTTAGGTCGGTCGAATTTGACGCCAAAGTTGGTCGTTCGAATTCTTAGTGTTGCACTTGTTAAATTCCATTTTTGAACCCGGAACTCCGGATTCAATTTCTGACACCACCAGTAGACTCGTGGCATCGTTCTGGCATGTTTTCATATAATGTTTGCTTGATTTAGAGAACGTGGGCCCTGGCACGTATTTCGGTGCAAAGCGGATCCCACTTTTTGAGTCAACGGGACTTTTTGACGCCGGCTCATCGGAATCCAACTCCGGATATACCGTTGTGTTCGTATCGTCATTCTGGACTCGTTGACATATAATTTACTGAGTTTTGAAGACATTGGCTCCGACACGCTTTTCCGTGCAAATCGGATTTCAATGTCCCGGTCAACGGACCAATTTGAGATCGGGTCAACGGAATCCAATTCTGGATATACCGTTGGGTTCGCATCGTCATTCTGGATTCGTGGACATATAATTTGTTAGGTTTTGTGCACTTTTATTTCAGCATGTTTTTTGGTGCAAAGTGTGTCTAACGGCGGACATCATTTTGGCCCGAAATTACCGTTTTGCCCCTGTGTCCAAATTGGACTTTTGGACAGGCTATCCTAGCTGATTTGACCATTCTGGACATGTTGGTGTTGTTAGTTTCATCATCCGACAACATCTGTAGATTTTTCCCTTTTTGTGTCACCCTATTATTATAATATTTTCTTCTTTTGGTTGTTCTAGAGACTCGTCGATTTCAGTGATTTCTAAATCACCAAAATTCATAAGTTGACCTTGTAGATGTTTAAGAGACTAACTTTAACCCAGTTTGACCATGGTTGACTACTTTGACTGAACGTCGAAGTAGAGTCAACATTTGACCTAGGTTAGACTAGTTTTGACCTTGGTTGACCACAGTTGACTATTTTGACCAAAAGTCAACCGGAAGTCAACCGTAGCCTAAAATTGACTAGAACTGGACCAGAGTTGACCATTTGACCAAAGTCAACTGTACGTCAACCTTGACCCAGTTTGTCTTAGTTTGACTTAGTTTGACCTAGATGTTAGTATGTCTTTTGACCCTGATCAGCTCTTGTATTATTTCATCTTTAGGTCTGTGGCTTTACTCTGAACCCTGATTCATATTGACAGCAGGACCCCAGGCGAGTACATTCTCTGATAATATTTCTGTTTTATGATATCGTCTATGTTTCTTGTATTTAGTGTAGATACCCTTGTTCTCTTGACACATTGTTCACACGGATTGGTATTTCCCTGGATCCCGTCATGAGATATTATTCTTCGCTCTCCTTGGTATATCTTGTGCAAGTCTTTCTTGTTCCTTGTGCATTGTATAGACACGATTCCTGCGAAGGCTAGCTACCCTCTCAGAGAATCGCATGTCATGATGTGTCATGGTTGGATCCATTATACTAGTCGGGGACGGGGAGTATTAGTGTAGATGTGTGGTCATTATCCACCTTGTTATTCTTGTAGACCTTGTGAGTATTAATCATACACCTCACGTATGATTAACCAGGCCAGTAGACCTTGTGCAAGACCCAAGCCGGCCACATGTTGAAACTAGTACTCACACACTTAGATAGATGATTCTTGATTCTTGTACATGCCATGATCAGTTTTACTTGCCTTGTTCTAGCTCTAGATTACAGTATACCTTGCCATGATACTCACATGTACATTTCATGATTTTTGTATATTCTCTCTATTTACTGCTACATTTTCAATATCGTCTAATTAGAACTGTTATTTGAGATTTGTGCTCGTTCCATCCTGACTGGATATGTTGATAAAATTTTAGGAGTAGTTGTGCCATATTTGTTGGACTGTAGGATGATTCTAGCTGAGGTGGTTCTCACTGTTCCTTTATGTGAGTTGCCTGGTAGTTATCTTTAGTTAGTCTTGTTGTTCCTTCTTTATTTTCCTGTCTTATGATCATTGTAGATTCTAGTTGTTCTAGTGATATTGTAATTATTTTTTGTCTTATCTTCCTTAGTTTTCGTGATGTGACATGAGTACATTTCATAGATATGGATCTTAGATGTTGTAGTTAGTATAGTATACTTGACATCGTTCTACCGCCGATACCGCGGCGTAGGCTGGGCGTGGCCCACGTATTTGTACCCGTATATCCGGGTGCGGGTCATGACAATTCTTGCCATGGTACCCCCTGTCCCATACCTCCATACTTGTTCATATGGATCTTAGTGTAATGTCTTGACCTTGCATGTATCTTGTACTTGGCCTAACTTGCGGTGACCCAACATGATAACTTGTTAATATTGAGCACGATAGAGTTTGAGCATGTTTATGACTTGCCAGTATTGAACTTGACTTGACTTGAACATGATAATATGAACCCGTCTTGATAATTCTTGATAGTGGTCCGTCGATGTGCACTCTTGATAAGTACTCTTGACATGACTAGTAAACCTGACATACAAGTGGCCCATCGAGGTGCACTCTTGATAAGTACTCCTGACAAGTGACAAGTATACCGGACATGACATGTTTAATCTTGATTGTTGTTACGACAGCTATTCCTGTCTTACTAGTGTAACTCTTGCCTTGATCGCGTGGTTGATTGTGCCTGTACAAGCTACCTATCTCATCCTGTATCATGTCTAGGATATGGATTCCTGGTTATCACGGTCAGGGATTCATAATAAATTGAACTAGGTTAATGACTAGATTGATCAAGTAGTTCATTTAAAGAGATTTTTCAGTTACAGGTGATCCCGTTATCCCGACCATACCACTGGACTTGTAGCCTACCGACGAGTAGGGCATATTTTCAGCACACTGTCATGTGTTGCACTCTAAGTCACTTAATGATTCTCTTGATAACTCATGTAACTCTCGCCTGGATAACCTGGATAGTCTGCAGGGCTTGTGACTGCGAAAATATCTCATTGCATCTTGTTAGTAACTAAGCTTGTGATAACCCTAGTTAGCTGACAATAGCAAGCCGTAGGACTTGATTGGCCGTGCTTGAATGAATTGTCTCATGATTAATATGGGAATTATATTCCACCTCTTGTTCCTCCTACTGCCAGCTAGTATTTTATGTTAACTCTGTCTCTCATGTTATTTAACTACGCTCTTTTATCAGTTCTTCTTTTATTATATGCTAGTTTTAGTTCCTAAGTGGAGCCTCCCTTGTGGCACTTGTTCTTTCTGGGGTCAGACCTAGCTGATTTTGTATGGACAGATTTCGGAGAAGCACCCGAGGATCTACCTGCTTTACAGCCAGATGGTGAACACCAGACGTAATCCTGGCAATGAGTGGGTTGCTTATTTTGCTCTCCCACTCTATTGTAAATTATTCTTTTGAGGCGTTTAACCGTCGAGTGAGTGTTAGCTCGTGTTGAAACTTAATTTCTATTTGCCTAAGGGCTGTAACATGATTGACAAATCCTAGGGTTGATCATGTATGGCTTAACTCTTGCTAGTCTTTACATTTTGTATGACTAGCTTCATGATCATCTGAATATACAATGTTTGGGATGCCTTACCTTGTATATCTGATGATCTAACATCATGTAACATTTACTTGCTTGCTTAAGATTGAGATACTAGGTTTGTTCTTAACCATAAGCGACTGATGGCTTGTAGATAAACCCTCATACATCTAGACAGCCGTGACCGTATTGCGAGGTGGGTGTCACTTCAATGTACGTAGTTGGCTGTTTCTATCCCCTGCTCTCTAGTATTCTAGTTCTGGGATATGATACGGTTTAAGTAGTGGCCCATACAGGTCTTGTAAATCAAGATATATTAGGGTTTTACTGAATAGATGTCTTAATCAACATTCTCCCTTGATCTCTACTCATGTTTTCTAATCCTCCTGAAACCTGACCTGATAAGGGCTTCTATCCTTGATCAATCTTGGTCCTTCCTTATTGTTCCTCATGTCATTTTTTCAGTGGCATTATTCTTGATCCTACCGATCAGCCAGGTGGAGCACCGCCAGTGAACCAGCAGCAACCTAGGGACCAAGCCCAGCACTCTGGAGCAATATCTCGAGTCATGCATTCCGGAAATCTAGAGCCACCAGTTCAACCAGTCCAGCCTGTAGAGCCAAATAATAAAACCCTGATGGGACTCATCCGGGACTTACTTGCGTCATAAGACCGTCGGGGTGATGCCCTGCAGCAGAAAATACAAGATGCTATAGGCCGAGTTGGTTATCAAGGGAATAATGTGGCTAACTGCTTCAAGCGCCTGAACCCTCCTTTCTTTGACGGCAGTGAAGATGCTATTGTTGTCGATGCTTGGCTACAGGATATAGAGGTTATTCTAGAGGCAGCTCGGATTCCAGAGGAAGAGAAGGTGGCCGTTGTGTGCCTATCGTTATTGGACTTAGCCCGCAGCTGGTGGGCGATGCTAGTAGTTGGTTTGGTAATGCCTGTCCTGTAGGCAGTATTCAGTGACAAGTTCCAGACGAAGTATTTTGATGCAGTAGCTCGGTTTGATCTGCAGACCAGATTCAGCAATCTCAAACAGATGGGAAGGACGGTCGATGGATATGCGGTCGAGTTTTCGAGGCTTAGTCGATTTGCTCCCACCTTGATGGTGACCGAATTGGACCGAGCGCAGCGATTCCAGCAGGGACTCCACCTAGAAATTATTCTAGTTGTGGAGTTGTTTGAGCACCAAATGTTTGATGCTGTTTTGCGAGCAGGTAGGAGGCATGAATGCACTTCACAGAGAATAGTAGAACGAACTGGAGGACGAAAAAGGCCTCATGGTCAGTTGTCTCAGTCATCAACACCTGCCCCGGCAGCTAGTGCTTTGACTATTGGAGCTCCTAGGAGGGCGACCACAGTTTCGTCGGTTCAGCACTTGACTCCGATATATCCTCAGCAACAGAAGCAGAAGCAATCTTCTGCAATGGGCTGCTCTTATTGTAGGAGGCCTGGACATGTGGTTTCATAGTATCGCAGAGCACAAGGGTTGTGCTTGGCTTGTGGGGCACTAGATCACAGAATTGGGTCCTGTCCGCATAGAGCTAGTTCATTCTCGTCAACCCTAACCAGTCCATCGGTTAGGGCACCAGCACCAGTAGAACAGCAGTACCAGCCTCTTAGGCCATTGCTGCCTCAAAACCAGGCCTTCCAACAACAGCGACCATAACAGTATGTTCAGACCTAAGCTCATATTTAGAACAGGCGAAGAGGTCACCAGTAGAGGGGACCAACACCAAGAGGACAGGGTCAAGCTATGGCTCTGTCAGTAGCAGAAGAATTGGTATCAGGTGAGTTGGTGGCAGGTACCATTCTCGTCAACTCTTTTCTAGTATCACTATTATTTGATTCGGGTGCATCGCATTCATTTATGTCCGCACAATTCATGACACGAATAGGACTGAAGCCCGAGTCATTATCAGTAAGGCACAATATACTTACTGGTAACAGTCTTGTGGGAGTAGATAAAGTCTTTTCCTCGTGTTGAATCGTAGTTAGCGGTAGAGAGTTTTCCGCTAGATTGATAGAATTCTCGATGGCCGACTATGATGTGGTCCTAGGAATGGATTGGTTGAAGGATCACTATGCAAGAAAAGACTACCATATTGGTAGAATTATTTTTGGTATTCCCGACGAAGAAGAGTTTTCCTTTTCCAGAGGTAAAGTAGAACCTTCTCCACTAGTTTTGCGGATGGCAATAGCAGAAGCAGTTCTGTTTTTTAGAGTAGTAGAAGAATTTTCTGACGTATTTCCCGAAGAGCTTCCAGGCATACCGCTAGAGAGAGATAGTGTTCACCATTGATTTGATTCCCGGGATGGTACCAGTATCAGAGAGAGTCTATAGAATGGAACCATCAGAATTGGAGATCATGTACAAGATGATTGAAGAACTCACAACCAAGGGATTCATTCGTGCTAGTGGATCACCTTGGGGAGCTGCGATGCTTCTTATGCAAGAACAGATATTCTCTACCAAGGATAGATGACCTGTTCGATCAACTCAGTAGAGCAGCAGTATTCTCGAAGATTGACTTGCGATCGAGGTACCATCAGATTAGAGTCAGAGAGCAAGACATCCCGAAGACAACATTCAGATCTAGATATGGACATTGGGAGTTTCTCGTTATGCCATTCGGGGCGACCAATGCGCCAGCAGTATTCATGGATCTCATGAATCGCATATTCATGCCTTATTTGGATCAGTTCGTGATAGTGTTTATAGACGATATCTTGGTCTATAGCAAGAGTGAAGCAGAGCATGAGCAGCATCTCCGGGTAGTCCTTCAGATTCTCAGAGAGAACCAGTTTTACGCGAAGTTCAGTAAGTACAAATTTTGGCTTGATCATATTTCGTACTTAGGTCACATCATCACCAGAGGTGGAGTAGAAGTGGACCCCCAGAAGATAGTAGCTATAGAGACATGGCCAATACCAAGCACCATTATAGAGGTTCATAGTTTTCTAGGATTGGCAGGCTATTACCGACGATTTGTATCGGACTTTGCTCGGATTTCAGCGCCATTGACGCAGTTGACCCGCAAGGATGTACAGTTTGCTTGGACAGCAGAGTGTCAGAGTTCATTCAAGAAGTTGAAGCAAGGATTGATGATGACACCTATTCTCACGCTTCCAGATGGGACGGAAGGATTTTCAGTTTATTGTGACGCTTCAGGTAGAGGATTAGGATGCGTCTTGATGCAGCATGGCAAAGTAGTAGCTTATGCATCATGTCAGCTTCGTGAGCATGAAAGAAATTACCCAACCCATGACTTGGAGTTAGAAATGGTGGTTTTTGCACTTAAGCTTTGGAGGCATTACTTGTATGGAGATCGGGTATAGATTTTTACCGACCACAAGAGTCTTAAGTATGTATTTAGCCAAAATGATCTTAACATGCATCAGAGAAGGTGGCTAGAGCTATTGGTAGATTATGACATCAACCTACAGTATCATCCTGAAAAGGCCAACATAGTTGCAGATGCATTGAGTAGAAGAGCAAGAGCTTATTTTCTAACAGCACAGCCAGAGTTGTTGGCAGATCTTCAGAAGATGAATATAGAGATAGTTCTTCCTACCAATGTGGCATTGATGGCCAGTATGCAAGTTCAATCCAGTATAGTTGAGAGGATCAAGATAGCTCAGTCAGCGGATTCCAAGCTTCAGCAGCTTAGGACAGAATGTGAGGCATGACGAAGAGCAGAGTTATACATTCACGAAGACGGCACACTCTGACATGTAAGGCGTCTTTGTGTACCCAGTGTTTGCCATTAAATATCAAAGACAGGTATTACAGAAACACTGAAATTGATTGCAAACTCACTTGTACAAAGAAAAGCCTAGAAAAAAATTCTAGGAAACAATCTAAGTACAATTGTTTAGTTTTTGATTCTGGAGGGTGACGGTGGAGGCTCGAGTGTAACGTCCCAGTCCCAAAATACGTAGGACTAGGAACGTAATCATGCCAGCTGCATACATACGAAGTATACTCCAATATATGGAACCATCGTATGTATACATAAGCTGTAAAGTGTATAAAGCCACGATACTAATCTTATCCACAAATAAAGAAGAACGAATTTATAATAACTTATGAATTATTGTTTACACAAATCGTTGGACGGAGACAAATCCACTTCCAACAAAGAGAGAATACAAAATTTTGAAATTGTCGAGCGATGCGAAGATGACTCAAGTGCAATCATCCTCGATAGAAGAGAGTAAGTCATGGCCTTGGCTAGAGCACCTGCACAACATCACAAAAGCACACCTGGAGAAATCACCAGGTCCTTAGAGGGACGTAACAAGACACATAATATCATGCCATAAACTGAATATAGCTAGCTCAACAGAAAATTGCATATGTTTAAACAGATAAAGGTCCATAACCATTCTATGTGAAAATGCACTTTGAAGACAACGTTCCACACAAATGCTTCCGAGACTAGAAATACGGCGCGTTAGCGTTTCAACCGAGGTACTAGTGGCATCTAGAAGAAAATAAATAAATGCACGGCACACTAGTCTCTCGGGTGAGTCACTAACGGCAGCTAGAGGAAAGTAAATGCACGGCACATTTGTGTTTCAATCGAGGCACTAGTGGCATCTAGAGAAAAGTAAATAAATGCACGACACACTAGCTCTCGGCTGAGTCACTAATGGCAGCTAGAGGAAAGTAAATGTGTGAAAGCTCCTGCATCTAATAACTATCTTCCCCCTCCCCATGCACTAATCATGCTGAATCCAAACCACGATATTTCTAATAACCGCTAAGTCTTCTAGTAATTATATTAGCAGTTATATCCTAACGCTCGTCCTATACGCACCAATGTACGGTCGGTACGCAAGTCCGAATCTATATGAGACACGTGACATCGTGACACACAGGTGTCGGGCCAATGAATGCGGCACAAACAAAGGTGGTCCCTTAACTTTAGGCCAAATGCATAAAGAAAACTAAAGTATAGTAATTTGCAACAACATATGGTTTTAAAAGAACAACTTATAAGAAATAAAATATGCATGATATTGAGCAAGAAATTAAATAGTAAAGGCAAGGTGTCTTGCCTGATGTCCGAGTGAGGTAAGATGATGTCCTGGCGATGAATCAACAACAGCGCACAAAGAGGAAGGTGTAGGAACAACTTCGGATGCTGAAAATAGTCTATTATCTAATTATAATTAATACTGCACCTATTACATTTATTTAATAAATTTTGAAGTTAGGATATGGTATAGATTTTTATATCATCTTTCCGAAAAACTAAACGGATCGTATTTCGTTTCCGGAATCTCCCGAAATCGCAAAAATATCGAAACACGTTTATTTATTGGACACTAAATACTCAAACAATTTTGCAAAAATTTACAGAACGAATTTTGTCTATTAAAATATGGTTTTGGAAACCTTACCTCGATATGCTTCTTTTAAAAAAAACTGGAGACGAAACGGAGTTCGGAGCTAGGAGATATCGTCGTTCCAAGTTGCTCTTGCTGCTAAAAAGCGGGGCTGAATTCTAATGACGAATTTTAGAGTTTCTATTGGACTAAAAATAATTTCGAATTATGGCTGAAAGAAGGGGGATGTATTGGGTTTATATAGTTATTTATTTCAGATTTATCTCCTAAATTAGATAGGATTTGATTTAAATTGATAGGAGCTACTTTGTTATGATATAATATAGATAAGGATGCTTTCCTATTAGACTTAGGATTATGATTAACTTAAAATATAGTTCATATTTATCTAAATTATCTATAACATTATTTAAAATTATTATAGATAATAAATAGAGTTAATATTTATTTAAACAACCTTTATCTAATCTCATTTATACAAGCTGAAATATTTAATACTAAATTGACATTTATTCTATATTATGTAAATAGTGTACAATATAAGTAACATGTAAAAAGTAACAAAAGTTATAAAATAAATCCTAAAATTTTGAGAAAAATTGTATAATATAGTTTAGATCCTTAATGTACTAGAAAAATAGCTTTATATATTTGTATACTAAATTCACTAATGAGCACTATACTAAATATATGTAAAATAATACAAATTATATAATAAGTCAATAAATAGTTACTTAAAAATCCAAAAATTCAACAAATATTTATTTTGAAAAATCAGGGGGTTTACAAAAGTCTTATCTTGATAAGGACTAAGAAGAGTTTTAATTCCCCTTGGATTTTCTACTATTTAATTCAAATTGATTTAAAAGTAACTCAATCAAATATAATCCAATGTAGATAGATTCTACCTCTAATTTAAACTATATTTAAATAACTTAATATTTTTTTCCAACTTAAATCACCATAATTAATTACATAATAAATCAACCCATATTTAATATACATTTTTCGAAATAATATATTAATGATAATAATTAATTTTGAAAATACAAATATATATATACTCGCATACAAAAATAATACTTACATAAAACACAGTTTTTCTAAATTACTAGTTATACTTGTACCATAAAATAAAATAGCCTTTTTTAAATAAAAATAAAGTTTGGCAATTCTCGACGCGACGCATTTACAACTTCAAGCAATATAAAATATTTATCGTCTATTATTTTGAAATATTTTCTACATCTATATAATTAAAACGTTTTATAAAAATATGTACTTCGCACTTATTCGCACTTGACGAGAAACTTATGAAACGCAAACTCGTACGCGACATATAAATACGAAGTACAAAAATCAATACCATATTTATTAAAAAATCGTAGTAGAAATTAGGAATTTTACATCATACCCAACTTACAAGAATTTTGTCCTCGAAATTTAGGAATAGCTAGGGTAGGGGAGATAGAAAGAGTTCATCAATACCAAAATATGATTAAATTTTTGTATGAGGCGAAGAAACGACGTTCGACACAAACATGCATTGGAAGATCGTGATTTTGATATTTGCGAAAATACATCATGGTTATGGAATTGAAGAAGGGTCGCTAGTTAAGGTAATAAAATTATGATAACACAAATTAGAGAATAGAAAGGAATTGAGTAGGTCAAAGAGAATAATTTAGATATTTAGGAGAGATGGTTTCTTGAGCGAATATAGTCGTCTAGGTTTAAGGTATGGTTAAGGAAATAATTTGAGTCATTTTCAAGTTTCAAGAACGATTAGAAGGTTGCAATAATGAATCTAGGGTAGAGGAAAAAGGTAACTCAAGACGGGGATATAGTCACATTGGTTGGTCAGTGGTTAACTATCTTGGCAATAGATGGTGGACAACTAAGGGGATATCAAGTACGAGTGTTTGTCTTTCTAATATAGGCGAAAGATGAAAATAATAAAGAGTTCGAAGAAGATGTTATCGAATACGAATAAGTGGTTCAAAGACGATTGAAATTTTTTAAAAAGAATTGCCAAGGCAGTCGCAGATGGAATTCTAGAGGCCAAGTTTAACTATGTCTCCATCCACGTCGAACAATATATGAAAAGTGAACCAAAGTACACTAGGTTGATCAGACCATCATGTACCGGTTCTGATTAGACAATGTATTAGTGGGCATCCCCAATAACACATATGTGATGAACAAGCTCGATAAAAGAATAAGCTTGCAAAACTAAGGCTAAATTAGCATCATAAGATAGTCAAAATATAAGTAAGAAATACTAATGAAGGAAATTAAATAGTCGAAGATCAATTAAAATCTATGTCTTGCCCGAAGTTTGGGCTTATGCAGTCGTCCTAGTGTTTTCTTATCTATGGCTTGGTTGACTAAATAAGTTAGGGTCCTCTGAATTCTATAGTCTAAGTAAACTTATCAATATGGATCACAAGGACAAAGGTTTGTTAGGTCATGAGGTATTCTACCCAACTTACAAGAGTTAAACTAGTAGTGTGATGGGACAATGGGTCAAGCAATCAAGATAAAGCACAAAGTTAAGCAGAATTAAGTAGAACAAATTCACATATCGGATCGAAAGAATTGAGTCGAGGTTGAATCCCTATCCTTGGTCGAAAAATATATCGGTATCATGGTAAAGGTTATAGTCTAGTCTTTATGCCCTGAAAGTTATATCATAAAAATAGAGTACCAAGGGACGTGTTTGAGTGAGACATGATATATCTACATGAAGGTGAGCTCGTCTAGGTCTTACATATAAAATTTGTTGGAAGGTAACATCTAGTATTACACTCCAAATATCAAAGTCACGGTAAAGGACACAAAAAGATCTAAAATAGAAAGTGGGAGTTCATGAAGTGACAATTAATGCACAAACATTAAAGAAGATCAAGTTGAAGCATGAAATAAAATTAATTAAGCAATCTAGTAAAATAATTTAGGGACACAGTTTTCAGAGAGAAGATAGTCTTCTAGGTGGATACAGTCAAGGAACGATTAATTTATTTCTCAAATTTAAAACGGTTAGAAGGTCACAATAAAAGATCTGAATTTGGGGAAAGGTCGAGTAAGTCAAAATTGAGAAATAGTCACATGGTTTGGTCGAAGACTAACTATACTTGTGTATATACAACTATCTTGGTCATGGATGGAATGTAGAGTACCTCTATCTCATTAGGGTGGCCTTGCCTGCTTCTTGGTTCTCTATGAAGATAAGATTTAATCCCAAAATTTGAGTTCCCAATATGTATTTCCAAGCTTGACATAAACTACGATATTCAAGCATAATCATAAAAATAATTCAAGTCTTTAATAACCCTAAGATAACCCTTAGTATGATAAAATATATATATATATTTTCCCTCCAATATACACAAACTAAACTTTCTTATTCTCTAGTCTGTTGAGGTCATCCATCATAACTAAAAAAATTTAGATTCCTCTAATCAATCTCAAAATAAGCTTTATCATATCTCTTAAAAAATTTCACAAAATAGCAATATTATAAATCCAAACTTTAAACTCTAAGATTTAGATAATCTTATCAATCGTGAATTATGCGATAAAATTTGAAGATTTTTTTTTTCACAATTGAAATATTTAACTCAAAATCTAAATAAATTTATCAATCATAGATCGTATGACACAGTTCAAAATTTAAAATTTTCCTCAAATCAATTTATATCCTCAAAAGATATGAATAGCTATAACCCGAAAATCATAAATATTTTCTAAATCTTCAAAATCAAAGATTTTACTCAATCTTCTATCAATCCTTTGGTGAATACACCTAGTAGTCTCAAGATAAAATTCTCTCTGTCCTCAAAGTTGGTAATATTGCTACTACCCAACTTAGAATTAACTAATCCTTACGATCATACTTTTAGAAAAATAAATGCCTCTATATCTTAAATAAGACCTCAATGTATACTAATTGTGAATGTAATCCTTCTAGTCATGTGTTTGACCTATGAGCATATACTAGTGTAGTCATCTTCCTAACCGACATTAAGCACGAGAAAGTAAGGATTCACGGTAGAAAGGGGTCAAACGAGATGCAATCAAGGGAGGCAAATGAGAGTTCGAAGTTTAGAGTTAAGAAAGAATGTCAAGTATATAGATGAGATCCTAGACTCTAATCCTATCTGCAGGATCAGATCGGTACAATAACGTAACCGAAGTGATAAACTTGACCTGCATGGGCCACCACAAAAATATGTAACGTCCCAGTCCCAAAATACGTAGGATTAGGAACGTAATTATGCCAGCTGCATACATACGAAGTATACTCCAATATATGGAACCATCGAATATATACATAAGCTGTAAAGTATAGAAAGCCACGACATTAATCTCATCCACAAATAAAGAAGAACGAATTTATAATAACTTATGAATTATTGTTTGGGCGGAGACAAATCTACTTCCAACAAAGAGAGAATACAAAATTTAGAAATTGTCGAGCGATGAGAAGACGACTCAAGTGCAATCATCCTCAATAGAAGAGAGCAAGTCATGGCCTTGGCTAGAGCACCTGCACAACATAACAAAAGCACACCTGGAGAAATCACCAGGTCCTCAGAGGGACGTAACAAGACACATAATATCATGCCATAAACTGAATATAGTTAGCTCAACAGAAAATTGTATATGTCTAAACAGATAAAGGTCCTTAACCATTCTATGTGAAAATGCACTTTGAAGACAACGTTCCACACAAAGGCTTCCGAGACTAGAAACACGGCACGTTAGCATTTAAACCGAGGTACTAGTGGTATCTAGAGAAAAATAAATAAATGCACGACACACTAGTCTCTCGGATGAGTCACTAACGATAGCTAGAGGAAAGTAAATGCACGGCACATTTGTGTTTCAACCGAGGCACTAGTGGCATCTAAAGAAAAGTAAATAAATGCACGGCACACTAGCTCTCGGCTGAGTCACTAATGGCAGCTAGAGAAAAGTAAATGTGTGAAAGCTCCTGCGCCTAATAACTGTCTTCCCCCTCCCCATGAACTAATCATGCTGAATCCACACCACGATATTTCTAATAACCGCTAAGTCTTCTAGGCAATTATATTAGCAGTTATATCCTAACGCTCGTCCTGTACGCACCGATGTACGATCGGTACGCAAGTTCGAATCTATATGAGATACGTGATATCGTAGCACACAGGTGTCGGGCCAATGAATGCGGCACAAACAAAGATGGTCCCTTAACTTTAGGCCAAATGCATAAAAAAACTAAAGTATAGTAATTTGCAACTACATATGGTTTTGAAAGAACAACTTATAAGAAATAAAACATGCATAATATTGAGCAAGAAATTAAACAATAAAAGCAAGGTGTCTTGTTTGATGTCCGAGTGAGGTAAGATGATGTCCTGGCGACGAATCAACAACAGCGCACAAAGAGGAAGGTGTAGGAACAACTTCGGATGCTGAAAATAGTCTATTATCTAATTATAATTAATACTGCACCTATTATATTTATTTAATAAATTTTGAAGTTAGGATATGGTATAGGTTTTCGTATCATCTTTCCGAAAACTAAACGGATCGTATTTTCGTTTTCGGAATCTCCCGAAATCGCAAAAATATTGAAACACGTTTATTTTTTGGACACTAAATACTCAAACAATTTTACAGAAATTTACAAACGAATTTTGTCCATTAAAATATGTTTTTTGAAACCTTACCTCGATACGCTTCTTTTAAAAAAAACTGGAGAAGAAACGGAGTTCGAAGCTAGGAGATATCGTCGTTCCAAGTTGCTCTTGCTGCTAAAAAGCGGGGCTGAATTCTAATGACGAATTTTAGAGTTTCTATTGGACTAAAGTTAATTTCAAATTATGGATGATAGAAGGGAGATGTATTGGATTTATATAGGTATTTATTTCAGATTTATCTCCTAAATTAGATAGTATTTGATTTAAATTGATAGGAGCTACTTTGTTATGATATAATATAGATAAGGATGCTTTCCTATTAGACTTAGGATTATGATTAACTTAAAATATAGTTCATAATTATCTAAATTATCTATAACATTATTTAAAATTACTATAGATAATAAATAGAGTTAATATTTATTTAAACAACCTTTATCTAATCTCATTTATACAAGCAGAAATATTTAATACTAAATTGACATTTATTCTATATTATGTAAATAGTGTACAATATAAGTAACATGTAAAAAGTAATAAAAGTTATGAAATAAATTCTAAAAATTTGAGAAAAATTGTATAATATAGTTTAGATCCTTATTGTACTAGAAAAATAGCTTTATATATTTGTATACTAAATTCACTAATGAGCACTATACTAAATATATGTAAAATAATACAAATTATATAATAAGTCAATAAATAGTTATTTAAAAATCCAAAAATTTAACAAATATTTATTTTAAAAAATCAGGGGATTTACAAAAGTCTTATCTAGATAAGGATTAAGAAGAGTTTTAATTTTTCTTGGATTTTTTGCTATTTAATTCAAATTGATTTAAAAGTAACTCAATCAAATATAATCCAATGTAGATAGATTCTACCTCTAATTTAAACTATATTTAAATAACTTAATATATTTTTTCTAACTTAAATCACCATAATTAATTACATATTAAATCAACCCATATTTAATATACATTTTTTGAAATAATATATTAATGATAATAATTAATTTTGAAAATACAAATATATATATACTCGCATGCAAAAATAATACTTACATAAAATACAGTTTTTCTAAATTACTAGTTATACTTGTACCATAAAATAAAATGACCTTTTTTAAATAAAAATAAAGTTTGGCAATCCTCGACGTGACGCATTTACAACTTCAAGCAATATAAAATATTTATCGTCTATTATTTTAAAATATTTTCTACATCTATATAATTAAAACGTTTTATAAAAATATGTACTTCGTACTTATTCGTACTTGACGAGAAATTTACGAAACGCAAACTCGTACGCGACGTATAAATACGAAGTACAAAAATTAATACCATATTTATTAAAAAATCGTAGTAGAAATTAGGGGTTTTACATCGAGAAAGTGTATCAACTCTGCCTTACTCCTTAGACTATCCGACGCAGTCTTTAGCTCTTGAAGAAATTGTCCTTCATAGGTTGCCAACCTTTTACAAGGGTGTGGCACCCTGCTATTTATAGTGATATGTATTTTGAGCCGCATAGATGGCCCATGGCCACGTGGCTAATCAGCACGTAAAGACCCGCTCTTTAGCCGCCAGCTAGCGATTTGTTGGGATTTTGTTGCAGTAAATCTGGGTGGTTGAGACTTGGTCAGCCTGCCACGTGTCCTATCGCAGGATATGAATTATTTTGAACCGCATGAGTCTCTCAATTTTCGGCCATGCTGGGCCGCATAAGACTCATGCGGCTTAGGTCGCAGTCTCCCTTAATCCACATGTAGCTTAAGGACTTTGAGCCACATAGATTCTGTATTTTGGGCCGCATAAAGCTCATGCGGCTTAGGTTACAGTCGCCCTTGGCCGCATGAAGCTTAGAGACTTTATGGCCGCATAGGTTGAGTCGCATAAGGTTCATGCGGCTCGAGTAGCAATCCTTCTGGCCGCATGGCTAGTGTAAGCACATGAACCCTGTTTTAGTGACATAACATTTTGTCTGATCACGTCTTATCTTTTTGTCAGAGTGTCAGAGCTATCATTTTTGTCAATTTTGACAGAGTTTGTCAGCTTTATCAGAAGGACTGATCAACTTGGCCGTATATCTTTCTTCTGCGGCTCGAATCAGTCTGGTTGCAGACGGGTCGCATAGGGTGCTAAATCTGTCATGCGGCTCTCCTTTATGCAGACCAGTTTGGCCTAAAGTACTTATGCGGCAAATTGTGATCCGCATGAACCCCATATTTTTCATGCTTCTACAAGACCCCCTTCAAAGTTTTCAAATTGTAAATTTGGAATACTTTGAATAAGAAGCATGGAGATATGTCAAGCCGCAAGGAGTCTTCAAGTCAGGAGAGACCTTTATCCGCAGGGAGATCTTGAGCCGCAGGGAAATTTTGAGCCACAGAGAGATCTCGAGCCGCAGAGAAATCTTGAGCCGCAGAGAGACCCCATCCAGCCTGCCATCTGTTACTGCTGCGTTTAATTTCTTGATTCGGTTTTGAATTTGGGTTCTCTTTTCGAGATAAAGCCGATGGTTACTAGGGATAAAATCTCCAAACGTCGTCATTATATTTAATGATCTCGAGAATCAAATAGGAACTTTTCGAGATAAAGCTGACGGTTACTAGGGATAAAATCCTCAAACGTCGTCATTATCTTTAATGATCTCGAGAATCGAAGAGGCACTCTTCAGAAACTCTATAAATAGGAGTCATTCAGAGAGAGATTTTCTTCTTTCACCTTCTTATCCTTCGTCTTCATCTTTCTGTCTCAATTTAGCCATGGCTCCAAAAGCTTCCAAGTCGACTGGTGCTGCAGCCAAAGGGAAGGGGCTTGCCTCTCCGTCGAGAGCGGCAGACTCTCCTTCCATTCATTCCGACGTGCAACCCCCTTATCAAGGGTAAGGACGGTGGGAAGATGACGACTGAAATTCGAAATAGCCATATCGTATATTTTATGTGGGGGCCTGTCATATATCGCCTCTGTGCTTTAAGCCTGGTCGATGCATGCTCTATCTCATTTGGACCGCATGTGTTCTGTATAATAGGGCTGCATGGGCTGAGCCGCATAAGTGCTACATATTTGAACCTGAACCGCATAAGTGCCCCAAGACTGATCTGTATGAACACTTCATGACTAAGCCGCATAAGTGCCTCATGACTGAGCCGCATGAGCACTTCATGACTGGGCCGCATGAACCGCATAGGTGCCTCATGACTGAGCCGCATGACTACTTCATGACTGAGCCGCATAAGTACCTCATGACTGCCTCATGACTGAGCCGCATGAGCACTTCATGACTGGGCCGCCTAAGTGTCTCATGACTGAGCCGCATGAGTTCTGTTTGGTTAGGCCGCATAGTTGAAAAGGCGCCCATCCACTTTGTCTTCATATGACTATCTTCTTTCTTTGATTTTTGCACCATCCATGCCGAAGGCTGAGACCATTGTGAAGGAGGAAATGCTGCCTCCTTTTATCAAACAAGAGTGACCATTTGTTAAGGAGGAGGTGATACCACAAGTTGGGGTAAATGAAGAGCTGGCATCCATCGGAGAGGGAATTACTCCTAAGATTAAGGGTGCTGTAAAGGAGGAGCCCAAGTCTGAGGGCAGTAGCACTGGGAGTTCTGATCCTCCTGCCCCCACCGAAGACCTCAATCAAATAGATCTTTTGTATGCGAAATGGCTAAGGGAATGATATATGCCTCAACACAACTATAATCCTTGACTGTAGGGATTCGTGGGTTTCCATGTAATTTCTATTTTTTAGAATATGAAAAATAAACGTTCGTATTTGTCTTTGTGTTTCTGTCTGTCTTTAGCTGAAGTTTGTGTTTTGCTTCTTTTGGACTTCAGTGTAATCCTTTACTAGAGTTGTAGTCCTATGAATGTAACTGATTTTAAATAAACAGAATACATTCACTCCATTCTTTATTTGTGGTATCTGTGGTGCTTGTATTAGAGGGTCTAATGCAGCATTTTGATAAAGAATATCATACTAGGGGACTTTTTATGGACCTATTGCCCTTTTGTGCATCTGGAAATACGAGCAAATAGATTTGAATGATATTTTGTGGACCTACTACTCTTTGGTACACCGATGGTGTGAGTAATAGATTAGGATAAGTTTTATGGACCTAATACCCTTCTGCGTACTAGTGGTGCGGGTAGTAGATTAGAATAACTTTTGTGGACCTATTACCCATCTGCGCACTGGCGGTGCGGGTAATAGATTTTGAAACAAAACCCAACAGAGGTAATATGGACGTGATAGGTTTTCTGGTCTTAACACCATGTCTTTTATCCCAGGTTGGGCACAGGTGTTAAGTGGGGAGACTATCGGTATCAGTGGTAATATGGACGTGACACAAGATAATCAGGAATGATTTTTGGTGCACCTATTACCCTTTTGCGCACTAGTGGTGCGAGTAATAGATTCGAGACAAAACCCAACAGAGGTAATATGGATGTGATAGGTTTTCTGGTCTTAACACCACGTCTTTTATCCTGGATTGGGTACAGGTGTTAAGCTAGGAGATTGTCTATATCAGAGGTAATATGGACGTGATATATGACAATCGAAACAACAAAGCGGAAGTTCAGAGGTATCAACATACATGACTTGTCGCTCGGAAAGATGCAATGTGAGTCCCCTCGGAGGGAACAGAGTGTAGGTTCAGAGGTACCTGATATACATAACTTGACACTCTAGGTAGTATGGGGATGTTTTTAAACATAGTATTTTTTTAGGAACTTACCGTTTATGGGCATCATGAGCAAGCCCCCATTCTGCTTTGCGAGTCGGTATGCGCCATTGGAGAATACAGTCTCGATGATGAACGTACCCTCCCATTTAGGCTGGAATTTTCTGGGGGTCTTGTGAGTCATGACCATTGGTCTACGAACGGTCAAGACGAGATCGCCAACTTAGAATATTCTCTGTTTGACTTTCTTGTTGAAAGCCCGAGAGATGCGCGCTTGGTAGAGCTCTATGCTTTGTTGAGCTTGTAAACGCTTCTCATCTAAGGCCTCCAGTTCTTATAGCCGTCGACGGTAATTGTCATCCGACGTCAATCGGTAAGTAAGGGCCACACAAAGCGAGGGGATCTGAGTCTCCAATGGGATAATTGCCTCGCTCCCGTAAACCAAGGAGAACGGTGTATTTCCTGTAGTCGTCCGAATCGTAGTACGGTACGCCCATAAGCACTCGCCAAGCTTTTCATTCCAATCGGGTTTGTTTGAAGACACAAACTTTTGATAAGCTTGATTATGGTTTTGTTGAAGGCTTCAGCCAGACCATTAGCCGATGGGTTATATGTCGTCGAGGCCATGTTCTGAATCCGATTCTTGTCACAAAATTGATAGAAAGCGTGGCTTGCGAACTGCGGACCACTGTTGTAAATAATCCTCCGGGGTAGTCCAAAATGATAGATGACGTGATGTTTTATTAAATTAATCACGTTTGATGTCTTTACCTCTGCAAGCGGAATAGCTTCAGCCCATTTGGAGAAGTAATCGGTGATTGCAAGTATGAACCGATACCCCCTAGAGGACGGTGGGATGATTGGCCCAATGATGTCCATTCCCCATGCTTCAAATGGCCAAGAGGTTACTGTTAGGTACAAGAATTCGGATGGCAGATGTATAAAATCTACGTAGATCTGGCAAGCCTTATACTTCTTTGCATAATCAACTGCATCTGCTACCATTATGGGCCAATAATAATCCATCTGGCGGAGACGATCTTACAATTTCGGACCAGGTTGGTGAGCCCTGCAAGTGCCATCGTGAGCCTGGCGTAAGGCTTCTTTGGCTTCCGCATGTGACAGGTATCTTAACGTAGCCCATTTGTAGGATCGTCGATATAACATTTTTGTCTCTGTATCATAGAAGAATCTGATAGAGCGCTTTCTGATTGAAGTTGCTTCCTTGGCATTCTCTGGCAGAATTCTGTAGACTGTAAAGTCGATAACGGACGTCTCCAGTCTTGTATGTCGTTGGTTATCTGGGTGGGGTAACTCGTACCCAGTTGAACATTGTTCTTGAGGCAGACCAGCTCATGGCATATCACGTCGACTAGATGATGAGTATCATTTGGAACTGCCAAGGAAGCGGCGAGGCCTGCTAGGGCATCAACTTCGATATTTTGGAGCCTAGGAACATGCTCTATAAAGAACCCTTCTAAGGTTGCAATGATGACGGTTGTTGTCTGATAGTAAGGAATCAGGTCCCCGTTGCGAACCTCGTATGAGCCTCGGATCAGATTAACAATCAACTACGAGCCGCCATACGCTTCCAGGTACTTGATCTCCACTTCTTTTGTGAGTTAGAGTCCGATGACTAGAGAATTACATTCGGCTACGTTGTTTGAACGGGGTTCTGTTAGAGAATACGCCCGATTGACCACCCAGAGGGAGAAATTAACACTATCCCGACTCCAGCGACGATATCACCTTAGGGCCCCGTTCTTGAGGTACTGTCGAAAAATGTTTGCCAAACGTCTTTATATGAAGTCATGTTTGAGTCAATGACTTCATCTGGGATTTCTTCATAAATTCTGGCTGTTTCTGAGCCTGGATGGGCCGCCAGAAAGTCGGCTAAGGCTTGACCTTTGACAGCCTTTTACGGAATGAAGATCATGTCGTAGGGAGATAACAGTATCGCCCACGTAGCTAGGCGAGAACTGAGTACACCTGGCTTGGTCATGAGAACCCTGAGGGGATTGACTCACGAGATAACATGGATAGTCGGCCCTGACACATAGTGTCGTATTTTCTGAATAGCGAACACCAAGGTAAGGCATTCCTTCTCTACGGCGGTGTACCTATGCTCCGGCCTCACCATCATTCGGCTAAGGTAATAGATCGCTTGTTCAACCCCCATATCATTGTTTTGTGCTAGCAAGGCGTCGAGGGAGTGTTCCATTGTTTGTACATATAGTAGGAAAGGCTTTTCGGCAACTGGAGCTACCAGAACTGGCAGATTCGTCAGGTACTCCTTAATGTCATCAAAGGCACGCTGACATTCCTCGTTCCATACGAAAGAGACACCTTTCTTCATGAGTTGAGTGAAGGGTTGACATCGCCCTGAGAGGTTAGATATGAACCTCCTGATGTAGGCTAGTCTTCCCTGAAGGCCGCGGATTTCACGAAGGTTCTTCGTTGGACTCATCTCCAGGATTACTTTTGTTTTATCGGGATCTATGTGAATGCCCCGGGAAGTAATGACGAAGCCCAAGAACTTCCCGCTGGATACTTCCAGGAAAGACTTGGTAGGATTCATCTTCAGATTGTGCGCTCGCATGAGGTCGAACACAGTTCTCAAATCATGTAAGTGATCATTTTTGGAGCAGCTTTTGACGGCGATGTCGTCAATGTAACACTCCACTGTCTTGTACAAATGATCTCTGAAGATGACGCTCATAGCACGTTGATGTGTAGCACCGGCATTCTTCAGAATGAAGGGCATGACCGTATAACAATACACGCCGATCGGTGTTCGGAATGACTTATGCTTCTCATCATCAAGAGACATTTTGATTTGATTGTATCCTGAAAAGCCATCCATAAAGGACATGCGCTCGAAGCCACACGTATTATTGATCATTATGTCGGTGATCGGAAGAGGGAATTCATCCTTAGGACATGTCGCATTCAGATTACAGAAGTCGATACAAATTCGGATCTTTTCGTTCTTCTTGATGACTGGTACTATGTTGGCTACCTAGTCTGGGTGTTGCTCTTCACGGATGAAACCGCTAGCTATAAGCTTGTTTACTTTTGCTTTAATGGAGTTCATTATGTCTGGACGAAACTGCCACTGCTGTTGTTTGACTGGTTTTGCGTTCGGATAAATGTTGAGCTTATGAAGTACAATCTCGGGATTTAACCCTGGCATGTCTTCATAGCTCCAGGCAAAGACGTTGATGTATTCTCTGACGAGTTGCAACAATGACTCTCGCTCGCCGTCTGTCAGGCTTTTACTGACGAAGATTGGCTTTGGAGAGAATTCATCACCGAGGTTAACTTGCATGACCTCATCTTTAGTGGAAGGATCACGAAGTTCAAAGAGTTTCTCCCATTGTGCATCCAGCTGTTGGACCCATGGCTCCAACTCAAGCGGTTCGAGTAGATCTTCGTCTTCCTCTTCAATATCAGCGAATGTCATGTTGACAGATAATGTCTGTCTGAATATATCTTCAATGCTGCCATCGGAGTCGTAAGTGGGTGACTCGGACGAATGAGAGTGCCACTCGTATTCTTCATCGGAACTCTCGGGTGTTGTTGCTGGTGTAACATACCCGAGGTCGTCTCTGGATTTGTGATAATAGTCCTGAGGTTTTCCAGCCGGTGCTGACAGCTGTAGAGGCGATCGCTGACCATTGCTGTAATTCAGGCCCGGGGTAGCCTCCATGTCGTACCCCTACTTTTGCATGAAGTACTTGGCTTGAGGACTATACAGGTAGAGCGGTAATCTTCCAACGTCGGGTTCGAGATTGAAATCTTGTGGCGTGAAAGATTGAGGACCTTCTTTTCGGTCAAAGATGATCGTGTGACCCCATTCTCTTCTGCCTAGGACTAGGAAGTAAGCGCCTTTAATGGGAGCAAGTCGATTTGCGTTATGGACGGTTGTCACCTGTGTGTACAGGTTAACGTCTAGACAGTCCCGTGCAGCATACATCAGATTAAGATTATCACACTCAGAATAGTCCAACGGCAGCCACTTATTGATGAAATAAAGAACTTTGTCTACAGGGATTACATCATCAGGATAAGGGCTATCTACCTGTGCAACCAGGTACTTGGTGAGTTCTACGTCCTCTTCGGCTACCCCCCGCGAGCTCAGAGGTCGGGATGCTGTCTTGGGCAACTTGATCACCAAGGGTTCAGCTTGTGGTATTGGCTTGCCTGAGGGTGTCGGATAAACACTTGGTTGTCGGCTCGTCTTGGGAAGACGGATGACAATTGGCTCGGCAAGGGACTTTGTGTCTTCCGGTTGCCTTTGAGTGAATTTTGGCAATCGAATCACCATCGGCGTCACAGAGGACCTCGCAGCTTCCTGTTGCCTTTGATTGGATTTCGGCAATCGGATCACCATCGACCCTATGACGGATTTTGGCTCCTGGCTGGATCTCGGGAGCCGGATGACCATTGGTTCCAACTGTGGAGGTGAGGCAGGAGAACCGGGCACCTCTTTATGCACAGTTGCGATAAGGGGTTCGGCTTTGCCCGGTTTACGGACCTGTAGATGAATTCTCAAGGGTTCCTCTGGCCCTGTGATGGCCTCCAGTTCGTCAGTTATGTGCTTCTTGGATTCTTTATGTAGACAGGCCTCCGAAGATTAATAAGACTCAACCCCTTTGAAGGGATCGATGTCGGCAAATTCAGTCTTCACGATGCCGAGCTTACTGACATACTTGAAGCACTAGTAGAGTGTAGATGGCACGATCATGTAGTCATGTATCCGTGGACGCCCCAAGAGGATGTTGTAGGACGTATCTGCATCTATGACGTAGCAGGTAACCTCCGTCCTTAGGTCGCCAATCTGACATTTCAAGCGGATCTTCCCTAGGGGATAGCTCCTTTCCGAGTTCAAACCGCTAATGGCAGTATTGGTCGCCACTAGCCGGTGCATAGGGATGTCCAGAAGTTGGAGCAAGCTTTTCGGGATGATGCTTATCGACGAACCAGGGTCGATATGCATCCGATCCACCTTGATGTCGCCTATATATCCAGTGTAGTACAAGGGGCGATCATGCAAGTTAGACATGATCAACATATCCTATGGGGTAAATACGATGTTGGGCATTGTATCTGTAACGCTCCAGTCCCAAAATACGTAGGACTCGGAACGTAGACATGCCAGCCGTATAATAAATATACGTAAGCTGTAAAATGCAGTTGAACCATAACTAATCTCATCCACACAAAATAAAGGAATAAAAGATATCATAAAATGATAATGAATTGTCTTGATACAATATGTTGGGCGGAGACAAATCCACTACAAACAAGTAAAGGAAAAATACATGAGAAAAGAAATAATTTTGGCGAACGAAGCGAAGACGATCCAAGTGCAATCATCCTCGAAGAAATAGCGAGGATCACGGCTAGAGCTAGAACACCTGCAAAAGACAAGAGCACACACCTGGCGAGATAACCAGGTCCTCAGAGGGACGTAACAAGACACATAATATCATGCCATATAATCTGAATAAATATTGCTCAAATAAATAAGGGATGCATGCAATAAGGTATCTAACCATACTATAGTGAATATGCAAAGAACGATCCTTCACATATGGGCACTCGGGCCGTATAACAGTGGCATCGTCCCTCTTAACGGGAATCAGTACAATCTGTCCATAACATTCGGCGAACGTCAGAGGGAACCAGTAAGAAAACGTCCATAACGTTCCATGAACGTCAGAGGGAATCAGTACAATAGGGTGAACCTGCGTCTCCAACGGAGCTTCAGGTACAATAGCAGTATGTATATATGGCCCATACATCAAGGAAATATTCTTCCCTCCCAATGTCTAATATGTTGTATCCACAACACAAAATCTCTATTAACCGCTAAGTCAAACTGAGCATGCAACCTCTATTAATTAGCGGTTAATCCTATCGCACGGCTTGTACGTACTGGTGGCCAGCCAATCACACACGCCCGTGTTCTACATGCGATACACAACTTCATGGTACAATGTGTCAAGGCCAATGAATGCAACACACAAAGGTGGTCCCTTAAATCTAGGTTTAATGTGTAAGAAACTAATATATAGCAGGAAATATAAATGAACAGTAAGTTCTAACAGGTTATGCCATGTATCACAGTTTATTTTGCATAAAGAAAATAGTAAATAATGCATGAAATATGAGTTAAAATAATTAAACAGCAAATGGCAAGGTATCTTGCCTGAGGTTATGTGCAAAAGGGAATAATCCAGTAGCTCGAACAGACAATTAAACGAAGCAAGAAAAGCCAAGTCCCGCAGATGACTCTGGATGCTGCAACAAACATCACGAACGAGTTTAGAATATAAGATATGTCTAGGAAACGCCTGTCCAAAAGTTAAATTCTGGAACAGGGACAAAATCGTAATTTCGGGTCAAAACGATATCCGCCGTTGGACCCGCTTTGCACCAAAATGCGTGCCAATATCTATGGTCTCTAAAGTTGTCAAACTATATGTCTACAGATTTGTTTTGATGATACGAACCCAACGATATGTCAAATTTTGGATTCCGGTGGGTTGTGCACAAAATCGCCCGTTGAGTGGGATTGTAGGCCCGCCAAAATAGCGTCCCGATCAACGGTCTCAGAATCGGACCAAACTTGGCTCACAGGACCAAAAAAATATTCCGAGTCCAATGACACAAGTTTCGTCGCGATTTGATGAGCGTGCACAAAGTAATTAGAAAATTCCGAAAAGCCCGAAACAGGAAAATTTGACGGATACGGGTCAAATTTGTCGCGCACACGCAACCAATTTGAATTCCGTCAAAGCCCGCACGTCCGCAAAGTCGATACGGACCTTTCGGTACTCTCGATTTGCGACGGGGTCGCCCGGTTTGTCGGGACGTACCACGTACGGGGTTTTTAAGGTTTATAAAAAACTGATTTTTCGAGATTTTTAATTTAATTAAAACTGAAATTTATTGCAGTTTAAATAAATCTATTTGAAGGGGATGATAGAGGGTCATGGGGGCTTTCTACACGAATTTACGGATCTAAAAACGGATTTAAATTGATAAAGAAATTGATCGGGGAAGTGGGATACCTTAAAGTAGGAATCTGTTGTTGTTGTCTTTGTTGTTGTCGTGACGATCGGGAGGCGGGGATGCGGTCGCTCCGGCGAGGCTGGCACGCACGCCAAGGAACGGGAGGAGGATGGAGGCGAGAGGAGGAAGAAGATGGAGAAGAATTTCGGATTCTAGGGTTTGAAGTGTGGCGACTACTTTGTAGTTGCTGTTGTTGTTATTTATATATATAAGGTATATATATATATATATATATATATATATATATATATATATATATATATATATATATATATATATATATATATATATATATATATATATAAAGGAGAGGTGGGAAGCCTAATGTTGCTGCTACTCCTATTGTTGCTTTTTCGTGGGGACAAGGGGGCGCACAACCTGCTGTTACTTTGCTTGGGTGGTCGGGTGGGGCCGACCACCCCTTATGCCTTTTTTTTTCTTTTTCTTTTCTTTTCAATCAATCTTCAATATATATATATATATATATATATATATATATATATATATATATATATATATATATATATATATATATATATATATATATATATATATCCATAAATACACCAAAAATCTATTTAAAATCCAAATATCATTTAAAAGTCAACTATCCAATTATTTAATATATTTGAGCATATCTACATATATATAAATTCAATCCTTAATAAATCAACTCAAAATAGTAATAATATTTAAATAGGAAAAACATGTTTACTAAATCTTTGCAAAATAAATTTTAATAATAATACATTAATAAATCTTTCCAATGGGTGAACTTATACCGCACACCCTATCCGGGTCCAAAAATAGTAAAATTTTATAAAATATTATTTTATTAATAAAATATAGATTTTTGTACCCAAAGTCAATAAATATTCAACAAGTTCTAAAAATAATTTAAAAATATTTGTACATACACAAAATATTCTTATATGGCCACCTTAGTCACCCCACATGCTCACATGGGCTTAAATTTGGTTCGGGCCCTGTTCGGGCTGAATTGGCCAAACCGAGTCATCAAAAAAATAAATAAAACCATAAATTATATAAATTCATTTTTAAGTCTAATAAAATAATAAAAATAATTAAAAATAGGGGTTTTACATCCTACCCAACTTACAAGAATTTTGTCCTCGAAATTTAGGAATAATAGGATAGATAGGGTTGAGGTATAGGAAGAGTTCGTCAATACCAAAATATAATTAAATTTTGAAGAAGGCGATAAAACGGCGTTCAACACTACCATGCAATAGAAAATTGTGGGGTCGATATATACAAAAATATATCATGGTTATGGAATTGAATAAGGATCGCTAGTGAAGGTAACAAAATTTTGAATATCCAATTTTAGAGAACAGTAAGGAATTGAGTAGGCCAAGAGAATAAATTAGACATTTAGGAGATGTGATTCCTTAAGGAAGAACTGGATACTAATCGTCTTGGTCGAGGGTTTGATTAAGTGATGATTAGAATCACTCTCGTGCGTTCAAGAGGGGTTGGAAGGGCACAATGAAATTTCTAGGATTGGGGAGAAGTAGAGTTTAAGGTGAGGATATAGCCACATGAGTTGGTCGGTAGCTATCTAAATTTATGTTGAAATAACTGATAGGAAAACGAAAGGTGATATCTTGCATCTATCTATCATGCACAGTGCCTGGTCTGTCTAATATAAGTAAAGTAAAAACAATAAAGAGTTCAAGGACGATGCTATCGAGTACGAATACGTGGTTCATAGGTGACGAAAATAATTCAAATGAGAGTTGTCAATGCTGTCGCGGATGAGACTCTAAGGCAAGTTTACTATGTCTCCATCCACGTAGAATAATATGTGATAAGCGAACCATAGTGCAATAGGTTGATCAGACCATCATGCACTGATTCTGATTAGACAATATGTTAGTGGGTGCACCCAATAAAATATGTCATGATCAAGCTTGATAATGAAATAAGCTTGCAAAACTGAAGCTACATTAGCAGCATGAGATAGTCAAAATATGAGCAAGGAAGGTACTGATGAAAGAATTTTAAATAGTCCAAGATCTTTTAAAATCAAGGCTCACCCAAAGTTTGGGCCTATACAGTTGTCCTAGTATTTCTTCGTTTATGGCTTGGTAGACTAGATAAGGTAGGGTCCTCTGAATTATAGTCTAAGTGAACTTACCAATGTGGTTCACAAGGAAAAAGGTTTGTTAGGTGGTGGGGTATTCTACCCAACTTACAAGAGTTAAACTAATAGTATCATGGGACAATGGGTCAAGCAATCGAGATAAAGTACAAATTTAAGCATTTAAGGAATTAAGTAGAACAAAATCATATATCGGTCGAAAAGAATTGAGTCGAGGTTGAATCCCTATCTGAGGTCAAAAAATATATCGGTATCGTGGTAAAGATTATAGTTTGGCCACTTTGACCATAAGGTCATATCAAGAAATAGAGTACAAGGAGATGGGTATTAGTGGGACATGATATGTCTACATGAAGGTAGACTTGTTTAGGTCTTACATATGAAATTTGTTGGAAGGAAAAGTCTAGTGTTGTGCTCCAAACATCCAAGTCACGGTAAGGGACGCCAAAAGATCAAAAATAGAAAGTGGGAGTTCACGAGGTGATAATTTAATGCATAAAAATAAAGAAGATCAAGTTAAAGCATGAAATAAATTTATTTAAAGAATCTAGTAAAAATAATTTAGGAACACAATTCCAGAGAGAAGATAGTCTCCTAGATGAATACATTTAAGGAACCATTAAATCATTATTCAAATTGCAAGTGGGTTAGAAGGTCGCAATTAAAAGATCTAGAATTAAAGGAATGTCGAGTAAGCCGAGGTGGAAATACAGTCACATAGCTGGGTAGATGACTAACAACACTTGTGTATATACTACTATCATGGTCATAAGTGACATAACAATTAGTGTTGGATACTTCTAACTCATTAGGGCTACCTTTGTGGCCTACCATTAATATTTCAACTCGAGTTTCCTCCAAAAAATTTCAAAAATAAACTTTCAAAAATAAACCACCAAAATTTGTATTCACTTCAAGCCGTTCAAATTCATCATAAAAAATTTAAATCACTCTCATAAATCTCAAAGCAAAATTTTATCACGTTACTACTAGCCTTTTCCAAAATTAACGTTTAAATTCAACTATTTAACTCAAGAGTTCATAATTTACGAGTCCAAAAATTTTTCACAATCAATCAAAAATTTAACACTCTAAAATTTCCAAATAACTCATAATAAAACTCTTAGCATATTAAAAGCAATCTCAAAAATTAAGCTCAATGCTCTCATAAATTTTAACTTCTATTCATGCTATGTTATTCCAACAAAATCACAACTTTTAAATGGTAACTTCCTTTAATCAATCAAAATAACTTTCCGTCACATCCTTCGAAATTCTCCAAAAGTTTTAATATTAGCAATCCCACATTAAACTAAATTTTCAAATAATCTTATCAGTCAAAATCCTTTTTTTTACCATAAATCTAAATAGATTTGTAAATCCTCAATCACAATACACCATTTAAAATAAAAATTTCTCAAAAATCATTTTCATAACTTTCAAATATTTTAAACCAAAATTCATCGTCATTACTTCCACTTAAAATTTAAAATTTACTAAACACGAAATCGCAAGGTATACAACGCAAATTTAAATAATTCCTATGGCCATTTTTAAAAGCTAAGATCATTTTCAAACCAAATTTATAACTGTTCAAAGGTGTATAACTATAATACAATAATTCATAAAGATCAAAACTCGAAAATCAAATAAATTTTATATTTGTTCAAAGATGTATATCTATCACCCAAAACTCATAAATATCACAACTCGAAAAGCAAATCCATTTTATACTTGGGCAAGGATGTATAACTATAATCCAATAAATATCAAATCTTGAAAATCAATCAATTTCTTAAACCAAGTATAAAATTCCATAAATCCTCTGGTATTTACTATTTAGAAATCTCAGGGTTAAAACTTTCCGTGGTAATACCCTACTTTACCAATTACAAGTTATTAAATCACACTAAAAGCCTTTTTAACTCAATTAGAGTCTTGAATGTATTCCAATTGCCAATATAACCATTCTAGCCATGTGTCTGACCTATGAGCATATACTAGTGTAGTCATCTTCCTAGTTGACACTAAGTACGAAAATAAGAATCAATGTTTGAAAGGAATCAAGCAAGATGCAGTTCAAGGAGGTCGAACAAGAGTTCGGAATTTGAAGCCAAGGGAAGAGGTCAAGCTGTATGGATGAGATTCCTAGATTCTAATCCTATGTTGCAGGCTCACATCGTGTAACGCCCCAGTCCCAAAGTACGTTGGACTAAGAACGTAGACATGCCAGCTGTATTCATACGAAGTATACTCCAATATATGGAACCCTCGTATGAATACATAAGCTGTAAAATGCAGTAGAACCATAACTAATCTCATCCACACAAAATAAAAGAATAAAAGATATCATATAAAGATAATAATTTGTCTTGATACAATATGTTGGGCGGAGACAAATCCACTACCAACAAGTAAAGGAAAAATATATGAGTAAAGAAATAAATTTGGCGAGCGAAGCGAAGACGATCCAAATGCAATCATCTCGAAGAAATAGCGAAGATCGCAGCTAGAGCTAGAACACCTACGAAAGACAATAGCACACACCTTGGGAGATAACCAGGTCCTCAGAGGGACGTAACAAGACACATAATATCATGCCATATAAACTGAATAAATATTGCTCAAATAAATAAGTCAATCGAATTATAACATGGTCCAATACGCACCTACTGAACGAGCATACCATCCCCCCAACCAAACAAGGACGGGAGATGGTAAACTAATTCACGATGACGTATCTTTCCATGCTAAGAATCCAATATGGTATCCGGACCCCAACAAGGTTCAATACCTTCTCATCGAAGTAGTAAGTCACACCTACAACCAAATAAGGACAAGATGTGACGAACTAATCCGCGACAAGTTATTGTTCCAAGCCACGGTCAGATACAAGTACCCAAACCAAAAGTACTCGTACCTAACGAATAAAGGTAGCCTACCATTCTAAGTGATATGTAGTTAAGAACAATCCTTCCTGCGCATGGACCCTGGCTAAATAGGATCGGCATAGTCCCCCTTGGGCACCAG
Source organism: Iris pallida (assembly GCA_029216955.1). Taxonomy (NCBI): domain Eukaryota; kingdom Viridiplantae; phylum Streptophyta; class Magnoliopsida; order Asparagales; family Iridaceae; genus Iris; species Iris pallida. The sequence goes on from JANAVB010027598.1 coordinate 28,791,495, forward strand.
AGGCCCCATCAGTAAGAGCATGACGTTCCGCAGAATCGTCAGTGGCCGTCAGTAATCATGGGTCATCAACCCCGTATCTCCAGCGGAGAGTCCGGGTCACAAGGGAAGTGCATCGAAGCCCATACGCTAAGGAATTGTCCTCCCCGCCCAATGCCTACTGTGTTGTATCCACAATACAAAAACCACTATAACCGCTAAGTCAAACTAGCATGCAACCTCTATTAGCGGTTATTCCTATCGCACGGCTTGTACGTACTAGTGGCCAGCCAATCACGTACTTCCGTGTTCTACATGCGACACACAACTTCGTGGTACAACGTGTCAAGGCCAATGAATGCAACACTAGGTAGTCCCTTAAATCTAGGTTTAATGTGTAAGAAAATAATACATAGCATGAAATATAAACGAACAGTAAGTTCTAACAGTTTATGCCATGTATCACAGTTTATTTTGCATAAAGAAAATAAATAATGTATGAATATGAGCTAAAATAAATAAACAGCAAATGGCAAGGTGTCTTGCCTAGTAGTACGTCTGGTGTGCTGCGATAATCACGGTAGCACGAACTGCGACTTTGGTGCGACAACTATGCAACGTGACCTCTGATGGTGGCACAGACAGTTTCATTAGGTCCGGGACGGTCAAATTTGTTAGGGTCGACATAAGGAGGTACGGAATTGGCGAAAGAATATGATAAAGGGAATTTAGTCATGGTCAAAGGGTAATCGAAGGAAGTTGAAAAATAATAATATACAAATTTTTGAAAGATGATTATAATACCTAAAAACTAGTTTTTATGAGTCTAATTATTTATAAGAGAAATACTAAAAAGACTCGAAGTCAAGAAAGAATTGTTTCGGCAAAAGCTCTGAGACTGTAGGAATAAGTTTTGATAGGAAGATATTAGTAAAAATTACTTTAGGTAATAAAAAAATATTCAAAAAATTTATAAGTTGAAAACTACTTGTATGAAATAAAATACCAGAAAAATCTTTTTAGGGCAACTATGATTTAAATAATAAAAATTTAGTATTAGTTAAGGTTTCTAAAATAAGGTGGGTCCCTTAGCCCAATAATATATTGTTGTAAAAATTTCTAAGAAGTAATTACTATGTTTATAATAAAAATATTAATTTTGTTGAAAATTACTAGCTTAAAAATACTTACTAATAACTATTTATATATATAGAAGACATTAATCTATTTATTTCTACTAACAGCAAGTAGAAATATGATAATAATAATAGTAATAATAATAATAATAATAATAATAATAATAATAATAATAATAATATATAAAATATATCAGTTATGTTTAAAGAGTAACAAAAAAAATCTCACACTTCTGTAAACAAAACACACACAAAATAATAATAAATAATAATAAAAAACAAAACAAAATCAAACAACTAAACCAGCTGAGAGGGCTTAAAGAAAGGAAAAAAAATGAAAGGGGAAAAAGAAGCGGGAGAGAGAGAGAGAGCTGCGGGAAAGTGAGATGACGAGAGAGAGGGGTGGCGATGGGCTGAGGAAGGAGGAGAGGGACGGCGGAGAGAGCGAGGGAAGGAAGCGCTCAGGCGGGGGAAGCTGGAGTCTGCGGGCGGCCGGGCGCGGATGTAGACGGAGGTCTCCCGGCGAAGACGGGTGTGCCCCAACGGATGGAAGTGTGCGCCGACGGAGCGGAAAGGGGGTCTGGGGCGGAAGGGATCGGTGCTCGCCGACGCTGTGGGGCCGGATGCGGTGGCGGGGATTCGTGGAGTTCGGGGTTCGCTGGTGGAGAGAGCAGCGAGGATAGACGGAGAAAGGGGAGCTGCGGTCGGCGGGTTTCGGTGCTGCGGGGGATCGACACGGCGGAGGGTTTTCGGCGGCGGCGGAACTAAGCGTGACGACTGGTCGTGGGGCCACGTGGAGGCGTCCAGCTGAGGAGTTCGCCGGCTGCTCGCAGCGGAGGGTGTTGAGGACGGGAAGATGAGGCGGCGAGCGGCTGGAGATCAGGCGACCGTGGCTCGCCGTCCACCGGCGGAGGTGAGTAGATTTAGGGTTAGGGTTTTATTTTGGGCGTTTGGGTTTGGGACTGCCGGCCACGGCGGGGGTGGTCCGGCGACGGATTGAATTCTTTGGGGCGTTCAATGGTGGTGGTCGATGGTGACTACGGGGTTAGGTCTCAGGTGGGGACGGAACGGGGTTTCCGGCTCTGGCCGTTGGGGTGCTGGCTCTAGTGAGCGGGGGCGATGGTGTTGGGTGTCTGCCGGGTGATCGTGGATGAGGATGGTTTGGTCGATTGGGTGGCAGCATAGGTGGTGTGGCATGACGGACGGTGGCAGCGTTGCTGGTGGTCGGAACGACCGAGGTGGGCGAGGGTTCGGGACGACCCATGGTGAGGGTGATGGCTACGGTGTCATTAGTAGGGCTAGGTTTAGGATTAGGATTAGGTGAGTCCGTGTCGGAGAGTGTCCTACACGGCCTAGAGGAACGTCCGGGATTGTCGGACGGGAGAGAAAATGTACTTGTACAAGGGATAATTAGTGGATGGGGGTAGGGGACACGGACACGATGCACGATTGGGTTATGGAAATTTTGTGGAATAAATAATAAATTGGAGGAGTACCTGCCTATTTATAGGATGTGGAAATTCCTAATTAGATAACGATTAGGAGTAGTTTAAACCCAATTTAGATAATTCATCTATTTATTTAAATTAATTCAATAAATCCAAATCAAAATCAAAATCCAATTCCAAATACATATCAAATTTAAATCTAATTAAATTCTTGGTTTAAAATCAATGGGATAAATCAAATTTCAAATATTTAACTATTTAAATAAATCCAAAAATCAAATCAAGATTTTAAATGGCCACAACTACTTCCAAATATATTTTTCAAAATACCAATAATAATAATTTTGAAAATAATAAATATTTTTAATATCTTTTTGGATAATAAAATATTAATATTAATAAATTTTGAAAATTTATATTTTTATTTAAAAATAGACTAATAAATAATTATCAAATATATGTATGCACGAATAATGCATACATGATTATGCCTTTCCTAGTATACAATAAAATATTATTTATGATTAATAACTGTTAAAAATGAAAGGACTTTTATAGCAAGAATAATAATTATATAATATTTTGAAAGTGTATAATAAATAGAAAAAATATTTTTCTAAAATATGTACGCTCGCACATATTCGTACTCGACGAGCAAGAAAATAAAATTTCGTGCGCGACGTACAATACGACTACGCGACGTACAATACAATAAAATTTTTTTAAATCAGTACAAAATTTAATATAAAAATATAGTAGAAAATTTAGGGGTTTTATACATCGGTACAATTATGTAACCGAAGTGACAAACTCGACCTGCATGGGCCACCACAAAAACATGTAACGCCCCAGTCCCAAAATACGTAGGACTAGGAACGTAGATATGCCAGCCGTATAATAAATATACGTAAGCTGTAAAATGCAGTTGAACCATAACTAATCTCATCCACACAAAATAAAGGAATAAAAGATATCATAAAATGATAATGAATTGTCTTGATACAATATGTTGGGCGGAGACAAATCCACTACCAACAAGTAAAGGAAACATACATAAGAAAAGAAATAATTTTGGCGAACGAAGCGAAGACGATCCAAGTGCAATCATCCTCGAAGAAATAGCGAGGATCACGGCTAGAGCTAGAACACCTGCAAAAGACAAGAGCACACACCTGGCGAGATAACCAGGTCCTCAGAGGGACGTAACAAGACACATAATATCATGCCATATAATCTGAATAAATATTGCTCAAATAAATAAGGGATGCATGCAATAGGGTACCTAACCATACTATAGTGAATATACAAAGAACGATCCTTCACATATGGGCACTCGGGCTGTATAGCAGTGGCATCGTCCCTCTTATCGGGAATCAGTACAATCCGTCCATAACATTCGGCGAACGTTAGAGAGAACCAGTAAGAAAACGTCCATAACGTTCCATGAACGTCAGAGGGAATCAGTACAATAGGGTGAATCTGCGTCTCCAATGGAGCTTCAGGTACAATAGCAGTATGTATATATGGCCCATACATCAAGGAAATGTTCTTTCCTTCCAATGTCTAATATGTTGTATCCACAACACAAAACCTCTATTAACCGCTAAGTCAAACTGAGCATGCAACCTCTATTAGCGGTTAATCCTATCGTACGGCTTGTACGTACTGGTGGCCAGCCAATCACGCACGCCCGTGTTCTACATGTGACACACAACTTTGTGGTACAACGTGTCAAGGCCAATGAATGAAACACACAAAGGTGGTCCCTTAAATCTAGGTTTAATGTGTAAGAAACTAATACATAGCAGGAAATATAAATGAACAGTAAGTTCTAACAGGTTATGCCATGTATCACAGTTTATTTTGCATAAAGAAAATAGTGAATAATGCATGAAATATAAGCTAAAATAATTAAACAGCAAATGGCAAGGTGTCTTGCCTGAGGTTATGTGCAAAAGGGAATAATCCAGTAGCTCGAATAGACAATTAAACGAAGCAAGAAAAGCCAATTCCCACAGATGACTACGGATGCTGCAACAAACATCACGAACGAGTTTGGAATATAAGATATGTCTAAAAAACGCCTGTCCAAAAGTTAAATTCTGGAACAGGGGCAAAATCGTAATTTCGGGTCAAAACGATGTCCGCCGTTGGACCCGCTTTGCACCGAAATGCGTGCCAATATCTATGGTCTCTAAAGTCGTCAAACTACATGTCTACAGATTTGTTTTAATGAGATGAACACAACGGTATGTCGAATTTTGGATTCCGGTGGGTTGTGCACAAAATCGCCCGTTGAGTGGGATTGTGGGCCCGCCAAAATAGCATCCCGATCAACGGTCTCAGAATCGGACCAAACTTGGCTCACAGGACCAAAAAAATATTCCGAGTCCAATGACGCAAGTGTCGTCGCGATTTGATGAGCGTGCACAAAGTAAATGGAAAATTTTGAAAAGCCCGAAACGGAAAAATTTGACGGATACGGGTCAAATTCGTCGTGCACACGCAACCAATTTGAATTCCGTCAAAGCCCGCACGTCCGCAAAGCCGATACGGACCTTTCGGTACTCTCGATTTGCGATGGGGTCGCCCGGTTTGTCGGGACGTACCTCGTACGGGATTTTTAAGGTTTATAAAAAACTAATTTTTCGAGATTTTTAATTTAATTAAAACTGAAATTTATTGTAGAATAAATAAATCTATTTGAAGGGGATGATAGAGGATCATGGGGGCTTTCTACACGAATTTACGGATCTAAAAACGGATTTAAATTGATAGAGAAATTGATCGGGGAAGTGGGATACCTTAAAGTGGGAATCTGTTGTTGTTGTCATTGTTGTTGTCGTGACGACCGGGAGGCGGGGATGCGGTCGCTCCGGCGAGGCTGGCACGCATGCCAAGGAACGGAAGGAGGATGGAGGAGAGAGGAGGAAGAAGATGGAGAAGAATTTCGGATTCTAGGGTTTGAAGTGTGGCGGCTACTTTGTAGTTGCTGTTGTTGTTATTTATATATATAAGGTATATATATATTTATATAAAGGGGAGGTGGGAAGCCTAATGTTATTGCTACTCCTATTGTTGCTTTTTCGTGGGGACAAGGGGGCGCACAACCTGCCGTTACTTTGCTTGGGTGGTCGGGTGGGGCCGACCACCCCAGCCGACCACCCCTTATGCCTTTTTTTTCTTTTCTTTTCAATCAATCTTCAATATATATATATATATATATATATATATATATTCAATATATATATATATATATATATATATATATATATATTATATATATATATATATATATATATATATGTAAAAAAAAAAAATATATATATATATATATATATATATGTATATATATCCATAAATACACCAAAAATCTATTTAAAATCCAAATATCATTTAAAAGTCAACTATCCAATTATTTAATATATTTGAGCATATCTATATATATATATATATAAATTCAATCCTTAATAAATCAACTCAAAATAGTAATAATATTTAAATAGGAAAAACATGTTTATTAAATCTTCGCAAAATAAATTTTAATAATAATACATTAATAAATCTTTCCAATGGGTGAACTTATACCGCACACCCTATCCGGGTCCAAAAATAGTAAAATTTTGTAAAATATTATTTTATTAATAAAATATAGATTTTTGTACCCAAAGTCAATAAATATTCAACAAGTTCAAAAAATAATTTAAAAATATTTGTACATACACAAAATATTCCTATATGGCTACCTTAGTCACCCCACATGCTCACATGGGCTTAAATTTGGTTCGGGCCCTGTTCGGGCTGAATTGGCCAAACCGAGTCATCAAAAAAATAAATAAAACCATAAATTGTATAAATTCATTTTTAAGTCTAATAAAATAATAAAAATAATTAAAAAAATAGGGCTTTTAGAGTATCTACGCGATCGCTGCCCTGGAGATCTGCTGACGGGTCTTCCCCTAGAGGCTTGACCTGGGCTAAGTAGGCGTCAGCATTTTGGAGTTATTCGCTCAATGCGACACGAAGATCCTTGGAGAGCCTTAGGAGCTCGTATAACGACAACTTTGCTGGCGAATTAGCCAATTGTGCTAATATGTCAAAGTTGTAAGGTCTCTCCAGCCCCTGAGATGCGTTGTTACGGAGTGGCCTATCGAAGCGGGTTTTCTTTGGCTTGGACTTATCCGCCGATGGAGGCTGAGACGGCCTTGGAACATCAGAGGCAGGCAATATTGCCGGCTGAGGATCTTCGACTAAGCTGCCCAGTGTGGGCTGGACTTGTGCCCCAGACCGGGTAACAACGGCTGCCGCTTCCTCAGCTTCGGTTGAAATTATATGGCAGGATCTAGACTTCCTATCTTTCTTCTCGTTGGTAGGAGATGACACCGCCTGGGTAACTTCGGGCACTAAGTCCGGATGCACCCACATGATCTCTCCTCACGATGTGGTGAGAGGTACCAATCCAGATGTCTGATTCCAGACGGGTGGAAGATTAGTAACCTCCATTGTTGCCCGAGGGACATGTATTACCCGTCTGGAGTGCTTGTTAGAGGGAAGTCGTCGAACTGAATTGACACCATGTTCACCGATACAGTAACCTCTTCGAAATCTATCGACAGAGCTTTGGAGTCGATAAGACTCTGGATGTACCGCTTTAATTGGAAGCAGTCATGTAAAACCCCTAAATTTCTACTATTTTTTTAAAAATAAATTTGGTAATGATTTTTTTATTTTGTAATGTACGTCGCGTAGTTGTATTGTACGTCACGCGCGAAAATTCGTTTTTCGAATTTGCTCGACGAGTGCGATTATGTGCGAGCGTACATATTTTTAGAAAAACATTTTTTTCTATTTTTATAGTTTCAAAATAATATATATATAATAATTATTTTAGCTATCGTACAAAAAGTTCCAACTTTATTATTTTATTTATTTTATTTATAAAAAGTCTTTTGTTTATAACAGTTATTGATAATAAATAATATTTTTCGTGCATACATATATATTTCATAAATATTTTATTAGTTTATTTTTAAATAATAATGTTATTTTCGAAATTATTATTATTAGTATTTTTGGGAAACATATTTTAAAATTATTGTGGCAATTTAAATCTTGATTTGATTTTATGGATATATTTAAATAGTTAAATTAATATCTATAATTGATATTTGATTTATCTTATTTGAAATGATTTTAAAACTAAACTAAATGATGGAATTTAATTAGATTTAAATTGGATTTTGATTTGAATTTGGATTGATTGATTTTAAAATTATTATTAGCAAATTATCTATTTGGATTAAATAAATCATAGTCCTTATCCAACTGGGAATTCCCACATCCTATAAATAGGCAGGTACTTCTCCATAAATTCCTCACATCCACCAAATTTCCACCCCATCGTACATCGTGTCCGTGTAGTATTCCCTCCCCGTCTTATTCCATATTTACAAATACTTTTTTTTTCTCCGTGTCGACAACCCCGACACAATCAACCGACTCCATCAAATCCCTAATCTAACCCTATCCTAATCCCCGTCGGCGTCGACCTGGCCTCACCGCCATTGCCTCCACCACCTGCAACCTGTCCCCGGCTATCTTCCGCAAGAACCCCACGACAGCACCACATCCCTATCCACCACGCCGACCCCGTCCACAGTGCCCGACATCCCGTTTGAACCCCCGTCACCAACACCAGGACAGGACCCGACCCGCCGATAACCACCACCTGTACCCCCACTTCTCCCTGACATTTTCCTCGCCATCCTCATCCAAGACCCCACGCCAACCCAGCACACCGCCTCGCCACCGCCCGTCCACCGATCCCCGTCCAATCCCAGCCAACCCGACAAACAACCCTCGCCACGGCCATCGCTGGCCGCAGCCTCCCCGAAATAACCCCCGTCAGGACCGGAATCTCTGAATCCGAAACCCCAAGAACTCAGAGAAAGCAAACAAACCAAAACCCTAGGACCTCACTTCAGCCCGCGTGCCGCTCCGCCCTGGCCTCCTCTGCTGGCGAGCTCTGCCGTACTCGACTCCCCGTAGCTCCACTTCCCGCGATCCGCCGCGCGCAGGCGCCATCCCCGGACACCTCGGCTCCAGCGCCACCGCGCTCACCCCTTCGTGTAGCCGAGCTCTTCCCCGCGTTCCGCCGAGCCGCCAGCTCATCGATCGCCGCCCAGCCCCTCTCCGCCTCCTTCCCCGGCCGGCGCGCCACTGCTCCTCCTCCCACGACCATCGCCCCCTTGTACTCCTCCCTTCCTGCGCCTCCGCGAGCGCGCCGCCGGTCGCGCCAGTCCTTCGATGAACTCCGGCCGAGAGCCTCCGATCCGCCCCCTTTTGCCTTTTTCCTTGTTCTCTATCGCTCCGACCGCCTCTTCCTCTCGCCTTCCACCGCTGCTTCACGTCGCCCCTCCTCGTCGCCGAGACCAGTGCCGCTCTTTACCGATCTCTCCCTCTCCCTTTTCCCTTTTCTTATCCCTCTCTCTCCTCCTGTGTATAAAGGAACAGAAACAAAATTTTTGATATTTGTTTTGTTATTGTTTATTATTATTATTATTATTATTATTATTATTATTATTATTATTATGTTGTTATTTTTATTATTACTATTTTAATCATTATTATCTTTATTATTGTAAGTACTGTTGTAAATAGTACATATATAAAAATATATTTATATTTATATTTTTGGATATTAAGATATTGGCATCTTAATATACTAGGTATAAATTGCTAGAAGCTTTATTACTATTATTATCGTGTTTTTCTTTTATGGTTATTATTATTTTTGGTACCTACTAGTAGTGGATTAAAAATAGATTTGTTATAGATATTATAAATATTTTCTAAAAAGTTATATCATAATTTTTTTCTAAATCGATTTCAAATTTTGTTTTAACTTAGAATATATTATGATATTTATATATATAGTTTTCTACTTATAATTTTATTTTTGACAAATTTAGGGTTTAGCCTAAAAAACGAATTCCATTTTTCAAGTACGCATTTATCAAAAATTATTTTTCACTATAAAATATAGCTTCAAGCATTATAACTATTTTTCTAAAATAGTATATATTACTTTCACAAACCCTTCGACTATCGATTCTTGACCATACCAATCCCATTATTCATGTTCCCTCGCCAATTCAAGCCTACCTTATGACCACCCTAACTAATTTGACCCTTCTGGATCCAATGGAACTGTCCGTACCACCATCAGAAGGCACCTTGTGTGGTTGCACCGAAGTCGCAGTACGTGCCACCGTAATTATCGAAGCACACCAGGCGTCCTACCAGGCAAGACACCTTGCCATTTGCTGTTTATTTATTTTAGCTCATATTTCATGCATCATTCATTACTTTTTTTATGCAAATAAACTGTGATACATAGCGTAACCTGTTAGAACTTACTGTTCATTTATATTTCTTGCTATGTATTAGTTTTCTTACACATTAACCTAGATTTAAGGGACCACCTTTGTGTGTTGCATTCATTGGCCTTGAGACGTTGTACCACGAAGTTGTGTGTCGCATGTAGAACACGGACATGCGTGACTGGCTGGCCACCGGTGCGCATAAGCCATGCGATAGGAATAACCGCTAATAGAAATTGCATGCTAGTTTGACTTAGTGGTTATAGAGGTTTCTGTTATGGATACAAGATAGTAGGCATTAGGCGGGGAGGACAATTTCTTAGCGTATGGACTTCGATGCACTTTCCTTTTTGTAACCCGTGAGCTCCTCGGAGATGCGGGTCAGATTACCCATGATTACAGACGGCCACTGACGTTCTGCGGAACGTTATGCTCTTACTGATTGGGCCTCTGGTGCCCCTAGGGAGGACTATGCCGATCCTATTTAGCCAGGGCCCATGCGTAGGAAGGATTGTTCTTAACTACATTTCACTTAGACTGGCTAGGCTACCTTATCCGTTATGTACGAGTACTTTTGATTTGGGTACTTATATCTGACCGTGGCTTGGAACAATAACTTGTCGCGGATTAGTTCGTCACATCTTGTCCTTGTTTGGTTTTAGGTGTGGCTTACTACTCCGATGAGAAGGTATTGAACCTTGTTGGGTCCGGATACCATATTGGATTCATAGCATGGAAAGATACGTCACCGAAAATTAGTTTACCATCTCCTGTCCTTATTTGGTTGGGGGGATGGTAAGCTAGTTCAATAGGTGTGTATTGGACCATGTTATAATTCAATTGACTTATTTATTTGAGCAATATTTATTCAGTTTATTTGGCATGATATTATGTGTCTTGTTACGTCCCTCTGAGGACCTGGTTATCTCTCCAGGTGTGTGCTCTTATTTTTTGCAGGTATTCTAGCTCTAGCCGTGATCCTCTCTATTTCTTCGAGGATGATTGCGCTTGGATCGTCTTCGCTTCGCTTGCCAAAATTATTTCTTTTTTCATGTATCTTTCTTCTCTTAGTTGGTAGTGGATTTGTCTCCGCCCAACTACATGTACCAATGACAATTTCATAGTTGATTATAAGATATCTTTTATTCTTACATTTGTGGATGAGATTAATTAGTTATGGTTCTACTGTATTTTACAGCTTATGTATTTATACGAGCTTTCCATATATTGAAGTGTACTTCGTATGAGTATAGCTGGCATGTCTACGTTCCTAGTCCTACGTATTTTGGGACTGGGGCGTTACATATTTTTGTGGTGGTCTATACAGGTCGAGATAAATTGTTTTGTTACTTTACCGTACCAAGCAAGCCTGCGAATAGGATTAGAAGTCTAGGATCTCATCCACATACTTGACCTCTTTCCTCGATTACATATTCGAACTACCGTTCGACTCATCGATTGTATCTTGCTTGATTCCTTCTATTATTATTCTTATCCTCCCTTCGTGCTTGCTAGAGATTAACCCTACTAGTTAGATGTCCCAAACACCCTTAGCTTAATTTTTTTAAGTTGGGTAGAATACCCCACGACCTGACACACCCTTGACCATTAAGGAGAATACAAATAGGATTATCTAGACTATAGGGACTATAGGGATTTAACCCACTTGGTCAACCAAGCCTTGGGCAATAAACCGTAGACTGATCGTATAGGAATAAACAAGACTTAGATTTTTATGACACTTAGACTATTCATATTGGTTCTTTATTTCAATATTAATCTCACGTGCCTATATTTTTACTATCTAGACTAATGATGCTAATGTAACCTAGCTTTTGCAAGCTTATTCTTTTATCGAGCTTGTTCAAGACATATGTTATTTGGGTCGCACCCACTAACATATTGTCTAATCAGAACCGGTGCATGATGGTCTGATCAACCTAGTACATTTTGGTTCGCTTTTATCTATCGTTCTACGTGGATGGGGCCATAGTTAGACTTACCCTCTAGAATTCCATCCACGATTGCCTTGACAATTCCTTTGAAATTTTCGGTCGTCTTTGAATCACATACTCGTATTCGATAATATCGTCTTGAACTCATTATTGCGTTCGCCTTCACCTATTTTAGAAGGACGAATGCGTTATACTAGAACTTCCTCTAGCCTTCCTATCGATTATGACCATTATCACTCGACGTTGCTATATCTTCATCCTAAACTACTCGTTCTTTTCCTCGGCCCTATATTTACTATCGCGACCTCCTAATCACTTAAATAGGAGTGAATTTAAATTCGTTCTAATCGTGCCCTCAACCTACTCTTAAGAAACCATAACTTTAAGGTCTCTAATTTATTTTCTCTTGTTACCATAATATTCTTTATTGCCGATTATCTTGTTTTAACCTTAATCCATACTCATTTTTCTTTTTATGCTAACCCATGATTATCATCGCCATTATTGAAATTGCAATTTCCTCATGCATGTTTTACGTTGTGAATGATTGTTCCTCACCAATACCCCTTGTGCCTTCTCACCCCCTACAAATTCTTAATTTCGAGGACAAAATTCTTTTAAGTTGGGTAGGATGTAAAACCCCTAAATTTCTACTATTTTTTTTAAAATAAATTTGGTAATGATTTTTTTATTTTGTATTGTACGTCGCGTAGTTATATTGTACGTCGCGCGCGAAAATTCGTTTTTCGAATTTGCTCGACGAGTGCAATTATGTGCGAGCGTATATATTTTTAGAAAACATTTTTTCTATTTTATAGTTTCAAAATAATATATATAATAATTATTTTAGCTATCGTACCAAAAGTTCCAAGTTCATTATTTTATTTATAAAAAGTCTTTCGTTTATAACAGTTATTAATAATAAATAATATTTTTCGTGCATACATATATTTCATAAATATTTTATTAGTTTATTTTTAAATAATAATGTTATTTTTGAAATTATTATTATTAGTATTTTTGGAAAACATATTTTAAAATTATTGTGGCAATTTAAATCTTGATTTGATTTTATGGATATTTTTAAATAGTTAAATTAATATCTATAATTGATATTTGATTTATCTTATTTGAAATGATTTTAAAACTAAACTAAATGATGGAATTTAATTAGATTTAAATTGGATTTTGATTTGAATTTGGATTGATTGATTTTAAATTTATTAATAGCAAATTATCTATTTGGATTAAATAAATCATAGTCCTTATCCAACTGGGAATTCCCACATCCTATAAATAGGCAGGTAATCCTCCATAAATTCCTCACATCTACCAAATTTCCAACCCATCGTGCATCGTGTCCGTGTAGTGTTCCCTCTCCGTCTTATTTCATATTTACAAATACATTTTTTTCTCCGTGTCGACAACCCCGACACAATCAACCGACTCCATCAAATCCCTAATCTAACCCTATCCTAATCCCCGTCGACGTCGACCTGGCCTTACCGCTATTGCCTCCACCACCTGCAACCTGTCCCCGGCCATCTTTCGTAAGAACCCCACAACAGCACCACATCCCCATCCACCATGCTGACCCCTTCTACAGTGCCCGACATCCCGGTCGAACCCCCGTCACTAACACCAGGACAGGACCCGACCCGCCGACAACCACTACCTGCACCCCCACTTCTTCCTGACAATTTCTTCACCATCCTTATCCAAGACCCCACGCCAACCCAGCACACCGTCTCGCCACCGCCCGTCCATCGATCCCCGTCCAATCCCAGCTAACCCGACAAACAACCCTCGCCATGGCCAACGCTGGCCGCAGCCTCCCCGAAACAACCCCCGTCGGGACCGGAATCTCCGAATCCGAAACCCCCAAAAACTCAGAGAAAGCAAACAAACCAAAACCCTAGGACCTCACCTGAGCCAGCGTGCCGCTCCGCCCTGGCCTCCTCCGCTGGCGAGCTCTGCCGCACTCGACTCTCCGTAGCTCCACCTCCCACGATTCGTCGTGCGCAGGCGCCATCCCCGGACACCTCGGCTCCAGTGCCACCGCGCTCACCCCTTCACGTGGCCGAGCTCCTCCCCACGTTCCGCCGAGCCGCCGGCTCATCGATCGCGCCCAGCCCCTCTCCGTCTCCTTTCCCGGCCGGCGTGCCACCGCTCCTCCTCCCACGACCATCGCCCTCTTGTACTCCTCACTCCCTGCGCCTCCGCGAGCGCGCCGTCGGTCGCGCAAGTCCGCCGATGAACTCCGGCCGAGAGCCTCCGATCCGCCCCCTTTCGCCTTTTTCCCTGTTCTCTATCGCTCCGACCGCCTCTTCCTCCCGCCTCCCACCGCTGCTTCACGTCGCCCCTCCTCATCGCCGAGTTCAGCGTCGCTCTTTTCCGATCTCTCCCTCTCCATTTTTCCTTTTCTTATCCCTCTCTCTCTCCTCCTGTGTATAAAGGAACAGAAACAAAATTTTTGATATTTGTTTTATTATTGTTTTATTATTATTATTATTATTATTATTATTATTATTATTATTATTTTATTCTGTTGTTATTTTTATTATTACTATTTTAATTATTATTATCTTTATTATTGTAAGTACTGTTGTAAACAGTACATATATAAAAATATATTTATATTTATATTTTTGGATATTAAGATATTGGTATCTTAATATACTAGGAATAAATTGCTAGAAGCTTTATTATTATTATTATCGTGTTTTTCTTTTATGGTTATTATCATTTTTGGTACCTACTAGTAGTGGATTAAAAATAGATTTGTTATAGATATTATAAATATTTTCTAAAAAGTTATATCATGAATTTTGTCTAAATCGATTTCAAATTTTGTTTTAACTTAGAATATATTATGATATTTATATATATATTGTTTTTTACTTATAATTTCATTTTTGACAAATTTAGGGTTTAGCCTAAAAAGACAAATTCTATTTTTCAAGTACGCATTTATCAAAAATTATTTTTCACTATAAAATATGGCTTCAAGCATTATAACTATTTTTCTAAAATAGTATATATTACTTTCACAAACCCTTCGACTATCGATTCTTGACCATACCAATCCCATTATTCATGTTCCCTCGTCAATTCAAGCCTACCTTATGACCACCCTAACTAATTTGACCCTTATGGACCCAATGGAACTGTCCGTGCCACCATTAGAAGGCACCTTGTGTGGTTGCACCGAAGTCGCAGTACGTGCCACCGTGATTATCGCAGCACACCAGGCGTCCTACCAGGCAAGACACCTTGCCATTTGTTGTTTATTTATTTTAGCTCATATTTCATGCATTATTCATTATTTTCTTTATACAAATAAACTGTGATACATGGCATAACCTGTTAGAACTTACTGTTTATTTATATTTCTTGCTATGTATTAGTTTTCTTACACATTAACCTAGATTTAAAGGACCACCTTTGTGTGTTGCATTCATTGGCCTTGAGACGTTGTACTACGAAGTTGTGTGTCGCCTGTAGAACACGGACATGCGTGACTGGCTGGCCACCGGTGCGCATAAGCCGTGCGATAGGAATAACCGCTAATAAAAATTGCATGCTAGTTTGACTTAGCGGTTATAGAGGTTTCTGTTGTGGATACAACATAGTAGGCTTGGGCGGGGAGGACAATTCCTTAGCATATGGGCTTCGATGCACTTTCCCTTTTGTAACCCGTGAGCTCCGCCGGAGACGCGGGTCAGATTACCCATGATTACTGACGGCCACTGACGTTCTGCGGAACGTTATGCTCTTACTGATTGGGCCTCTCGTGCCTCAAGGGGGGACTACGCCGATCCTATTTAGCCAGGGCCCATGCGTAGGAAGGATTGTTCTTAACTACATTTTACTTAGACTGGCTAGGCTACCTTATCCGTTAGGTACGAGTACTTTTGATTTGGGTACTTGTATCTGACCGTGGCTTGGAACAATAACTTGTTGCAGATTAGTTCGTCACATCTTGTCCTTGTTTGGTTGTAGGTGTGGCTTACTACTCCGATGAGAAGGTATTGAACCTTGTTGGGGTCCGGATACCATATTGGATTCATAGCATGGAAAGATACGTCACCGTGAATTAGTTTACCATCTCCTGTCCTTGTTTGGTTGGGGGGATGGTAAGCTAGTTCAATAGGTGTGTATTGGACCATGTTATAATTCAATTGACTTATTTATTTGAGCAATATTTATTCAGTTTATGTGGCATGATATTATGTGTCTTGTTACGTCCCTCTGAGGAACTGGTTATCTCTCCAGGTGTGTGCTCTTATCTTTCGCAGGTATTCTAGCTCTAGCCGTGATCCTCTCTATTTCTTCGAGGATGATTGCGCTTGGATCGTCTTCACTTCGCTCGCCAAAATCATTTCTTTTCTCATGTATCTTTCTTCTACTAGTTGGTAGTGGATTTGTCTCCGCCCAACTACATGTACCAATGACAATTTCATAGTTGATTATAAGATATCTTTTATTCTTACATTTGTGGATGAGATTAATTAGTTATGGTTCTACTGCATTTTACAGCTTATGTATTTATACAAGGTTTCCATATATTGGAGTGTACTTTGTATGAGTACAGCTGACATGTCTACGTTCCTAGTCTTACATATTTTGGGACTGGGGCATTACAAGTCATGAGTAGAATGATGGACATAGCGGTGGAAGTGACAATATTTTGGGTCCTCCATTTCTGCCGCTCGAGGCTCGCACCTTAGTGGAGGGAGCTGGATCCCACCCCCTTGCAAGAGCATATCGAAGATAGGTTTGACTTGTCTATCTTCAAATAAGTAATTCACCTTGGGCCACTGACCTTCCGTCTATTTTTGTTCGGGCATCTTGGTCGCATCAGTGATCATAGCATGTTTGCCTTTATTGTCCCGGTTGGAGGCGCTGCCACTGTTGTTGTTGCTGGAGGTGGAACCAGGACGTTTGCCCTTATCCTCTCCGTCTGGGATGTGTAATCCCAGCTGTCGAGCCTTCTTCAACTTTGCCTCTGTATTGGTAGTGCTTATGATGAAGGTCGTCCAATCCCTGAACTAACCGTCACCCATCTAGAGGCTAATTGCGGGGAGCAACTTCTTCTGGCAGATTTCAATCAAGGAGCTCTCGGGATTGCCTTGGGGCAATCTCATTACGGTTTGACGAAACCGCTCGATATAGTTCCTTGTTAGCTCCCTCTCTCCCTGAACGACGTCCATGAGAGACGACATTGTCACATCATGCCCCACTTCGTAGAATCTCTCCAGGAACATGTGCTTGAAGCCGTCAAAAGAATGGATGCATTTGTCGGAAAGGTTGCGGTACCAGTCGAATGCGATCCCCTCCAATCCTCCGATGAATAATCGTGTGAGGATGGCGTCTCTATGCGGCAAGTGGTCGATTGTGACCTCAAAATAAGTCATGTACCGACTAGCAGAGGTCTTCCCGTCATATGAATCTATATGGAACGGTTTGTAGCGTGGGGGAAAAGGAACATCTCTCCACGCGATGGGATATGGCTGCCGTATTCTGAGGTCTCGGGAGGAGTCTCGGGCATTGAATACTGCTCGAAGCTCCTGGACTTCCCTCCTTGCCTCCTTGGCTTCATCCGCAGCTGAAGGAACGGATGCTCCTAAAGGATCATCACCCAAAGGAGGGATGGTCGTATTGGAGTCCGCGTTGACTATGGGTCCCAAGCTTGTTTGTTCGGACGTCCTTGCTGGTTGAGTTGGCAAGGCGGCTTTGATTTCGTCTACAGACTTAACCAAGGACAGGAGCATGGCTTCAAGTACTTCTAGACGTTGTCGGTCAGTAGGTGCTTCATGATCATCGTCGGCCATAAAGATTGTCCTCACGTGGGTAGAGGTGGAAGAGATCGTAGCAGAGGTACTCTCTGTGTCATACCCTTGTACAGAGAAATCGTCGAGGAATGTCGAAATGTCGTCTTTCTCGGACTCAGAATGGGTGCTATCCCATGTGCAGGAAGCCGCATTTTCTTGGCGAGGGCGGTGGCCCTCAGGGACGTCCAAGTCTATTGCATAGTACTGTAGGATCTCTACCCCCTGTGTGCGCTCTTGGTACACCGGGTTGTCGCATATATTGAGGGAACTGCTACCTCCAGCTTCATCTGCTCCCAAGGAGGCCGAAGGTGCACCCCCAGGTGTTGGAAGCTTCTTTTTGGATCGAGTGCCTAAATAGACACCCCCTGTGGTTGTCGGTGGCAACCCTCCAGATGAGAGTTTCTTTGTAATGCTGGCCGATATTGCCGGGCTGGAAGAGCCTGTCTTCTTTCCTTCCTTGTCGGGAAGAACCTTCTGAGTTGAATTACAGGAGACGAAAGAAAATTCCTTGTCTCCCGAAATTTTCACATGTTTCTTGAGTTGTTGTCGGACAGGTGCTGGCTGCTGCAGTCGTTGGAAAACGGATTGCCGATCTTCAGGTGCTGTCGATTTGTCGCAGCAGTAGTTGATGATGACTTGGGTGCAACGACGTCCCGAGAGGGACTCATCGCATGCCAAGGCTGCCTTCTTGCATTTTTGAGTAATCACCTCATGCAAGTCGATAGTAGGCTGATCTACCTTTGCACCAAACTCGTGGACTCGGGTATCCCGAGCACACAGGTGCGTGGGTATGCTCCCTGATCCGAGGCTAGTAAAAGCACTTGCTCTGGATCGTTGGAGGGAGACTTTAAAGACCCACCCTGTCCGTTAGCCCTGGGGGACTGGACGCGAGTGGTTCTGTACAACTTTTCATCGGGATCCCGTATAACAGTTAATGGTGCCCGCCGACGGTCAGTGGCTTGGACAGTTGACTGGTCTTGTTGGGCCCGCACTTTCCTGGACTTCTTCAATTTAGCACCTGAAGGCGCATAGTAAGAAGAATCCTAATTAGAATATTCAACATTCTTAACGGGCCGCATGGAGTCGGGCTCGCATAAGAGACGGTCGAAAATAGAGCTTCTGACAGGGCCGTATGAGACTTCCTGTCTGAGGCCATGATTGGCTGCCGTATGAGCCATCTTCCTGCGGCCATAGTTGGCTGTCGCATAGGCCATCATTCTTCGGCCAGAGTTGGCTGCCGTATGGGCTATCTTCCTGCGGCTAGAGTTGGCTATCGCATGGGCTATCTGCATGCGGCCAGAGTTGGCTGCCGCATGGGTTGTCTGCCAGCGGCCAAAGTTGGCTGCCGCATGGACAGACTGCCCATTTCTCTTATACGGCCTCTTCTTTGTCCGTATGGATTTTCCTTGTGCTTCCAAAAACTCAGCATCGTAGTGTTTTTCTTTACTGGATTTGGGGACAGTGGGGTCCTCTGCGGTCAGAAGCAAAGCCACAGAAGAGCTTCGATCACCGTCTTGGGCCGCAGAAGGAGCTTCTTCGAGAACTTGGTCGGGGGCAACAATTTTGTGCTTCGACGTCCTGCGGGTTCTCTTTGGGTTGGCTCACTTTTGTTATGGGCTGACGCTCCCTTCAGAGAGCATTTCTTCGAAGACTTGTTGGTCAAAAGGAACCACAAGCATTTGCTGCGTAGAGCCAAGCTTGGACGCGTCGGATTACGTCACCAGCTTCTCATCAGTGGAGAAGGACGTCCCCAGCAGAGTCACCATCGTGTTTGCCATTAAATATCAAAGACAGGTATTATAGAAACACTAAAATTTATTGCAAACTCGCTTGTACAAAGAAAAGCCTAGAAAGAAATCCTAGGAAACAATCTAAGTATAATTGTTTAGTTTTTGATTCTGGGAGGTGATGGTGGAGGCTCGGGAAAGTGTATCAACTCTGCCTTACTTCTTGGACTATCCGACGCAGTCTTTAGCTCCTGAAGAAATTGCCCTTCATAGGTTGCCAGCCTTTTTGTAGGGGTGTGGCACCCTGCTATTTATAGTGATATGTGTTTTGAGCCGCATAGATGGCCCGTGGCCACGTGGCTAATCAGCATATAAAGACCCGCTCTTTGGCCGCCAGCTGGCAATTTGTTGGGAATTTGTTGCAACAAATCTGGGTGGTTGAGACTTGGTCAGCCTGCCACATGTCCTATCACAGGATAGAAATCATTTTGAGCCGCATGAGTCTCAGTTTTCGGCCATGCTGGGCCGCATAAGTCTCATGCGGCTTAGGTCGCAGTCTCCCTTAGTCCGTACGTAGCTTAAGGACTTTTGAGCCGCATAGATTCTGTATTTTGGGCCGCATAAAGCTCATGCGACTTAGGTTATAGTCGTCCTTGGCCGTATGAAGCTTAGAGACTTTAGGGCTGCATAGGTTGAGCCGATAAGGTTCATGCGGCTCGGGTAACAATCCTTCTGGCCGCATGACTATGTGTAAGCACATGAACCCTATTTTTAGTGACATAACACTTTGTTTGATCACGTCTTATCTTTTTGTCAGAGTGTCAGAGCTGTCATTTTTGTCAGTTTTGACAGAGTTTGTCAGCTTTATCAGAAGGACTGATCAACTTGGCCGCATATCTTTCTTCTGCGGTTCGAATCAGTCTGGTTGCAGACGGGCCGCATAGGATGCTGAATATGTCATGCGGCTCTCCTTTATGCGGACCAGTTTGGCCCAAAGTACTTATGAGGCAAATTGTGATCCGCATGAATCCCATATTTTCTATGCTTCTACACCCAATGATGACATCAGACAAGAGATCATGGCAGAAGCTTACAGTTCGCAGTATGCAATTCATCCTGGTAGTACGAAGATGTATCGTGATATCCGTCAGCATTTCTGGTGGAATGGCATGAAGAGGAAGATATCTCAGTTTGTCTCTCGTTATTTAGTTTGCCAATAAGTCAAGGCTGAACATCAGAGACCAGCTGGACTTCTTCAACCTTTACCGATCCCAGAATAGAAATAGGAGCATATTACCATGGATTTTCTAACTGGGTTACCTAAATCTCCAGCTGGAAGAGATGTTATATGGGTTATAGTTGACCGACTCACAAAGGTAGCCTATTTTCTTCCTTTCAGGATTGGTCAGTCGACGGATCAGCTAGTAGGGATGTACCTTAGACAGATAGTCAGATTGCATGGAGTGCTAGTCAGTATCGTGTCAGACAGAGATTCGAGGTTTATGTCGCACTTTTGGCGGAGTCTTCAAGAGAGTTTAGGAACTCATCTCAAGTTTAGTTCAGCTTACCATCTGCAGACAGATGGTTAGTCAGAATGCACGATTCAAACTCTCGAAGATATGTTATGAATCTGTATACTTGACTTCGGTAGTTCGTGGGAAGATCACCTATATCTAATGGAGTTCTCCTACAATAACAATTTCTAGGCCAGTATCCAAATGGCACCATTTGAGGTATTGTATGGCAGGAAGTACAGATTACCTTTAGCCTGGGATGATGTAGGCGAGAGGCAGATGCTTGGTCCAGAGATGGTTACGCAGACTATCGAGGTAGTCAAACAAGTCAAAGATCATCTTCGAGTTGTACAAGATCGTCAGCGCCATTGGGTCGATTCTCATCGACGTCCTCTTGAGTTTTTTATCGGCGACCACGTATTCCTTAGGATCTCGCCTACCCGTGGCATCATTCGATTCGACTTACGGGAAAAGCTTAGTCCTAGGTATATAGGGCTGTTTGATATTCTCGAGCGAGTAGGTGATGTGTCCTATCGTCTCGCTCTTCTGGCTTCGTTACTTGAGATACATGATGTATTCCATATATCCCAATTGCAACGGTACATTTCGGATCCGAGCTATATCCTTGATCATTCAGAATTGGTTGTTGGTAACAACCTTTCGTATGAGAAAAGGCCCGTATCCATATTGGACCGAAGAGAGAAGGTACTCAAAAACAAGACTATTAGTTTAGTCCGTGTTGCTTGGGGCCATCACACTTTAGGTGAGTCAACATAGGAATGTGAGGATGATATCCGATCGCGATATCCACACTTGTTTGACTCATAAGGTATAATGTCTTTCTTATGCCTTATGCTTTTAATTCCTCACTTACATGAATGATTGCTTTATTAATTGCTAGTCGTAGATTGCCTGTAGTTAATATAGCTTGCCCCGACACCTCTAGCCTCTTGATTAAATTCTGATGACAGAATTTTTTTAAGGTGGGTAGAGTTGTCACTCTCATTTTTCGTTATACGTATTTTCAGTATACATGTACGAATTTCTGACATTTCTCAGGTGACCCATGTTTTGACTTATTTTGCTTAGCTTTGGCTTGGTTTATTTTGGTTCGGCTTGGCTTGGCTTTTCTTAGTTTGGTTTGGTTTGGGTTGAGATGGAGAGGTTGATATATAAGTCAACTCCTCTCTCTCTCCTCCATTACTTCTTATTTATTTCTTTCTTCTTCTCTATAACTCCTCCCACCTACCAAACCCTAAACAAGTGCAACTTGCTTCATGATGGATCCCAAGTTTTATTGTTCTATTCTCTTCTTTACTTGATTCTAAGCCTCTTTAGAACTTGATATTTTTGGTTTTGATTGATGGATTCTTGTAGATCTAAGTTTATAGCTTTTTTGTTATTCTTGGTTTTGATCTCTTTAACCTTGTTACTTCCAAGATCTAATAGCTCTATGTTGTGGGAAATTCAATTTTACACAATTTGGACCCTTGGAAGTCTCGATTTTGACTTATTTTGAGAAAGTTATAGCCTTTGGAGTTCATGGGTTCAAGGGTTCAACCAAGCATTTTTATGCTGGTTAGGGAAGATGAGCAATGTACGCGCCCACTTTTTAGCGTCGTGCCATCTCGGGTGCGCGCGTTCTTTAGCATCGCGCCTGTCAGCCGGCGTTCTTTAGCGCTGTGCCATCCCAGTGCGTGCGCGCCCCTTGGCGCCGTGCCATCCTAGCGAGCGCGCACCACCTGGCATTGTGCTTTCCCTGGTGCCACTTGTCCTCCTGGCGCCACTTCTCCACCTAGTTCTCTTTGGCCCAGCTCCACTCAGTGCTCTCCTTGGCCTAG
The DNA here is from genome assembly GCA_029216955.1 of Iris pallida. NCBI lineage: Eukaryota > Viridiplantae > Streptophyta > Magnoliopsida > Asparagales > Iridaceae > Iris > Iris pallida. The sequence goes on from JANAVB010027598.1 coordinate 28,814,308, forward strand.
CGCCACTTGCCCCGCGCCACCTAGCTCACTTGGCCCAGCGCCACTTGCCCCGTGCCACCTAGCTCACTTGGCCCAGCGCCACTTGGCCCACGCCACTTTCCCTACGCCACCTAGTTCACTTGCTCCAGTGCCATTTGTCCAGCACCATTCTTGCCATGATACCCCTTGTCCCATACCTCCATGCTTGTTCATATGGTTCTTAGTGTAATGTCTTGACCTTGCATGCATCTTGTACTTGGCCTAACTTGCAGCGACCCAACATGATAACTTGTTAATATTGAGCACGATAGAGTTTGAGCATGTTTATGACTTGCCAGTATTGAACTTGACTTGACTTGAATATGATAATATGAACTCGTCTTGATAATTCTTGATAGTGGCCCGTCGAGGCGCACTCTTGACAAGTACTCTTGATATGACTAGTAAACCTGACTGACATGCTAGTGGCCCGTCGAGGCATACTCTTGAAAAGTACTCCTGACAAGTGACAAGTATACAGGGCATAACATGTATAATCTTGATTGCTGTTGTGACGACTATTCCTGTATTGCTAGTCTAACTATTGCCTTGATCATGTGGTTGATTATGCCTGTACAAGCTACCTGTCTCGTCTTGCATCATGTCTAGGATATGGATTCCTGGTTACCACGGTCAGGGATTCATAATGAATCTGACTAGGTTAATGACTAGATTGATCAAGTAGTTCATTTAGAGAGATTTCCCAGTTATAGGCGATCCCGTTATCCCGGCCACACCAGTGGACTTGTAGCCTACCGACGAGTAGGGCACATTTCCAGCATACTGTCATGTGTTGCTGTAGGAGCGTAAAAAGTGCTTCAAAGAAAGAGTCATCTCATTCATAAGTGATCTGCTTTACGCCTAGCAGAGCGGGTAATCTCTTTACGCCCAAGACTAGGCTAATCGCTTTACGCCTAAGCAGGCTGATCATTTTATGCTCGGGTCTACACCCATGGTTTTACGCCAAGGACAGAGCAGCCACTTTTACGCTGGACAAAGCTGTCAAATCTCGCATTTAATGCAAACTCTGACATGGAGATATTAATGATGGCATATATCACAAAGGGATTTGTTTTTACACAGAGACCAATGTTGTCGTTTAGTGTGTGGATTGAGCTACTTTCCGCTCATACTACGGCTTCTTTTACGCACGAAGATTATACGAGCCTTTACGCTCAACAATCGACGTGTGCGTAAAGTCTGTTTGAGCTGCTTTTACGCTCAAGGTTATTTAATAACCACTTTACGCGGGAAGTCTATGTCAGGGCTATTTTACGCCAAATCTACTGCTTTACGCTCAGAGTACATTGGGGCTATTTTTACGCCCTATTCTCCTCCACCAGTTTGGAACGTGGTTTGCTTACGTGGCTTTCATGCCATTCTTCTCGAAGAACGTGTGTACATGCATCCTATTTTTACTGAAGTGATGGGATACACGTCAACATATGCAGCGGATGGCTTCGATCATGGGTGGCAGTTGTTAGCGTAAAGATGGAACTTTTGCTGAGTTTTTACGCACAAGAGCCCAAGTCTATAAATAGACTTATTTTTCACAAGACAAGACAAGGGGGAGAGATGAGAGAATACAGAGATCAGAACTTAGAGATTTTGATTCTCCAGAGCATTCTTCTTCAACTTTTCTTTCAGAACAGAGTGAAGCAAAGCAGGAAAGCATTCGGCCTCGCCATCAGTGCCCAAGTGCATCGATACCTTTCTGGTGACTTAGTTCTTCCAGTTGTTCTACTTCAAGCAGTGATCTTCATCATCATCATATGGTCCAAGGAACAAAGTGATCATTTACGAATCAGACTTCCATAGCAATACTTCCCCAGAATCAAATTTGTACTTCTTGTACTTTTTTTTCGTTTTATTTTCAAAAGCCAATTTCTCCAAGGCATTTTGTTAAGTGAAACAAAAATGGCGACTCTGCTGGGGACGACCTTCTCCTCTGACGAGGAGGCAATTGCTCAATATGATGATGTTTCGGTCGGTTCGACCAAGAAGACTCTGGTTGTGCACTTTGACCAGACTGCCTACGAAGAAATGCTCCGAACTGGGGGTGGTTCTCGCTGCTCCAATGTTCAAAAGTCTCGCAAAGCACGAAAAGTTTGGATCCCTAAGTCCAAAGTAGCTGCTGATCTCTCTGTTGCTTCTGATAACAAGGGAGTTCTTTCCTCTCCTGTCGTAGGGGCTCCCGTTCATAACGAGGCAGTCCTTACTTTGGCGTCGCTCTCTAAGTGTGACAATTTGTCTCCCGTCTGTGACGGTGTAGATGATCAGGTTTTACGCCCACTGGGTAAAAACCAAGTTTTACGCTCAAGGCATAAGAATGAGTCTCCCATTTATAATGTGGCAGATTCTAATGCTTCAGAGTGTAAAAATAAGTCTCCCGTCTGTGACGTAGTAGACACACACAAATTACGCTCCTCGCGTAAAACAAAATCTCCCGTCTGTGACGTGGTAGATAATCAATTTTTATGTTTTACGCGTAAAGGTAAGTCTCCTGTCTGTGACAGTGTAGATAAAATTCACAACGATGTTTGCACATCTAATGTGAATGTACCTAAACGCATACAGCGTAAAAATGTTATTGGTAAAACTTCTGTCCTACACCAACATCCTTCTTATACTGCTTTACGCAAAGTACCAAACTTGCAAATCACGCGCCATGAAGATGGAGTCCTTCGTGCTCAAAAGTCTTAAGATTTACGCACACAACTCCAAACGCGTAGAAATGTACAATTTGGTTCTGCGAATACTGCTAGTAATCTTTTTTACACACAGGGTACTAAACGTTTTTCTACCCCTAATATGATAAAGAAGAATACTCCCTCCACTCCTTCTGACTTACGTGAATTGCTAATGCAAAAGCGTAAGAATTTACAATCTCCGGTGACGCTCCCCCAAGAAAAACATCATTGTGAACATCACCAGGTTGTGATCAATTGTTGTTGTTCAGCTTCAAAACGGTCAGTTTTTGATCGATTGAGTTTTAATTCGCTTCAACATCAAGCTGAAGACCAAGAAGATGAGCTGTCATATGCATCAGTCAACATGGTATCTCATACTAACAGAGGACGACGTCCGAGACGGAACATGTCCCAAACTCCAGGTCAACAACAGTTCAACAGACTTCTTGATTCCTCTGAAGGAGTATATCAGAATACTCGATCAAGAAGACAAAGGCAATTGCAGACTTCTGATTCAGATGCTGGGGGTACTCAATCTTTTGAGTCTGATACCGATAGTGTGGATTCATACTTCTATACAAATCCTTCCGTATCTTCAAGAGAGGTTGAATCCTACGCTGTTGGAGATGAACCAGAGACGTCATCTGCTAATACAGAACAACGTCTCACTGCCGTTGAGCAATCATTGAAAGATATGCTTAACATGGTGCAAAGTATGCATCAGATAATTTTGAATCAGCAAAATGCTCAGCCGACGGTAATAACACCAGTACCAGTAGCAGCACAAACTCAAGATAGTCAAGGGGCTGAAATACCTTTGAATACTCAAGAGCCGACTGTTAATCAGAATTCTACATCTCCAGATCCTATCATTCCTGAAGATGTACCACCTCCAGTGGGGGTTACGGTACATCCAACAACCATTCAATCAAATATGCTTCCCCAAACCAGTGAAGCCGTTCAAGCAGTACGTGAGCTCAAAGCACAGTTTGAAGTTTTGAGGCACAAAGATCAACTCCAGAGGTTAGGGATCAAGCAACCTTATCCTCCTCATTGGAACGATGTACCCTTTCCACCAAAATTCAAGCCACAATCTATGGTTTTGTTCGATGGAAAAGTATCTCCCAGTCAATATATCAATTATTTTGATATTATGACTGTACACTTGCATAAAAATGATGCTCTTCTCACTCGAGTGTTCATCGGGTGCCTGACAGGTTCAGCTTATGACTGGTATCGTAGTTTACCCGATAATTCTATTTCGTCTTTTGACGAATTCAAGGCAATATTTCTCTCCCGTTTCTATGAAGGAGGTATGGACATGAACATGTCTTCCTTAATAGAAATCAAACAAAAGGAGAAAGAAGATACTCGGACGTTCATCGAACGTTTTCGACAGGCTACTTTAAAGATGCCTCCTGGTATGCCAGATTCAGCATTGATTGATACATGTAATATGAATCTGCGACCATCCATCGTTGTTTTTACGGGTTCCCAATTCTCAGATTGGGCTTCGTTTATCATAGCAGCAGTTTCTGCCGAGACCAATGGTAGGTTGGCTCAAGAGCATGGGATAATTTTTACTTCAGAAGATAAATGGAAGAAAAGTAATCCTAGTAATAATCCTGGCAATCGTAATGTGAGGAGAAAAGATACACTTATGGTCAATCTTTCCAAGAACAAAACGATGCCGAACAATCAAGAATCTTCCATGCCAAAGGAAGAATATTTTTTTGACGAAAGTGATGTCCCAGGGATATTTCAATGTCTGGTGAAGAGTGGTAAACTTCAGATTCCGGAGCCAAAGAGGCCTAATGAGGTAAACCTGACTGCTAATCCCAAATATTGTATCTATCATAGATACATCAATCGTCCTACCAGTGCTTGCTATGTCTTGAAAAAGAAAATCCAAGAGCTGATAAATGGTGGTGCTATTGCTTTAACCAATGATGACCATACGGTTACGACCAATATGGTTTCTCTTCAGTTCGGAGATTTTCCTCCACAGCAAGTCCCAGATGGAATTATCCCAATTCCGAAGGCGACGATGAAGATCGTGAACATCCCGCCTGCTAGAGAAGAAAATGCAAGATTACTGCCGCTTACACTAAAGAATGGTGAAATCATGTGGGTACATCCTGACTTAGTGCCTGAGTTGAAAAATGAAGATAAAACTTCAAAATCCAAGAAGGGCAAGAAAGTCAGAACCTGCAATATGATTTCTCATGTTATTCCAGATACCGATGACTTGGATCACCTATGGGATGGCCTTCCTTTAGAAGATAGACTGAAAGGACTGAACATCTGTCCTCCAAGTCTAGTTCCTCCTACCAAGCCCAAGCTTACTCATCAGCAGTGGTTAGCCATGAATAGTATTCCTTTATATCGGACACAACAAGTTTTTGCCGCTTATGAAAAAGCTCCGACAGGGATTTTTCCTCGTATCCCGAATCCTTCTTCTCTCGTAACTACAGCGACATCTATTCTTCATTCTCCTGTGGTTACAGAAAGTCCTGCCTCTTCCTCTTCTGTTGAGACACTTATTAAAAGTCCGCTGCCCACTCACTTGTATAGTCAGCAATCTGTTCATCTCATGAAGAAGATGGGTTATGACTTTCAAAAGGCAGAAGGTTTGAATTATGATAAAGGAATACGACTTCCTTTACAGATTCAAAGTCAAAATTCTACTGTTGGATTGGGTTCTGAAGTTCCTCATAACAATCCACGCAAGAAGAAGGCTAAAAGAGGGAAGACAAAATCCTGTAATATGGTACTTCCTTCTCCTGAGTCTGAAGAAGAAACTTTTACTGGTATAATATCCGAAAAAGAGTACTATAAAGACTATGAGGGATTCTCCAAAGAAGCTGAAGACGTAGTGGAGACACTACCAATTCAACCTTCTCCTGTTCCTGCTAAACCTTCTGTGGTTGAAAAGGGAAAACAGAAAGCAGTACGCTTCGACGTCCCATTGAAGTCTGCTTCCAGTCAGGGGGTAGTGATGAAGCCTTACAAATTTGATATTCTAGCTCAGTTAGCCAATACTCCGGCTAGACTATCTATATTTGAGTTGCTTCGCCTTTCCAGAGAAAGCAGAGAGACTTTGAGTGAAGCTTTACTTCAAGCAGATTCATGCTTGGCTTAACTCAAGACTCCTGATAATATACCAGTGTCATGTCCACAATATCATAGTGTGATGGAAGCAATTCCCAACATCACCTTTACACAAGAAGATATGCTGTTGAAGCATAACAAGCATGACAGACCTTTGTGCTACACTGGGTATATTGGATCCACTGAAATTGACAGGATTTACATTGATCCCGGGTACTCAATTAGCATAATTCTTCAGAGTATGCTAAGACCCCTGAGGATCCCTACTAGTGATTTGACTTACACTAGTACTACGATAGTCGGTTTTAACTCTGGCAAGAGCAAGTCATTGGGGAAGATTCGTCTGCAGATTCAGATTGGTGATCTTCGAACCATGGTAACTTTCTATGTTATCAACTCAGACGTCTCCTATAATATCCTTTTGGGGAGACCGTAGATTCATGAGCATAATATTGTACCTTCAACTCTCCACCAATGCTTCAAGTACGTGGATTCCTAAGGAGTTGTGAAGACTGAATTTGCTGATATCAATCCCTTCAAGGGTGTCGAAGCCTATTTTTTTGATTCAAGGCTTTATAAACAAGAACATGTGAAAGAGATATCAGACATGGCTGAAGATCAATCACCTACCGAGGATCAGTCTATTAATGAAGATCCGCCAGAGGAGCAACCTTTGAAGATCATAGTCAAGGGACGAATCCAATCCCAATCTGTCAATGATCAACCTCTGATAATCAAGGTTAAAGGAAGAACTCAAACTTCATCTGAGGAATCAACAAATATTCCTGCTAAGAGCCAAGTTCAACCTTTTATGATCAAGGTCAAAGGGCGTACTTCTTGTACGAATGATCCAGAACCACCATTGATTGTCAATCTTGGTAAAACTATGCAGAAGACAGATAATGGTCCACTGATGATTAATCCGAAGCATAGCAGTCAAATTGTAAATGATGTAAATATTGATCATTCTGTACCTTTTGATATCAATAAAGATTTCCTTTTCGAGTATATGGCTGTCAAATTTATTGAAAGGATGACCTTATCTTCTGATAATCAAAGTCATCCATACAAAAGCGACATTGAGCCAGAAAAAACTTTATACAACGATCATAAGGAAAATTCTTTCCCTCCTCATGTAGATGTTGGACCTTATGCTCAATGGTTCCTAAAATCTTCTCCTTATCTTCTACCTGTGGCCGCTTCATCACAAGCTTGTATAACTTTTAGACGTCACGAAGAATCTTATTTCGTGGTTCCGTCTGATAAGAAAAACAAGCGCCAAATTGTGTTTGGCCTGGCTAGAAATATCCCTGTTGCTCAGGCAGATGAGCTGAAGGATAAAGATAAGGAAAGAATCCGAATTGACAAGTATAGTCAACAATCTATCAAGATTATCCAGAACATGGGATATGATTTGAAGACTATGCAAGGTCTCAATCAAGGCAAAGGTAGACGACTACCACTATGTGGTGATCCGTTTTACCAAAAGACTCGTCATAGGTTGGGATATGATCCGTCCCACATGTTTAATGATGATATACAAGAAGAATTCTCTTCTAGCTCTTCGCAATCATCGGATTCAGAAGAAGTCCAATTAACTGATATGTCTCGTTCCTCAGATGATAAATCTGAGCAAATATTTTCAGCTTACATGGTTCAAATTGATGGTGAATCAGAGCCATTTGAAAATAATCCTCTGGCACAACAGATGGATACTCAGTGGGAACTCCGTTTTGAACAGCGACAGCCACCTACAGAATATGAGGTCATCCAGATTGATGTCGGGGATGGAACTACGTCCAAACCAATATTCATCAGTAAAAATCTTGCTGAAGATGAAAAGGAAGAGTTGATAAAACTTATCAAAGAATATATTGACATCTTTGCATGGAGTTATGAGGATATGCCAGGGTTAAATCCTAAAGTTGCTACTCATAAACTCAATATTCTGTCCAATGTTAAACCTGTAAAACAACAGCAACGGCATTTTAGACCAGATATGATGGATGCAATTGAAGCAGAAGTCAAAAAGTTGATCACATGTGGATTTGTTCGTGAAGAGCAACACCCGGATTGGGTTGCCAATATTGTTCCTGTCATGAAGAAGAACGAAAAAGTCCGAGTTTGTATAGATTATCGAGATCTTAATGCAGCTTGTCCAAAGGACGAATTCCTACTTTCAATTACTGATGTCATGATAGACAATACATGTGGTTTTGAACGCATGTCTTTCATGGACGGATTCTCAGGATACAATCAGATCAAAATGCATCCAGAAGATGAGAAGCACACCGCTTTTCATACACCCCTTGGGGTCTACTGCTATACAGTTATGCCGTTTGGTCTTAAAAATGCCAGTGCCACGTATCAACGGGCTATGAACAACATCTTTCAAGAACATCTACGAAAGATAGTATTGCTGTTAAAAGTCGATCAAAGGATGATCACATTCAGGACTTGAGGACAGTATTTGAATTGATGCGCCAGCATCAATTGAAAATGAACCCTACTAAGTCTTTCTTAGGGGTTTCCAGTGGCAAATTTTTAGGATTTGTCATTACTTCTCAGGGTATCCACGTTGATCCTGATAAGGTTAAGGCAATCCTTAAAATGCGTCCTCCTCATAATCTGAAAGAACTCCGTGGCTTTCAGGGTCGTATTGCTTATATCAGAAGATTTATATCTAATCTTTCGGAAAGATGTCAACCTTTCTCCCGTCTATTAAAGAAAGGTGTATCTTTTGTTTGGGATGAAGCGTGTCAGAAAGCCTTCAATGACATTAAGCAATACCTTACAAATCCACATGTTCTAGTACCCCCGGTGGTAGGAAGGCCATTTTTGCTATATGTTCGAGCCTTGGACCATTCACTTGGCGCTCTTCTTGCACAGAAAAGTAATGTGGGTCATTAGCAAGCAATTTATTATCTGAGCAGAATGATGGTCGGAGCTGAACACAGGTATACTCCTGTGGAAAAGGAATGTCTAGCTTTGGTTTTTGCCGTCCAAAAGACAAGACATTATGTGACAGGGCAGACTATTCATGTCATCTCAAGAATAAATCCCATTTGGGTATTGATGAGAAAACCTAGCATTCTTAACTCCAGGTTGGCTACCTGGGCGATGTTGCTTACTCCTTATGATATGGTTTATGTACCTCAGAAATCAGTAAAGGGTCAAGCATTAGCCGATTTCTTAGTTGCTCACCCTATACCTGAAACATCAAAATTATATGAGGACATTCCAGATGAAGTCTTGGATTGTAACCTGACTCTGAAGAATGAAATATGGCAATTATAATTTGATGGGGCATCACGAGTAGGACCTAAAGGCAATATTGTCTCTGGGGTAGGAATTGTCTTGGTTTCTCCTGACAAAATGGTCATATACCATGCCTATTCTCTCAATGAGCCATGCTCCAACAATGTAGCAGAATATAATGCTCTATTGATCGGTCTCCAAGTAGCAAAACAACTGGATATTGAGTTCCTAGAAGCTTATGGAGATTCTCAATTGATCGTTAATCAAGTTAGAAGGACTTATGAAGTCAGAAATCCTGATCTCATCCCTTATCATCACGTGGTAGTCGAGTTGGTCCTTTCGTTCAAAGGATTCTTCATTGAATTTATACCATGCTCTCAGAATGTGGAAGCTGATGCTCTTGCTAGTTTAGCTGCAGACCTGGCTGTTCCAATCCGAAGACAAAATACAATTACTTTGTTGGATCGAGACTTGTTCTGTGTTAAGAATAATTTGTATATTGAACAAAGTTATACTACAGAGTCAAGTTCCCAGCAGAAAGATTGGAGAACTCCATTCATTGATTATGCAGTCCATAGGATTTTGCCTGAAGATCCAAAAGAAGCTGCATCAATCAAAAGACGATCGTTTCGATTTTATTATGATTCGTCTTTACATATGCTATACCGTCGTTCTTATGATGGACTCTTGCTGCGTTGTCTCTCAGAAAGTGAAGCTAAACAAACACTGCGAGAAGCTCATGATGGTATTTGTGGTGCTCATCAACCGGGTCCTAAATTACAAGACCGCATTCGAAGAATGGGGTATTATTGGCCTTCTATGATAGCAGATGCCGTAGACTATGTCAGGAGATGTAAAGCATGTCAGATTCATGCTAATTTTATTCTTCAACCGTCTGAATTTCTACATCCTACAGCAGCCTCTTGGCCCTTTGAAGCTTGGAGTATGGAAGTCATTGGTCCTATTAATCCACCTTCTGTTAAGGGACATCAGTTTATATTAGCTATAATCGATTACTTTTCTAAGTGGGCAGAAGCAATTCCCCTTGCTGAAGTGAAAACATCTAACGTGATCAGCTTCATCAAGCACCATGTCATTTATCGCTTCGGGATCCCTCGACGAATAATTCATGACAATGGTCCACAATTTGCCAGTCAGGCATTTTATCGATTCTGTGATCAGAATCGAATTCAGAATTTGGCTTCTACGGCTTATAATCTAGCTGCTAATGGTTTAGCCGAAGCTTTCAATAAGACGATCATTAAACTTCTCAAAAAGTTTGTCTCTTCTAATAAACGTGATTGGAATGAGAAACTTGGAGAGTGTTTATGGGCTTATCGAACAACAGTCCGGACTTCTACTGGTTTTACACCATTCTTTTTGGTTTATGGATGCGAAGCTGTCCTCCCATTGGAAATCCAGATCCCATCTCTACGAATAGCCATTGCTAATGAGCTAACTATAGAGAATAATGATCGCTTACGACTCCAAGAACTTGAAGGATTGGATGAGAAGCGTCTTCAAGCACAACAGCATATTGAACTATATCAAGCCCGTATATATCGAACTTTCAATCGTAAAGTGAAAGAGAGGGTATTCAAGGTTGGCGAACTTGTATTAGCTGTTCGAAGACCGATGGTAATGACTCATAAAAGCAAAGGAAAATTCCAAGCAAAATAGGAAGGCCCTTATGTAATTGAGTCCGTATTTTCCAATGGCGCCTATCGGTTATCAAAGCCCAATGGAGATCTACTCATGATGCCGATTAATGGCAAATTTCTTAAGAAATACTATATGTAAAAAAAAGGGGAGACAGAATGGAAATAAAGTTTCTTTTATTACTTCAAAACAAAAGATTAAGGACGAGGGCCACTCCCTTCCTTATTGAATACATAGTCAGCCAAAGCATAGAAGGCATCGTTGCCTGAGGTCATAAAAAACTTGCAGGCATCCATCCTCAGCGCTTCGTCTTCAGGATTTTTCCCTAGCTCTACTAAGAAAGCAAGGAGGTCTTGGGGTGGCTTGGGCGTAGAAGAGCTTCCACCTATTTCGGTTGGGCCCGATACAGTGGGTTCAACGGGGAGTGCCTCAATGACATCCTCAACCTTTATGGAGACTTCATTCTTTTGTTGTGCATCCTCGGAAGACATTTCCAATAGAGGAGTGGAAATAAGAATGAAATGTTACAAGAGAGTTCTCGCCTATTTATAGAAGAGGACTGTTGATGAACCGGTCTTTGAGATTGAGAACAACTTTTCATTCCCGAAAAGACCTGTCCATTCGTTCTATCGGGTTCATTTATTTTCGAATCAATGTTTTCTTTTCCCTAAAATTACGATTCATTCATACATTAAGATGGACTTATATGCTCATGACATCTGTCTCCTTAGTCCCCAGCTACCAAGGTTTGGTTAAGCTGATTTCTTGTCTCCTGGGAGAGGGATTTTAAATCTTCTATTTTATCAATTGATTAAAAAAAATGGGATTCGTTATTTATCATGTTTTCATAACCTCTGGATAAATACTAAATCCACCTTCTTTTCTTATCTATCATTTCCATTTTGACCTCTGCATAGATATTAATCTAATTTTCTTTTGAGTTCTTACATAATATCATGTCCATATTACCTCTAATAGCATTGTATACTCTAAAAACAGAAGACAAGATTTTATTATCTATCATGTCCATATTTCATCTAGATAGATACAAATCATTGAGTTTAGAAGAATTATCATTTCCATTCTCATATCATAAAAGTCTATTATAATTCTTAGACTTTCTCACAAATCACAATGGAAATCTATTACATCTTGGATTTTCATTCTATACACCAACGATAACCTAATAGAGATCTATTTCTTCTTTGGATCTTCTTTGACGGGTTCGTTGTTGGTGGCAATTCCTGACTGTCTGAGCTCCAGTGGCAACCAGAGCAGTAGGAATCAAACTCTGGTCTTCTCTCTCAGACGAGAGGAGAATTCTAGAGTATGGCATCCCGAAGGCGTGTTGCTGCCAATACAACTGGTGGATTAGGGGCGGCCTTCCAGAGGAGATAGGAATGTATCCAGCATTGGGATACGATTCCTAGTTCTGCCGCGAAAGGAACTCTACTACCCGATTTCTCGGGGTAGAGTTGACTCTACCGTCCAACTCTCCGTGTATAAAGGCTCTTCCTACCAACAGAGGAAGACCCTTCTATCCCACGAAGAGTTCTGAGTTGTTTGATTTGCGCGTCAAAAGCACATGAGCTCCCTGATGTTGATGTCAGAAGAACACTCCTCACAGCGTCAAAATCGCGAATGCCGGTTCTAGAAAAGCTGTTCAACCAAACTTCTGCAGAAAATAACAAAGAAGAAGTGTTTTAAACAGAAGTATTATCAGATACGTATTAAATGCTAACTAAAAACAGATCACAAAGCTTTTTTTGCCAGTGCTTCAGCAAAGCTTTTACGCCAGTGATTCAGCAAGGCTTTTACGCCAGTGATTCAGCAAAGCTTTTACGCCAGTGATTCAGCAAGGCTTTTACGCCAGTGATTCAGCAAGGCTTTTACGCCAGTGATTCAGCAAGGCTTTTACGCCAGTACTTTAACAAAGCTTTTACGCCAGTGATTCAGCAAGGCTTTTACGCCAGTACTTCAACAAGGCTTTTACGCCAGTGATTCAGCAAGGCGATAGGTGGAAGCCTCTTTGTTGGTATCTCGTTCTTCGGCGCCATGACAAAACGAGGATGAATATCAAGAATAAAGAATTTGTTCTTATTTTCAAAGCAACTCTTCACATTCCTCGTTGGAAACTGCTCACTCGGGAAGATAAGGAGACATTCGAAAGTTTTGAGAAAGAAATTTATTGTGACGGTTAAGTGTTGACCGACATTATTTTTTTTGAAAATTATGCCGACTGTTGGATATCCCCGCTTTTACGCAGATGACGGTTGCGTATCCCGAATTTTACGCTGACTCACCAAACTTTAACTTTTACGCTTCTGTTCAAAGTGTTTCAAATTTTAGAGATATTTGAAAACTTTGAAGGGGGTCTTGTAGGAGCGTAAAAAGTGCTTCAAAGAAAGAGTCATCTCATTCATAAGTGATCTGCTTTACGCCTAGCAGAGCGGGTAATCTCTTTACGCCCAAGACTAGGCTAATCGCTTTACGCCTAAGCAGGCTGATCATTTTACGCTCGGGTCTACACCCATGGTTTTACGCCAAGGACAGAGCAGCCACTTTTACGCTGGACAAAGCTATCAAATCTCGCATTTAATGCAAACTCTGACATGGAGATATTAATGATAGCATATATCACAAAGGGATTTGTTTTTACACAGAGACCAATGTTGTCGTTTAGTGTGTGGATTGAGCTACTTTACGCTCACACTACGGCTTCTTTTACGTACGAAGATTATACGAGCCTTTACGCTCAACAGTCGACGTGTGCGTAAAGTCTATTTGAGCTGCTTTTACGCTCAAGGTTATTTAATAACCACTTTACGCGGGAAGTCTATGTCAGGGCTATTTTACGCCAAATCTACTGCTTTACGCTCAGAGTACATTGGGGCTATTTTTACGCCATATTCTCCTCCACCAGTTTGGAACGTGGTTTGCTTACGTGGCTTTCATGCCATTCTTCTCGAAGAACGTGTGTACATGCATCCTATTCTTACTGAAGTGATGGGACACACGTTAACATATGCAGCGGATGGCTTCGATCATGGGTGGCAGTTGTTACCGTAAAGATGGAACTTTTGCTGAGTTTTTACGCACAAGAGCCCAAGTCTATAAATAGACTTATTTTTCATAAGACAAGACAAGTGGGAGAGAGGAGAGAATACAGAGATCAGAACATAGAAATTTTGATTCTCCAGAGCATTCTTCTTCAACTTTTCTTTCAGAACAGAGTGAAGCAAAGCAGGAAAGCATTCGGCCTCGCCATCAGTGCCCAAGTGCATCGATACCTTTCTGGTGACTTAGTTCTTCCAGTTGTTCTACTTCAAGCAGTGATCTTCATCATCATCATATGGCCCAAGGAACAAAGTGATCATTTACGAATCAGACTTCCATAGCAATACTTCCCCAGAATCAAATTTGTACTTCTTGTACTTTTTTCTCGTTTTATTTTCAAAAGCCAATTTCTCTAAGGCATTTTGTTAAGTGAAACAGTTGCACTCTAAGTCACTTAATAATTCTCTTGATAACTATTGTAACTCTTGTAACCCTCACCTGGATAACCTGGATAGTCTGCAAGGCTTGTGACTGCGGGAACATCTCATTGCATCTTGTTAGTAACTAAGCTTGTGAAAGCCTAGTTAGCTAACAATAGTAAGCTGTAGGACTTGATTGGCCGTGCTTGAATGAATTGTCTCATGATTAACATGGAAATTATATTCCACCTCTTGTTCCTCCTGTCACCTCCAGTTTTCACAATTTAAGGCAAATTTGTCAATTTCAATATTCTAATATTTTTGTGAATATTTATTTACTAATATTGAATTTTGGGGTTTTAGTTGATCGGGTTTGATTTTTGTCTCAATTCGACTTGTGTTAGTGATCCAGGTAGTTTAGACTCTAGTCGGGACTCAAAAATTAGCTAGACATGGCCCAAAAATCCCACTAATTAGTCTAGAGCATTTAGACTAATCCCATATGACTAGATTGGTTCATTTGGAAATTAGAACTTGACCTTTTTAACCCTAATTTCTTTCATGACTTAAATAGACCCAAAGTGAACCAATGAGGGCATTTTTGACCTTGCACATTGTCCCAAGGGGGGCAAATGTGGCCGGCCACATTGGGAGAGCTCTCCATTGCATTTTTCCATCTCTCTCTCTCTCTCTCTTTTTTCCTCTTTGTGTTCTTCCCCCAAATCAAGAACAAAAACCCTAGATTTCAAGCCCTAAAGTAAGTCAAATATCTTTCATTTCTCTAGATCTCTCTAATCTTGGTGATAACCCTTGTTTATCTCTCATTGTGGTTTTGATCTAGGTAGATCTAGCTTGGTGGTAGTGTGAGCATAGATCTTGTGCTTAGACCTAAAAATGAAGTAAATTTAGGGCTTTTCTTGGGATTCCAACTCCCGAAAGGTAAACCCTCACTCTAACCTTTGTGATTACTTCTAAATAGTGTCATTTGCATATTAGAGGATGCCCGAGGTATATCATAACCCATTAGAAGATGTTTGCAACCCATTGGACTCAATTCGGGACATTTAGCCTAGATTTAGTGCCAAATTTAGGGAAAACCCTAAATTAACATGTTTGGGTATTGCCCCTAGACTAATTAGACCTAACTAGGTTAGTTTGGGTGAGATGAGGCTAGGTACGTGTCCATATTTGGATACGTGGGGTCGTTTCGCGAGAAATCGTGAAAATGGGCTTTTTCGGGGCTTTCGAGTTCCAACACACGGGTGACTTTTTGCACCGATACTAGAATTGGCAAGTTAGCACTTAGAATAGGTTCTAATCATTATTTAGGACTCGTGGGTATAATTTGGGTCGAATCCGAATAGGTTTGGTGTCCGTATCACGCGGTATCGCGAATCGGACACCCCGGAGCCGCCAAAATGGCCATTTGACCATTCGGGCCTCGTTTCTCATTTTTGCTCATGTGCGTGAGTTAGATTGTTTTTGTGGGGACGTGTCTAAGCCATAGAGGGTAGAATTGCAAGGATTTGAGTATTTGGATAGGTTTCGGGATGCTATTAGTTGTGTTAGTGTGTGTGTGTATATATATATATAAATATATATATATATATATATATATATATATATATATATATATATATATATATATATATATATATATATATATATATATATATATTAGTGTTAGTGTTAGGAGAGGAGTTTAGTGTATTAGTGTGTGTGTGTGTGTGTGTGTGTTAGAGAGTGAGGAGGGAAGGGGGAGAAGAATGTGTGTGTGTGTGTGTGTGTGTGTGTGTGTGTGTGTGTGTGTGTGTAGTGAAGAGAGGGGGAAGGGGCTGCTGCCAAAGGCAGCAAGCAGCAGTAGGAGCTTTAGGCAGCAATACGGGTACCCCATTTGCCCCCCATTGCATTGCCAATATGTATATATGTATATGTGTGTGTGTGTGTGCGTGGTGTGTGTGTGTCAACTTGTTTGTGAGGAAGTTAGAGATGAGTTAGTGAGGTGGTTAGTTAAGTAGATAGGTTAGATATCTATGTTAGATATCTAAGTTATATTAGTAAGTTAGTATATATATATATACAAGTTAACGTATATTAGATATTAGATATATTAGATAGATAGGTAGCTAGATATCTTAGATATTAGATATCTAAGATATCGAGATCTTAGTATCTTAGGATACTAGAGTAGATATCTTAGGATATCTAAGTATCCTAGGATATGTTAGATATCTAGATATTAGATATGTTAGTTAGTTAGATATCTAGTTATCTAAGTTATTAGATATCTTAGGATCTAAGATATTGGTATTGAGATACCAAGTTGTATCTTGAACGTATCAAGATACTAGGTTAGAGGGCAAGGCAATGAGGATTACCTTGTCATAGGGTAAGGTATTGGGATACCATGGTAGGGTAAGGTATTAGTTTACCTTGTCATAGGATAGATAACTAGTATGAGTTAGCTATTAGTCTAGGATGATTGTTAGATGCCTAGATAAGGGGTTTACCTAGCTAAGGTAAGGGTTTACCTTAGACTAAGGTAATTGTGCTAAACTAAGATATTGGTATCGGAATACCAATAGGACCAAGATATATGGTATCTTGGTAGGTAAATGCTAGGCATAGGATACCTAGGCTAGAGTTGACCCGTTTGACCATAGTTGACTGTTTTGACTCAAAGTCAACTAAAAGTCAACATTGGACCTAAAATTGACTAGGACTTGACCAGAGTTGACCAGTTGACCAAAAGTCAACTGTGAGTCAACCATTAGCCTAGTTTGACCTAGATTAGACTAGGAGTTGACCAGTTGACCAAACGTCAACTGTAAGTCAACCTTTAACCTAGTTTGACTTTGTGTGACCTAGTTTGACCTAATGTGACCTAGTTTGACTGAGCTTGACCTAGATTTGCATATCATACACTAGAAATTATGCTAAACACTATTAAATCCTAATTAACTCTTGTATATCTCATATTTAGGTCTGTGACTATCCTCTAAGCTTCAATTCCTATTGACTGCTCAGGACCGCAAGCGTGTACATTCTATGATAGTTTTATTATCTTGATATCTGCTATATCCGATTCAGGTGTAGTGTCTTACTTGATTCCCGACATGATGGTACACGGACTAGTATACGTTAGATCTCGTCGTGAGAGGTTATTCCTGGTTTACCTGGTATATGAGTACATTGTTCGATCTTGTTTCCTGTACTTGTATAGACACCGATTTGGAGTGGGATGGCCCCCTGCTCTTTAAATCCTGTGTCATGACGTGTCATGGTTGGATCCATTATACTACTCGGAGATGGAGAGTTATTAGAGGTTATGTGATCAATATCCCTCATGTATTCCTGTTACTACTTGCATAATAGCTTTACCCTCGCCTCACATAGGGTAAAGCTTGACCTGTGTTACTACTTGCCTCATAGCTTTCTATTGTGGCCAACCTGATTCTTGTTTTTCTTGTATTTCTTGACTCATAGCCGGTCAAATGGAAGAGCCTGATCATGTGTCCCAAGCCGATCACATAACGCTCTAATATCTCAAGGTACCGTTTATGTTTATATTATACATCAGTTATTACTGTACTGCTCTACATTCCAGTATTTTATACCCTGACATAATATCCAGATTTATATATTCTGTTTATATTCCAGTCTTGATATTTCATCTTGTATTTTATTATAACTGTCTCTTATATAATTTATCAATTCACATGAAACTACTGTTAGCGTTTGTACTTGCTCATATCCTGACAAGATAACTTCGTTGTATTTTTCAGAGGATTCAGATACAGACTGTCCGACCTTATACGGGTTTAGTGTAGACGCAGTTTACTACTTGGATTCAGTGGAACCGATGCCTTTAGAGGATGCACCACTGGTAGGGATAGACTAGTATGTTTGACTGGACTGCGTTCCAGCTTATTATTTTGTGTTGTAGTATATATTTTTGGGATTGTATAATGTTTTAACCTCTGAACTTCTAGTTGCGACTCTGCGACTTGCATCTATTTTCAGCTTTCCTATTTTAATCATATCTTTATCACATCGTGCTTATCTTCCCTAGATGTCATGTGATTGAGTTATATATATATTCCTTCGTGCAGAGATGACAGGTTTATATATATTGTTAATGTTAGATATTATAGGCGACCTATACAGCATTCTATCGTCGACTCTGCGGTGTAGGCTGGACGTACCCACGTGCTTGTGCCCCTAAACAGGGTACGGGTCGTGACACATTTTGTGGTGGCCCATGCAGGTCCATGTCGCAACCAGTGCGATCTCGTAATGGTACTCGACTTAGAGTACTAATTACGAGCCTGCAGTTAGGATATAGATTCTAGGTTATGATAGGAGTTACTCAGTCATATTTTACGAAAAATTTTGATCTTTTGATTATCATGACAACTCTTCTTGCATTTCAATTTAATTGTTCTTCTTTGATAATATTTTATCTTTTGCCATATTGATCTTTTGCTCGAATCTGTCTACAGGATGACAATGACTCGAGCTCAGGTCGCTGGATCCGGTACAGTGCCGAAGAGGTCCGATCCTCCGGATTCGAGTGTAGCAGTCCAGGAGACTGCCCCTACTGTTTCTACCATCCAGGTGGCAGAGGCAGCAGCACCTGGAGGTCCTCCGTAGCAGGTTCAGGGGCCTAGTATCGTCATGCCAGAGACTCTTTCGCCTCCACCTGTATTGCCGATAGACGCTACATAGATGTTCGTACTTCTCTAGCAAATGATGGAGGCACATGGAGCACAGGCTGAGGCATCGTAGCGTCAGACAGAGGCTTTGAGGCAGAGCATGGAGAATGCTCATCAGTTGGCACTGACAGCAGTCGAGAAGGTGGCTGCAGCTCCGATTCAGGGCACTCCGGCCCAGGAGCCGTATCAGCAACAGTCGAGGCCTGGTACAGTGCTAGATTTAAGAAGATGGTCCCTCAAGAGTTCAAGGGAACCGAGGGCATCCTTTACACTGATGATTGGCTAGAGGACGTATAGAGGAGCCTGGAGCTGGCAGAGATCCCGAAGAGGCTGTGGGTATCAGCAGCGGCGAGCCAGTTCTTCGACATTGTGTTGACCTGGTACCGTACAGACCCGCGTGCATCTGTTAGAGGGCAGACTTGGGAGAACTTTTCGAAGCTATTCAAGGAGAAGTTCTATCCTGATGTAGCTCTCAGCATATTGGAGAGCCAGTTTACAGGGCTGGTCCAGAAGAACTCGTTAGTGGACGAGTAGCGGAGTTTTTTCGCCTGAGACGATTCACGCCAGGGATGGTTCAGGATGAGGGAGAGAAGGCCCACAAGTTCAGGAGGGGCCTGATCCATGCTGTTCGTTCTCGCACATCTGGGCATCGCGAGGCAACTTTTGAGCAGATTCTGATGGATGCTCAGATAGCGGAGGAGGACTATGGTCTTAGGCCCAAGAGGAACGGTGATGCTTTGGGAGCTAGTTCTAGTACGGGGCTAGCCAAGCATCCCCACATTCGGCAGGGGCAATTCCAGCAACCTCAGTTTCTATAGCATCAGGCACCAGCACATGCCCATTAGCAGCAGGGACAGAGGTAGGTTCTTCAGTATGATTACTGTAGGAAGCCGGGGCACACCCGAGAGGTCTGTGGGAGGAGGTTGGGCATTTGCCTGTTCTACAGAGCTTTTGACCATCAGCTGAAGAATTGCCATGTTCGTGCAGCCAAGGGGGCTAGGACAGAGCACCACCTGCTAGAGCTCCAGCTGGACCTGCAGTTCAGCCGGGGGGCCTGCCACTTCAGATGCAGCAATAGTCTTTTACCCAGCATCAGAGGGAAGCACCCCACGGCAGAGCGTTTGCACTGGCAACAGAGGAGGCTGAGCCCGTAGCAGATATCGTGGCAGGTTCTGTTCTTCTCGATTTATTTCCTGTATTAGCCTTATTTGACTCTGGTGCACGCACAATTTTGTGTCTGTATCTTTTGCTCTTAGGCACAATATTATTGCCGAATCCTTGGGTAGGACTTGCAAGATTATGACTGGAGAAGGCATTATCCTAGTCAATAATATTTGCAAGAGACGGAGTGTAACACTGGGAGGCCGGAAATTGACTGTGTGTTTGCTCGTAATGCCACTTTCGAGCTACGATATAGTACTCGGTATGGATTGGCTGAGCAGGCACCATGCTAGTATAGATTGCAGAGGAGACAGGGTTTTGTTTAGGCCACCCGGAGAGCCAGAGTTTGAGTTCGCCAGGGGAGCAGCTGAGCCGGGAGATGGTTTCTGTGGAGGCTTGTTGGCGGGGCAGGAATTGCCACATCTATTGATAGCAAAGTTCTTGGATATTTTCCCCGAGGAGTTGCCTGGGATGCTGCTCGACAGAGATGTTGAGCTCTCTATAGACTTGGTACCGGGCGCTGAGCCTATCTTACAGTACATCTATAGGATCAACAACAGCGAGTTGGCAGAGCTAAAGAAGCAGGTCGACGAGCTGCACGACAAGGGTTTCATCATATCCAGTTCTTTACCTTGGGGTGCACCTGTTCTGTTTGTACCGAAGAAGGATGGTACTGTACGTATGTGTATCGATTACAGAGCGTTCAACAACCTCACTATCAAGAACAAGTACCCATTGCCGAGGATTAACGACTTGTTCGATCAGTTGAGCGGTGCGAAGGTGTTTTCGAAGATAAACTTGAGGTTCGGTTACCATCAGCTGAAGGTGAAGCAGTAGTACATTTCGAAGACAACTTTTCAGACTCGGTACGGCCAGTACGAGTTCACTGTTATGTTATTTGGGTTGACCAACGCCCCAGCAGTGTTTATGAACTTGATGAACAAGGTATTCCATCAATACCTTGACAAGTTCGTGGTGATCTTCATAGATGACATCTTGGTATACTCGAAGACGCTGGAGGAGCATGAGGAGCACCTACGGATTGTGTTAGAGACCCTCAGAAAGGAGCAACTCTACGGGAAGCTGTCGAAGTGTGTGTTCTTCCTTGAGCAGGTAGAGTTCTTGGGTCATGTTGTGACCGAGCACGAGATCTCAGTGGACCAGAGGAAGATTTCAGCAACGGAGTCTTGGTCTACACCCAGTTCAGTCGCCAAGATTTGAAGCTTTCTGGGTCTAGCAGGCTATTACCGGAAGTTCGTCCAAGACTTCTCTCTGATTACAGAGCCGATGACTATACTTACCAGGAAAGACGTGGAGTTCGTCTGGACTGAGGAGTGTCAGGCTACCTTCGATGAGCTGAAGAAGAGATTAACCTCAGCTCCTATCTTGACGTTGCCTTATGGGACTGGTGGTTTTACGATCTACAGTGACGCTTCTGGGAAGGGCTTGGGTTGCGTTCTTCAGCAGCACGGGAAGGTAATTGCCTATGCATCTAGGCAGTTACATCCTCATGAGAAGAACTACCCTACCCACGATCTGGAGTTGGCAGCTGTTATCTTTGCCTTGAAGTTGTGGAAGTATTACTTATACGGAGAGCGAGTTGAGATCTTCATAAATCATAAGAGCTTGAAGTACATGTTCACCCAGAAGGAGTTGAACATGCGATAGAGACGGTGGCTCGAGCTGATGAAGGACTTCGATATCTCATTGCAGTACCATCCAGGCAAGGCCAACGCAGTTGCAGATGCCTTGAGCAGGTATCCAGTCGCTATGTATTTGACGGCAGATTGTCATCTTTTGGCCGATCTGGATAGTTTGGGTATCGAGGTGATTGTTCCGGACATGAAGATTCAGATGTAGGGCTTACAGATTCAGTTTAAGTTGATGGATAGAGTCAGATCAGTACAGTATGATGATGTTGCCCTGAGGAGTATCAGGGAGCAGGTGCGGGCAGGTTTGCTCCACGATTTCTTTATAGCCGAAGATGGATCGCTGAGGCATGGTGCTAGACTGTGCATTCCGAGTGGAGAGCTTCAGGAGGAGGTTCTTTAGGAAGCAAATCGCTCTCAGTACTCTATGCATCCTGGAGCCAACAAGATGTACAGAGACCTGAGAGAGCACATATGGTAGTAAGGCATGAAGCGAGAGGTAGCTTAGTTTGTATCTCGTTGCTTGGTGTGTCAGCAGGTGAAAACCGAGAGACAGAGGCCAGGTGGATTGCTACAGCCACTACCCATTCCAGAGTGGAAGTGGGAGCACATCACCATGTACTTTGTGTCCGGACTTCCGCGATCTCTTGGAGGAAAAGACGCAATATGGGTCATCGTTGATAGATTGACCAAATCGGCCCACTTCTTGCCTTTCAAAGTGGGTTTGTCAACGGAGAAGCTGGTAAAGATGTACGAGCATCAGATAGTCAGATTGTACGGAGTTTCGGTGAGTATTATCTCGGATCGGGATAGTCGTTTCACTTTCTATTTCTGGAGGAGTTTGCTCACTAGTTTGGGCACCCAGCTTAAATTCAGTACCGCTTATCACCCCTAGACAAATGGACAGTCAGAGAGGACCATCCAGACTCTTGAGAATATGCTTCGCATATGTGTGCTAGACTTCGAAGGTTCTTAGGAGGATCATCTTCACCTGGTAGAGTTTGCTTATAACAACAGCTACCAGGTCAGTATATAGATGTCACCATTTGAGGCTCTATACGGACGAAGATGTCGCACTCCTTTATCATGGGACGATATTGGCGAGAGGGTGTTGCTTGGCCCGGAGATGGTGGTAGATTCAGCGGAGAAGGTTAGACTAATCAAAGATAGACTTCGGGTGGCTCATGATAGACAGCGGCATTGGGACGATAGCCACGGGAGACCGTTAGAGTTTGATGTTAGTTTCAGTTTTAGTTTGTGCTTGCTTGTGATTGTTTACTTGTGATTGGTTTTGAGTCTTACTTTGTGTCTAGGTTGGTGATATGGTATTCTTGAGGATTTCTCCGACATGGGGCATGCTTCGCTATGGTCGGGGCGAGAATCTTAGCCCACGCTACATCCGGCCTTTCACTATCCTTGGAAGGGTTGATGTAGTAGCCTATCGACTAGACCTGCCGTCTACGCTCAAGGGAGTGCACAACACGTTCTATGTGTCACAACTGAGACGGTATGTGGCAGATACTAGCCATGTATTGGATCATTCCACGATCGAGGTGGGGCCTACTCTCAACCATCCGGAACAGTCTGTAGAGATTCTGGATCGTCGGAAGAAGGTACTCCGGAACCAGGTTATATCCTTGGTCCATGTTGCATGGAGGCACCACTCTCCAGGTGAGTCTAGCTGGAAGAGGGAGAACGACATGCGAGAGCGTTATCCTCATCTCTTCGAGCCTTGAGATATTATTTTTTTGTTTCTTGCTTGTCTTTTCTGTGCTAGTTTCCTCTAATTTCGAGGACGAATTTTTTTTTAGGAGGGTAGATTTGTCACCTCCAGTTTTCAAAATTTAGGGCAAATTTGTCATTTTTAATATTCTAATATTTTTGTGAATATTTATTTATTAATATTGAATTTTGGGATTTTGGTTGATCGGGTTTGAGTTTTGTCTCATTTCGACTTATGTTAATGACCTGGGTAGTTTAGACTCTAATCGGGACCCAAAAATTAGCTAGACATGGCCCAAAAATCCTACTAATTAGTCTAGTGCATTTAGACTAATCACACATGACTAGATTGGTTCATTTGGAATTTAGAACTTGACCTTTTTAACCCCAATTTCTTGCATGACTTAAATAGACCCAAAGTGAACCAATGAGGGCATTTGTGTCCTTGCACATTGTCCCAGGGGACAAATGTGGCCGGCCACATTGAGAGAGCTCTCCATTGCATTTTTCCATCTCTCTCTTTCTTTTTCCCTCTTTGTGTTCTTCCCCAAATCAAGAACAAAAACCCTAGATTTCAAGCCCTAAAGTAAGTCAAATCTCTTTCATTTCTCTAGATCTCTCTAATCTTGGTGCTAACCCTTGTTTATCTCTTATTGTGGTTTTGATCTAGGTAGATCTAGCTTGGTGGTGGTGTAAGCATATATCTTGTGCTTAAACCTAAAAAAGAAGTGAATTTAGGGCTTTTCCTTAGGATTCCAACTCCCAAGAGGTAAACCCTCACTTTAACCTTTGTGATTACTTCTAATTAGTGTCATTTGCATATTAGAGTATGCCCGAGGTGTAGGATAACCTATTAGAAGAGATTTAGAATCCATTGGACTCAATTCGGAAATTTTGGCCTAGGTTTAGTGCCAAATTTGGAAGAAGAAAAAAACCCTAAATTGACATGTTTGGGTATTGTTACTAGCCTGATTATACCTAATTAAGTTAGTTTGGGTGAGCTGAGGTTAGGTACGTGTCCATATTTGGATACGTGGAGTCGTTTTGCGAGAAATCGTAGAAATGGGCTTTTTTGGGACTTTCGGGTTCCAACACACGGGTGACTTTTTGTACCGACACTAGAATTGGCAAGTTAGCACTTAGAATAGGTTCTAATCATTATTTAGGACTCGTGGGTAGAATTTGGGTCGAATCGGATAGGTTTGGTGCCCGTATCGTGCGGTATCGCGAATCGGACACTCGGAGCCGCCAAAATGGCCATTTGGCCATTCGGGCCTCGTTTCTCGTTTTCGCTCGCGTGCGCAAGTTAGATTGCTTGTGTGGGGTACGTGTCTAATCCCTACAGGGTAGAATTGCAAGGATTTGGGTATTCGGATAGGTTTCGGGATGCTATTAGTTGTGTTAGTGTTGTGTGTGTGTGTGTGTGTGTGTGTGTGTGTGTGTGTGTGTGTGTGTATATATATATATAGTTGTGTTAGTGTTGTGTGTATGTGTGTGTGTGTGTGTGTGTGTATATATATATATATTAGTGTTAGTGTTAGGAGAGGAGTTTAGTATATTAGTGTGTGTGTAGGTATTAGAGAGTGAGGAGGGAAGGGGGAGAAGAATGTGTGTGTGTGTGTGTGTGTGTGTGTGTGTGTGTGTGTGTGTGTGTGTGTGTGTGTGTGTGTGTGTGTAGTAAAGATATGGTGTAACTCCACTTCTCAGAGATTTTTTTTTATTCATTCATAAAAAACCCTAATTGATTTTCTTGCAATTATATTTTTTTTTTACTAATTTCCTACTCAGCCCATTCATTTGGGCTTTTCTTTAAAGCAATTGGGTTTTATTTATTGGGCTGTCTGAATGGGCCAGTAACCCTATCATCTACTTAAACCAAAATTTAAAATTTCAATTCAGGAGCAAAGCTCCTTCTCCACGCAACTCGGCCAGAGCACATGGCTCCAACAAACTCCATTACTTTTTCCCTCCAAATTCCTTCCTACCTCATGTGTAACTGCCTATATAAGAGGCCTTCCTCTTCCCCTTATTCATTCCTTAGAATTTCCAAGAACAGTTCCCTGATTTTTCATTGTTTTCCTCAAATTATTCTTCGAGAGTTCGAATGGCCATGGCGGAGATGTGCTGCTTGGCGAGGAGCAACCATATCTAGGCGCTCAACTCCGACACTGACGTAGACGTCTTCTTCCCAACCCCGGCAGCGGATGAACCAATTTCCCTCCAGGAATCGTTGCGATTTCAGTTCATTTGGTGGATCGAGTGAGTTTTAGTAATTCTCTAGAGTCCGATCTATTCTTCTGTTGTTCTCCTAGATCTAAATTTGTTGTGTGGATCGGAATTGCAGCATTGATTTCATCCAGGGAACTTCCTTCGATCCCTGTTGAACTGATCGATTTGGTGAGGTTTCATTATTGAATTGATTGATCTAGATTTTGTTTTCTAAATTGTGTCCTTCAAATTTTGTATCTAGATCTATATCGAGATCAGAGGCCTCAATCTTCCTAATCAAGTTTTACTCTAATTGAATAAGTTGTAGATTGGTGAGTTGATTTTTCCAAAAACTTATCAAATAGTTTTCTATATTCTGTGTTCAACTGATTTAAGGTCAAGAACCACCATGATGTGTGTTGTTAACAGATTTCTCTAAATTTTGGACTCGATAGCTTTGGAGAGTTCCACCAGGTATTTTCCTTTATCCATTCTATGTTTGGATAATTATAGTCTATTTTAACTGATGTATGTCTTAGCATAAGTTGGTACTAAAACCATGGAGAGGACTGTTATAACTGGGAACTAATTTAAGCATTGGAGTGATATCTCTTGTAGAATTAGTTCGATTATGTGATGTTACACTTAACTGATTAAGTTTAATTGCATTGTTAGGTTACTATGTTTTGCTTGATACCAGAGTAGAAGGAGCTTTGGTTTTTGAGGATTAAACCAAGTTGCTCTACTGATCAGTTTATGAGCCATTTTGTTCAACAACTGATTCAGGATTATATAGGGACTATCAGGATTAGACATTGCTGTCAGGATTGATCCTGATATGGATCAATTATGAGGCTATGTTCAGGACTGAGTCCTATATTATTCATATCAGTCTGTATCTTATCTCAGAAAAGAGTATGATGATCTTGGCTTGGACTAGATCTAGAAGCTGAACCTGGGTGTGTGGTTTGGGTTTTCATCAGTGATTCACAAAGGATGAGTGCATCAGTTAAACAGAGATTAATATTATAACTGAATTAACATTTTGTTGTAGCAATGTCTCAGTTTAGATTGATGGACTCAGCCTAATATGATTGATATATGTCAAACCTGAGCAGGACAGTGACTTAGGGATGTCTTAGTTATTTTAAACTATGATTGGTTGTTTTCCTATCCAGTAAACTCAATACCCTCTTTACCTTACTTTGTTTTGTAACTTAAAGACAATTAACCTAGGAAGTTATACTAGCTGACCTTTATTTGAGAACAGGGTCCCTTAAGCTCCTGTTAGGAATACTAGGATGATACCCAGGAAGTTGTGTCTTGTCTCTTGAGATTTAAGGATAGGGCCTGTGAACCATTGTTCATATAGGCAATACTGCATCTAGTACCGTCAGAGTTATTTGTGGAACCTTTTAGATTAGAATTTGTATCAGCTAATAGGAATGTCTAAATCTGTTGATATCTGGACTGATTCCTTATAAATTCATTTGCTTTGTTTAGCTACATTGTTCATGAGGAATTCGATGAACTTAAGGGGAACAGTTAGGTAAGTCATGCTTGGGAGAGTGTCATCGAGATTGACCTTCAGTTAAGAATCCAGGAAGAGTTATCTTAAAGTGAACTGTCCTATCTTCTGTTTAGGATTGTATATTTGAGCAATTAGACAGAATATTTCATGTTTTAACTTGACTGAGAGTGTCCAATAATGCGGGAAGTGTATTGGTTGATGATTAGAAATAAATGGGAGGGCTGTGACTGTATGTATTTATCAGTTTATTGTTGACTGAAACATTGTTCAGTATAACCAGGCTGTATTGGTCAATTGAGGTGTTTTCAGTCCTGCGCAAGGGCTACTACTTTGAAGACCTAGGAGTTAGTATAAATTGTATCTTTGCTCTTGGAGTAAGTCTAGACTCTGTCATCTGTCTTTTGGCTTCACATTTAAGTCAACTTTGCACTAGGAATTTTAGTCCAAGAGTTGGGTTCATTTTGTATTACCAACCATAGAACTATGAGACATATTTTAAGGCTGATGTATAGGAACTGTGAACAGGGTCTCTTGGAGTATAGGATAAGTTTAATCTGTTCGTAGAAGTTCACAATACTTTCAGTTTATTGAGAGGGATATCAGTGAAGATTTCACACTATGTTGGGTATAGAGTTTAGCTTTTGTTAGCAGTCTAGTATTTTAATTAGGTCCCATGGACATTTGTAAGGATACCTGAATATAAATATATCCTAGAAGTACTCAGGTTGTAGACTACATGTGTGGTACTTGTATAGGTTCCTGAGAGTCAACTGCAGGATATGAAACTGGCACCTAAACCAAGTGTGAGGTTAAGGCATAGAGTGACCTGAGATGACTTGCTTCAGCCCTACTTAGACTGAATGTCATCTGAGATTGAGAGTCACCTACAGGAATAAGCGGTGGCATTTAGACTGGTATTTAATATGCAAGTGTTAGTATTTCTGAAAATAGGTATAGGCTTGACTGGGAAAGGATACCAGTTAGTAATGTACATTGACCTTGATTGAACCCTTCCTATTGATTAATTTTGATGCTAGGACTCTAGTAACTAAATTTGTATATTAATTTAGTGTATAGATTCTTAGCTAGATAGAATATATTAAGTCATGTGATACTCTTAGTTTAATTATGCTATTAAGGGAATCACCAAACTAGTATAGTTTTTAATCAAATTGTAAATCATTTAAATACAGGAGGATATCCAGCTTCCTTGATTACCCGTACCTTCCAAGAGCAAGGCAAGTACACTCTACGGTCTTGTACATTTCATTATATCATGTGCTTTCTTGATTGACACACTGCAACACGACATGTATTTCTGGTGCTCATGTTCCTTGTTCTTATTACTTGTACATGGGGAGAGGAAATATACTATTTATGTGAACAAACCCAAGAAACAACTCAGGTGTGTTTAGCTTAGACCCCGCATCGTGCACGCGGGTCCTAAGCCGTACCATTCATGTTCTTTCATGTGCTTCATGTGCTTTCATGTGTTTACCCCTAGCCGGTCACATACTTAGTTATATTTCAAATATTGTACACATGTTCAGGAGATATAGCATGTACTTAGTTCCTATGATTCCTGAGATACCATGTTCTTTCATGTTCTTACATACCATGTTCTTTCCTGTACTTTACATACCATGTTCTTTCATGTACTTATACACCATGTTCTTTCTTGTACTTTGCATACCATGTTCCTTTGTACTTTCATATTATAATGCCTTGTTCATTACCTAGAACTATACTTTGCTCCGCTCCTGAATAGGATATGTTGCAGGTGAGTTGGAGGCCCTGTGCGATACTTATTATGGCCGAGAGCCAGTTGATGCAGGAGAGCTAGCTGGAGTTGCTCTTGACTTAGAGGCTGCAGAAGCCTAGAGCTTTACCATTAGCACTTTACATTTTTCATGTATTTTGAGACTAGTAGACTCTATCTTTCATTTTGCTGGAATGTAATAAATTATGAGACTTGTACTTTACTCTGGATTTGGGACACATTTATAGATGCTGTGATTTTATACTTGTTCATGATTATCTGGTTAGATTTCCCTAGATTGGTACAGCTTACTTCGTCGTGTCTAACGACGAAGGCTGGGCGTGTCAGACTCGTGTCCGATTATTCGGGAGCGGGTCGTAACATATTTTTAGTGGTGACCCATGCAGGTCTATCCTAATGGTACCTAGGTCTTAGCGTACTATTGGGGGACTTGATTATACTAGGGAAACTTGATCACAGCATAGAAAAACCGGGAAATAAGGGTATATCTGGTTTATCAGGGACTTTGATATTATAAAAATATTGTTTATTAGGTTTTAGGGTTTGTCAATTAATGAAGTTTTCTTTCTATTACAGGATGGTCACTACGAGGAAGACCGCGGATCAACCCGGAGTTGCAGGCAGTTCGGATCAGGCCGCACCAGACGTTCTGGCCGATCAGCTTCCACCACTGCCTCCGATCTTTTCGCCGCTACCCTCGACGATGATGTTTGACGGCGCTCAGGTAATGGCGATGTTCCAGCAGTTTATGGAGGCCCAGAATCACCATGCTATGCAGTTCAGAGAGGCTCAGAGTCAACAGGCCGTACAATTCAGAGCGACCGTCGTCGACGCACTCAGGACTCGAGAGACGGCAGCACCGGCACTAGCAGCACCTTCAGCACCACAAGCACCGAGACCAGGGACGACCAAGGAGTACCAGAATCTCTGTCCGATGGACTTTTGGGGCAACGAGGGGATCGTCAATGCAGACGAATGGCTGAAGAATGCGGAGAGGACCTTGAAGATGGCGCAGATCCCAGATAACTTGAATGTGGAGGTGGCTAGTATGCGACTCTTCGACTTGGCCAGAGCTTGGTACTGGGAGGAGCCCCAGTTGGCGGAGCACCAGGTGTCTTGGGCAGATTTCAAAACTCTGTTCAAGAAGAAGTTTTTCCCCGATGTGGAGCGGGATGAGCTGAGGATGCAGTTCGAGATGCTGTAGCAGGGGACGATGACGGTTGCGCAGTACACTTCAGAGTTTACTAGACTCAGCAGGTTCACGGAGAACCTAGTCAGAGCACTGGAGGACAGAGCTTAGAGATTCAAGAAAGGTCTCACCAGGGAGCTGTGACACGCGGTGGCGATTAGTCAGACGACGACGTATGCGAGCATCCTCAAGATTTCTCAGGCTGTAGAGAAGAAAGCAGATCCTAGGCTGAAGAGGGACCGGGACTTGGGCAGCAGCAGTTTCCAGGCACCAGCGAAGAGAGTCCAGACTCAGATTCAGGCGAGGCCGTAGCAGCAGCAGCAGCATCACCGTTCGGCCAGAGCTCCTGTACATCAGCATCAGAGACAGGATCTGGCAACTAGTTGTGCCTTTTGTCATCGTCCCGGACACCATATCGACGAGTGCCATAAGAGGCTGGGACTTTGCCTTTTTTGCGGATCCGATGCACATCAGATGAGGGACTACGCTCAGGCTACAGCTCGACTAGCAGGAGGACCCCGAGGAGCTGGAGGACCACCACCGGCACCACCCAAAGCTCTGCCAGCTGCACCACAGAGGGGACCGGCTTTACCCACTCAGCAGCAGCAGTTTGCACAGCGTCAGCAGAGGGGAGGACCGCAGCAGGGACGTGCTTACGTCATGGCTGCAGTTGAGGAGGACGAGGCAGTGCCAGATGTGATCACAGGTTCTATCCTTTTACATTCTTTCCCTGCCATTGTATTGTTTGATTCTGGAGCCACCCATAGCTTTGTATCATATGAGTTTCTGCAAAGACACGGCTTCACACCCAAGGCCACTAGGAGGAACTGTCGGATTATGATAGGAGGAGGGGTAGTGCCAGTCAGTGAGATGGTGGATTGCCCTATCACTATAGCTGGAAGGGAGATTAGGGCTCGACTTCTAGTGATGCCATTGCCCGGATTTGATATAGTCCTCGGCATCGACTGGATGAGTGAGCAGTTTGCCGTAATAGACTACCATGAGGGAAAGGTGATCTTCATCCCGCCAGGAGTTCCACCGTTCGAGATCAGCCGAAGAGTGGCAGAGAGGCCAGAGAGAGTCTACTTCGGAGCAGTTACAGAAGACCAAGAGTTGCCGCATCCGCTGATTACAGAGTATCTTGACATCTTCTCCGAGGAGTTGCCAGGATTGCCGCCAGATCGAGATGTGGAGTTCAGCATCGATCTAGTGCCCGGATCAGCACCGAAGTCTCAGCATTGCTACCAGATCAACCCGAAGGAAGCTGCAGAGTTGAAGGCTCAGATTGATGAATTGGAGGGCAAGGGTTTTTTTCGGTCCAGTGCTTTACCCTGGAGAGCACCGGTACTCTTCGTGCCCAAGAAGGATGGGACGGTGAGGATGTGCATCGATTACCGTGCACTCAACAACATCACCATCAAGAATAGATACCTGTTGCCGCGAATTGATGAGCTGTTTGACCAGCTTAGTGGAGCAAAGGTCTTTTCCAAGATTGATCTTCGGTCGGGATATCACCAGATAAAGGTTCGGGAGCAGGATATTCCGAAGACAGCTTTCAACACCCGATACGGCCAGTATGAGTTCTTGGTGATGCCGTTCGGACTCACCAATGCCCCAGTAGTATTTATGAACTTGATGAATAAAGTTTTTCACAAGTATTTGGACAAGTTTGTCGTAGTCTTCATTGACGACATTCTGATCTATTCGAAGCCCGAAGAGGAGCATATGGAGCATCTACGGATCGTGTTAGAGATTTTACGGAAGGAGAAGCTGTACGAAAAACCCTCAAAATGTGAGTTTTTCTTGGACAGAGTGGAGTTTCTAGGGCATATGGTGACTGGAGAGGGGATTTATGTGGATCCCAAGAAGATTGAAGCAGTGGAAGCATAGGCACCTTCCAAGTCAGTAGCAGAGATTCGTAGTTTCCTGGGTCTAGCAGGATACTACAGGAAGTTTATGAAAGATTTTGCCAGGATCGCAGAGCCTATGACCATGCTTACGCGAAAGGACGAGGAGTTCATTTGGAGCGACGCCTGCCAGTCAGCATTTGAAGAATTAAAGAGAAGACTCACGACAGCACCAGTACTAGCTTTGCCATCAGGATCGGAAGGATTCGTCATCTACAGCGATGCTTCAGGGAAAGGCTTAGGATGTGTGCTTGAGCAGAACAAGAAGGTCATTGCTTATGCTTCTAGACAGTTGAGACCTCATGAGAAGAATTACCCTACACATGACTTGGAGCTTGCAGCAGTCATTTTTGTCTTGAAACTGTAGAAGCACTATTTGTATTGGAAGAGAGTGGACATCTTCACTGACCACAAAAGCCTGAAGTATATTTTCACTCAGAATGAGTTGAATATGAGGAAGCACAGATAGCTGGAACTCATGAAAGATTTCGACATCAATCTTCAGTACCACCCTGGGAAGGCAAATATGGTAGTAGATGCTCTCAGTCGATATTCTGTTGCTATGTTTCTCATTATGGACCGGCATCTACTGGAGGATCTTGAGAGCCTTGGGATTGAGATTGTTCTACCAGGAGTAGGAGGACAGCTGATGCATATGCAGATACAGTCAAGACTGTTAAAGAAGATCAAAGAGGCCCAGTTTCTTGATGAGGGACTCCGATGTCTTAGAGCTCAGGCGGAGGCAGGATTGCTTGACGACTTCACCATTACAGAGGATGGATCCATGAGGCACGGAACCCAGTTATGTGTGCCCAAGGATTTGCGGGAGGAGGTGATGCAGGAACCCCACCAGTCGCAGTATTCTATTCATCCTGGGTCTACCAAGATGTACAAGGATCTGCGGGAGTATGTTTGGTGGTATGGGATGAAGAGAGAGGTTGCCAGATTTATTTCCAGATGCCTTATGTGCCAGCAAGTCAAGGCGGAGCGCCATAGACCAACAGGATTACTCCAGCCTTTACATATTCCGGAATGGAAGTGGGAGCACATCACCATGGACTTCGTCTCTGGTTTACCGTGTACGCCCAATGGCAAGGACGCTATTTGGGTGATCATGGACAGACTGACGAAGTCTGCCCACTTCATTCCGTTCAAGGTTGGGCTGTCGATCGAGAAGCTTGCAGACCTCTACATGCGGCAGATTGTGCAGATTTATGGAGTGCCAGTTAGCATCATTTCAGACAGAGACAGCCGTTTTACATCACACTTCTGGAGGAGTCTACAGCTGAGCTTGGGATCACAGTTGAAGTTTAGCACCACCTATCATCCACAGACGGACGGACAGTCTGAGAGGACCATTCAGACGCTGGAGGACATGCTGCGAGTTTGTGCACTCGACTTCGGCGGTTCGTGGGAGGATCATTTGCATCTAGTGGAGTTTGCCTATAACAACAGTTATCAGGCTAGCATCGAGATAACTCTATTTGAGGTGCTATATGGACGAAGATGTCGTACGCCTTTATCTTGGGACGACGTTGGCGAGAGAGCTTTGCTTGGGCCAGAGATGGTGGTAGACTCAGCTGAGAAAGTCAGACTGATCAGGGAGCGTCTCAAAGTTGCATAGGATCGGCAGAAGCACTGGGCGGACAGCAGCAGACGGCCACTTGAGTTTACGGTTGGAGATAGAGTGTTCCTGAAGATCTCACCGACTAGGGGCATCATCAGATTTGGCAGAGGCGGAAATCTCAGTCCGAGTTACATCGGGCCCTTCGACGTGACGGCGCGGATTGGCGAGGTGGCCTATCGGCTAGCGCTTCCAACTAGCCTAGAGGGAGTGCACGATGTCTTCCAAGTGTCCCAGTTTTGATGCTACATTCCAGACCCGAGTCATGTGGTGGACTTTTTAGAGCTAGAGGTGGGTCCGAGTTTGACCTACGAGGAGCAGCCAGTGGAGATCCTTGATCGTAGGGAGAAGCGCCTGCGAAACCAGACTATTCCACTTGTCCGCGTCATGTGAAGATACCACTCTCCGGGATAGTCCACATGGGAGTGCGAGGACAAGATACGGGAACGCTATCCCGATCTGTTTGTTTGATTGGATTGTATTCTGTTTAGAATTTTCCCTAAATCAATAAAGACCTGCATTGAATAATTGAGTAGAGTTGTTTGAAATTTTTTATTTTTTTTATTGGTTGTCCTTTGAATTT
This sequence comes from Iris pallida, assembly GCA_029216955.1. Taxonomy (NCBI): domain Eukaryota; kingdom Viridiplantae; phylum Streptophyta; class Magnoliopsida; order Asparagales; family Iridaceae; genus Iris; species Iris pallida. The sequence continues at coordinate 28,848,589 of JANAVB010027598.1, forward strand.
CGAGGACGAAATTTTTCTAGGAGGGGAGATTTGTAACTCCACTTCTCAGAGATTTTTTTTTATTCATTCATAAAAAACCCTAATTGATTTTCTTGCAATTTTTTTTTTTTACTAATTTCCTCCTCAGCCCATTCATTTGGGCTTTTCTCTAAAGCAATTGGGTTTTATTTATTGGGCTATCTGAATGGGCCAGTAACCCTATCATCTACTTAAACTAAAATTTGAAATTTTAATTCAGGAGCAAAGCCCCTTCTCCACGTAACTCGGCCAGAGCACGTGGCTCCAACAAACTCCATTCCTTTTTTCCTCCAAATTCCTTCCCACCTCATGTGTAACTGCCTATATAAGAGGCCTTCCTCTTCCCCTCATTCATTCCTTAGAATTTCCAAGAACAATTCCCTGATTTTTCATTCTTTTCCTCAAATCATTCTTCGAGAGTTCGAATGGCCATGGCGGAGATGTGCTACTTGGCGAGGAGCAACCATATCTAGGCGCTCAACTCCGGCACCGATGTGGACGTCTTCTTCCCAACCCGGCGACGGATGAACCAATTTCCCTCCAGGAATTGTTGCAATTTCAGTTTATTTGGTGGATCGAGTGAGTTTTAGTAATTCTCTAGAGTCCGATCTATTCTTCTGTTGTTCTCCTAGATCTAAATTTGTTGTATGGATCGAAATTACATCATTAATTTCATCCGAGGAACTTCCTTCGATCCCTGTTGAACTGATCGATTTGGTGAGGTTTCATTATTGAATTGATTGATCTAGATTTTGTTTTCTAAATTGTGTCCTTCAAATTTTGTATCTAGATCTAGATCGAGATCAGAGGCCTCAATCTTCCTAATCTAGTTTTACTCTAATTGAATAAGTTGTAGATTGGTGAGTTGATTTTTCCAAAAACTTATCAAATAGTTTTCTATATTCTGTGTTCAACTGATTTAAGGTCGAGAACCACCATGATGTGTGTTGTTAACTGATTTTTCTAAATTTTAGACTCGATAGTTTTGGATAGTTCCACCAGGTATTTTCCTTTATCCATTATGTGTTTGGATAATTATAGTCTATTTTAACTGATGTATGTCTTAGTATAAGTTGGTACTAAAACCATGGAGAGGACTGTTATAACTGGGAACTAATTTAAGCATTGGAGTGATATCTCTTGTAGAATTAGTTCGGTTATGTGATGTTGCACTTAACTGATTAAGTTTAGTTGCATTGTTAGGTTACTATGTTTTGCTTGATACCAGAGTAGAAGGAGCTTTGGTTTTTGAGGATTAAACCAAGTTGCTCTACTGATCAGTTTATGAGCCATTTTGTTTAACAATTGATTCAGGATTATATAGGGACTATCAGGATTAGACATTGCTGTCAGGATTGATCCTGATAAGGATTAATTATGAGGCTATGTTCAGGACTGAGTCCTATATTGTTCATATCAGTCTGTATCTTATCTCAGAAAAGAGTGTGATGATCTTGACTTGGACTAGATCTAGAAGCTGAACCTGGGTGTGTGGTTTGGGTTTTCATCAGTGATTCACAAAGGATGAGTGCATCAGTTAAACAGAGATTAATATTATAACTGAATTAACATTTTGTTGTAGCAATGTCTCAGTTTAGATTGATGGACTCAGCCTAATGTGATTGATATATGTCAAACCTGAGCAGGACAGTGACTTGGGGATGTCTTAGTTATTTTAAACTATGATTGGTTGTTTTCCTATCCAGTAAACTCAATACCCTCTTTACCTTACTTTGTTTTGTAACTTAAAGACAATTAACCTAGGAAGTTATACTAGCTGACCTTTATTTGAGAACAGGGTCCCTTAAGCTCCTGTTAGGAATACTAGGATGATACCCAGGAAGTTGTGTCTTGTCTCTTGAGATTTAAGGATAGGGCCTGTGAACCATTGTTCATATAGGCAATACTGCATCTAGTACCGTCAGAGTTATTTGTGGAACCTTTTAGATTAGAATTTGTATCAGCTAATAGGAATGTCTAAATCTGTTGATATCTGGACTGATTTCTTATAAATTCATTTGTTTTGTTTTTCTACATTGTTCATGAGGAATTCGATGAACTTAAGGGGAACAGTTAGGTAAGTCATGCTTGAGAGAGTGTCATCGAGATTGACCTTCAGTTAAGAATCCAGAAAGAGTTATCTTGAAGTGAACTGTCCTATGTTCTGTTTAGGATTGTATATTTGAGCAATTAGACAGAATGGTTCATGTTTTAACTGGACTGGGAGTGTCCAATAATGTAGGAAGTGTATTGGTTGATGATTAGAAATAAATGGGAGGGCTGTGACTGTATGTATTTATCAATTTATTGTTGACTGAAACATTGTTCAGTATAACCAGGCTGTATTGGTCAATTGAGGTGTTTTCAGTCCTGCGCAAGGGCTACTACTTTGAAGACCTGGGAGTTAGTATAAATTATATCTTTGCTCTTGGAGTAAGTCTAGACTCTGTCATCTGTCTTTTGGCTTCACATTTAAGTCAACTTTGCACTAGGAATTTCAGTCCAAGAGTTGGGTTCATTTTGTATTACCAACCATAGAACTATGAGACATATTTTAAGGCTGATGTATAAGAACTGTGAACAGGGTCTCTTGGAGTATAGGATAAGTTTAATCTGTTCGTAGAAGTTCACAATACTTTCAGTTTGTTGAGAGGGATATCAGTGAAGATTTCACACTATGTTGGGTATAGAGTTTAGCTTTTGTTAGCAGTCTAGTATTTTAATTAGGTCCTATGGACATTTGTAAGGATACCTGAATATAAATATATCCTAGAAGTACTCAGGTTGTAGACTACATGTGTGGTACTTGTGTAGGTTCCTGAGAGTCAACTGCAGGATATGAAACTGGCACCTAAACCAAGTGTGAGGTTAAGACATAGAGTGACCTGAGATGACTTGCTTCAGCCCTACTTAGACTGAATGTCATCTGAGATTGAGAGTCACCTACAGGAATAAGTGGAGGCATTTAGACTGGTATTTAATATGCAAGTGTTAGTATTTCTGAAAATAGGTATAGGCTTGACTGGGAAAGGATACCAGTTAGTAATGTACATTGACCTTGATTGAACCCTTCCTATTAATTAATTTTGATGCTAGGGCTCTAGTAACTAAATTTGTATGTTAATTTAGTGTATAGATTCTTAGCTAGATAGAATATATTAAGTCATGTGATACTCTTAGTTTAATTATGCTATTAAGGGAATCACCAAACTAGTATAGTTTTTAATCAAATTGTAAATCATTTAAATACAGGAGGATATCCAGCTTCCTTGATTACTCGTACCTTCCTGGAGCAAGACAAGTACACTCTACGATCTTGTACATTTCATTATATCATGTGCTTTCTTGATTGACATACTGCAACACGATATGTATTTCTGGTGCTCATGTTCCTTGTTCTTATTACTTGTACCTGGGAGGGGAAATATACTATTTATGTGACCAAACCCAAGATACAACTCAGGTGTGTTTAGCTTAGACCACGCATCGTACACGCGGGTCCTAAGCCGTACCATTCATGTGCTTTCATGTGCTTTCATGTGTTTACTCCTAGCCGGTCACATACTTAGTTATATTTCAAATATTGTATACATGTTCAGGAGATATATCATGTACTTAGTTCCTATGATTCCTGAGATACCATGTTCTTTCATGTTCTTACATACCATATTCTTTCCTGTACTTTATATACCATGTTCTTTTATTTACTTATACACCATGTTCTTTTTTGTACTTTACATACCATGTCTCTTGTACTTTCATATCATGATGTCTTGTTTATTACCTAGAACTGTACTTTGCTCTGCTCCTGAATATGATATGTTGCAGGTGAGTTGGAGGCCCCGTACGATACTTATTATGGCCGAGAGCCAGTTGATACAGGAGAGCTAGCTGGAGTTGCTCTTGACTTAGAGGCTGGAGAAGCCTAGAGCTTTACCATTAGTACTTTACATTTTCCATGTATTTTGAGACTAGTAGACTCTATCTTTCATTTTGCTGGAATGTAATAAATTCTGAGACTTGTACTTTACTCTGGATTTGGGACACATTTATAGAGGCTGTGATTTCATACTTGTTCATGATTATCTGGTTAGATTTCCCTAGATTGGTACAGCTTACTTCGTCGTATCTAACGACGAAGGCTGGGCGTGTCCGACTCGTGTCCGATTATTCAGGAGCGGATCGTGACATATGGGGAAGGGGCTGCTACCAAAGAAAGTAGCATCAGCAAGTAGCAGTGGCAGTAGCCACTGCAGCATCAGCAGCAGTAGCAGTTGCAGCAATTGCAGTAGCAGCTGCAATAGCAGCTTTAGGCAGCAATGGGGGCACCCCATTTGCCTCCATTGCATTGCCAATATGTATATATGTATGTGTGTGTGTGTGTGTGTGTGTGTGTGTGTGTGTGTGTGTGTGTGTGTGTGTTTGTGTGTGTGTCAACTTGTTTGTGAAGAAGTTAGAGATGAGTTAGTGAGGTGGTTAGTTAAGTAGATAGATTAGATATTTATGTTAGATATCTAAGTTATATTAGTAAGTTAGTATATATATACAAGTTAAGGTATATTAGATATTAGATATATTAGATAGATAGGTAGCTAGATATCTTAGATATTGGATATCTAAGATATCAAGATCTTAGTATCTTAGGATACTAGAGTAGATATCTTAGGATATCTAGGTATCCTAGGATATGTTAGATATCTAGATATTAGATATGTTAGTTAGTTAGATATCTAGGTATTTAAGATATTAGATATCTTAGGATCTAAGATATTGATACTGAGATACCAAGTTGTATCTTGAGGGTATCAAAATACTATGTTAGAGGGCAAGGTAATAAGGATTACCTTGTTATGGTGTAAGGTATTGGAATACCATGGTAGGGTAAGGTATTAGTTTACCTTGTCATAGGATAGATAACTAGTATGAGTTAGCTATTAGTCTAGGATGGTTGTTAGATGCCTAGATAAGGGGTTTACCTAGCTAAGGTAAGGGTTTACCTTAGGCTAAGGTAATTGTACTAAACCAAGATATTAGTATCGGGATACCAATAGGGCCAAGATATGTGGTATCTTGGTAGGTAAATGCTAGTAATAGGATACCTAGACTAGAGTTGACTCCGTTTGACCATAGTTGAATATTTTGACTCAAAGTCAACTAAAAGTCAACATTGGACCGAGAATTGACCAAATTTGACCAAAAGTCAACTGTGAGTCAACCATTAGCCTAGTTTGACCTAGATTAGACTAGGAGTTGACCAATTGACCAAACGTCAACTGTTGTAACATCGAATTTTCCAGATGAGGGTAATTTTGAAATTTTATAATTATAATAATTATTTATAGATATTTATTTCATAGTATAATTCTTGGTAATTTTTAATCATTTTTGAACTATTTAAAAACTGTTTTAAGTCATGACTTGTGATTTTGATGTGCTTCTAGTGAAACCCGAGAGACTGTCTGACCTAGAGCCTAACCAAGTGATTAGGGATATTTATTTATCATTTTTAGCCTAGGGGTAATTTGGTCATTTTGGCTTATTAGAATTATTGGTTAATTTATTGAATTGGTGAATTCTAGGTTGACTTTGACTTGTTGAGACTAGTAGACTAGCCTGGAACCTAACCCTAGCTATGGTAACCCTAGACTAACTTGAGTTAACCCATTTTAGTTATTAGAGATTAGTTTTAGAATGAGGGGATTTGGTTTAGTGAATTTAAGTCATGACTTGTGGTTTCATGAAATGACTTATGGCTTAATGATTTGATTGATCATGACTTAAGCCCATGGGCCATTTTAGTAAACCCTAACCCTAATTATTGAACTTATGACCAGCCATAGGAGAGCCCCTCCCTATTTAATGTCTTGTTGAGGAGTTCTTGCCTCTTTTAGAGCTTGACCTAATTTTGAAGAAAAGGTATTTTTCCCCCTTCCAAAAATTCCCATAAATTCATTTTAATTCCTTTTCAATCCTAGTCTTTTGTATTAGGACCTAATTTCTGTATATTTATTATTCTGGAGGTTAATCTCAGTTTTGGGTTCATTTGGAGCTTTGGAGTTGGTATTTAGAATCTCTCCATTTGAGCTTTCTTTTAGGATTGGCATACATAGGTAACCACCCTCAAATTATGTTTTAATCCTGATTTTATTGCATGATGGCTTAGGAATAGGTGTCCCCTAGCTACTGGAGGAATTTCGTGTCATTTTCATTAGGTTACGTATCCGTATCGGACACGTATCGAACCTATAAGCTAGGTGTTCGACGAAATGCCCGAACCGATTCGATTTGCAAATTTTGCAAATCTATTTGAATAGAGTCCTAGATCTAGGTGTGTAGGTTATTTTCTGTGAAGAGTGTCTGGTATTTTAGTGTCCTATTGTATCAGAAATTCGTGTTGGATACACTGTGCACACACGTACACTGTGTCCTGCATCACGGGGTTGATAACGCCCGACACAGGATACGTGGACACGCCAAATTTTGTGTGAGGGTTGGGGCAGTGACTGTAACCATGCTCCTAAAATTTAGGAGCATTTGGTTGCGTGTGCGAGGAGAAATCCTTCCCGTACTGGCCGTGCGGCCTGTCGCTGCGCGCGCAGGGACGCGTCTGATACGCATGTAGCTCGGACACGACACGCATCGTGGTCACTGTACAGGTGGTCCTAAGGGTATCCCTACCCCTGGCACACGTGTACGCAAGGCCACGTGTCACCACGTGGCCTGTGTCGCGCACGGGACACGCGTGCACACGTGCACGATACTGTGTTGTGCAGTGAACTCGTGTGGGTTTTGGTGTGTGCTGGACACGCTCGTGTCCACTTAGTTGGACACGAACACATTGTATAACACGTGTACACTTGACACAAGTATTACCAACCCTTAATTTGGGTATATTTACATGTTTTCGAATTCAAATATGGAATTTCCCCATGTGGACTGATACATAGTTTTAGTTTCTAAATTCCTGATGTTGATTCCATTTGTACCAATTTAAATTAATGATTAATTTGCCATTTTAATTCCTGAACATGTGTATTAGTTCATGTTAGTTTGATTTTCAAGTTAAGATTTGTTTTGCATTGAGATTATGGGATTTCGACTTATGGTTTGGACTGTTAAGGTTGGACTGATACACAGTCCTGATATTTCAAATTTCTGAACTTTCAATTTCCTATTTAAACTGATTTTATGATTAAATTCTATGTTTAAATCCATACACATGTTTATTAGCTACTGATGGTTAGTATTTCATTAAGGTTTTGGATTCGAATTGCTGAAATAGGATTCGAGCATGGCATTGGGCTGTTAATGTGACTGATACTCACATTTCAGTTTTACTTTGATTTTAATCCCTATTCAAAAACTGAGTTTTGAAGTTTTACTGTTATAAGATGATTCATGAACATGTGTTTTAGTACTGTTAGGGATTTGCCACTGATTTGGTATGGGTTTAGATTTCAATCTGAGTTTGTTCACTATCATTGTTTCTTTTCTAAAAACATAATTGATTTCCATTTTCTTTCCTTAAACTGAAATATGAATGATCACTTGCCATGTAAATCCTTATACATGTATTAGTTCACTGTTATGGATATATGTGATGGGATTTCGATTAAGGTTAACTGTTAACCTATTAATAGAAACTGTTAATTGATTTTCCTTATTTAACTGTCATTGGTTTAACTGCCAATTGCCATGATTCTACTACCTGTCATTGCATTTCCTAAACATTGGTTATTTTCCATTGTTAGTTCATGTTAGTTTAGGATTCATTGGTAAGGGTTTCAAATTGGTGTTGGGATTTGATGGTTAAACTGTCAAATAGTTCCCTTGTTAAACTGTCAAACTGATTTCCCATATTACACACTATCCACACACTGATTTTTACTGCCATGCTCCACACACACACTCTCATAATACACATACACATGTTAACACTCTTTCAATTCCTGAATACCCTACTAGCTAACTGTCATATGGTAACACATGACACACCCTCACCTATCACCCTCATCCTTACATATTCACACACTCATCCTTACATATTCACACACACACACACAAACCTGAGAATGGTGACACCCTCTATGACACATACACACATTCGTTCACACACTATCTCACATACACTTTCCCTTTTTACGCCTCACACACACACAAGCATGATTTCCCCTATCTTCTATATGTGTACATATGTATATATGATATATATACCAATGTGATATATGTAATATAATATAAATATTGCTTTTGCCTATATAAATAGTATGTATATAGACATATAGGAATTGATATGCAGTATAGGTAATACAATATTGGCCTGAATAATGTGGTATATAAATATATAAATAAGTTTGATGCTTGTATATGAAATATATGTGTAAATTGTAGGTTTGATAGCTTGTATAGCATTGTGATGGTATGTGAGTGCTAAACTAGGCTTGGTTAGGCTTAGTGAGACTTGTTTGGATTAGGTTTGACCTAGTTTGACTAGTGTGGTTGACTAGAGTTGACCAAGTGTTGACTCTAGCCTAGTTTGACCTAGACAGCATGCAGATGCATTATAGATTACATTTATCATCCCATGTATACATCTTGACTTGTGTTGCTCTAACTAGGAGTCAGGCACCTCATCTCGGACAGTACATTTACTACAGCTATTCAGATACCTGGCGAGTACATTCTCTGATCATTTCATAACTTGCTTAGAATTATATTCCTGCTCTAGTTTACCTTATTTGATGCTGTCACGATATTACCACGGATTGGTACTATATGGATTTTTTTCATGCGATGTTATCTCCCTCGGGAGCATCGGATACATCATGTCATGTGTTTCATGTACATCATGTATTCCTCGCTCTCATGTTATTCATGTTTCTCATGTGCTTCATGCTCGTTCATGCATGCTCATGTACTCTCATGTGCTCTCATGATCGGTCATGTTTCTCATGTATCTCATGTATAACCTATACTTCATGTGCACTCATTTATGAGCCCTCATGTGAATTTCATGTGCACCCATTTATGGGCCTTCATGTGAATTTCATGTGCACTCATTTATGAGCCCTCATGTATACTTCATGTGCACCTATTTATGGGCTTTTATGTGAAAATCATGTACGTAACATAACGTGTCTGGATCCTTGTGTATTGATTGGGGTATGGGGGAGTATAAATAGTCATGTGAACAATTCCAAAGTAGTATAGCCATATGCGCCTCTTTAGTATATTCATGTGCAAATCCAACCGTTCACATGTCGACTTTGTACTCTAAATCACTAGTCACTGGTAGCTCTCTACTTATAGTAGATATTTCTATTACAGTTCTCTCTCTGTTTACATCATATACCTTCTTTCAATTCACGTATCGTACTCTCTTGCATGTTTATATTTTCTAACCTGTTATAATCTGCGTGAGATGTATTGTGCTCGCTCCCGTCCTGACTGGACCTGTTAAAAATTTTACAGATGATGATGAGGAACCCTGTACCCCTTACTTTGGAGCTTGCCTAGATGACACTCGCGACCTGGACCCCTGGGGAGGTTCAGTCAACTGCTGAGGATGATACCCATGTTTAGCATAAATAGTCTAGGCTGTTCTTCTTTTTATGTTAGTGTTGTCTTAATTTCTGTGTTGTTTCATTATAGAGATGTGAGACTTATGTTATTTCATTACTGTTGTACCTCAGTTGAGGATTTCTCTATCTATTTCATCGTGCTACATTCTACCTTTAGATTGTGATTGAGTTGTACCTTCTGTGATTGGCCTCCTTTGGAGAGTATTTCATGTTATGTTAGTTGTAGTTCATGACCTAGAATAGCGTTCTACCGCCGATACTGCGGCGTAGGCTGGGCGCTGTTACGTACTCGTACCCTTACGGTGGGTGCGGGTCGTGACACATTTTTAGTGGTGGCCCATGCAGGTCGAGTTTATGTAGTGGTATTCAAACTAGAGTATCACTACAGCCTACAGTAGGATTAGGATATTTTTGAAGGTACTCAATCACACTAGGAAGAACTCTTAATCAGACTCCTTTTATCTAAATTGTTGCTTATTGACTTCCCTTGAATATAAACTGTCCTCCTTTGAATTTCACTTCATTCTCAGAAATTGCTTCTTGTTTTGATCTGTCTTCATGATGGTTATGGAGACACGATCTCATCGCTCCGGTCCGAGGGATACCATCGAGAGGCTGGCCACCTCTCGTCCTGTTCAGCAGGGCCTTGAGACCGCAGCTCCTGTTGTGCCGACTCAGGTTAGCGTTTCTGCTACATTGGAGGTGCACCTCTGCCTGTACAGAGACCTTCCCCCGTCATTCTTGATTCTCTCAACAGTAGAGGTACATACAGCATCAGCAGCAGGCTAGAGGAAACCAGCAAGGTCGAGCTTTCGCCAGGACAGTCGAGGATGCACAGGCTATTGGAGATCTTTCTGCAGGTTTCGATCTTCTCGATTCTATTTCTACAATTGCCTCTTATAACTATCTTGAAATTCGATTCCATCTGCTCCTTGTTGACTGATTGATTTTGTTCTGTTGTTCTTGTGTTATGTTTGTTTTCTTCTGAGGAAATCATATGGGCTAGGTCACCTCAGTTATGGGATCTAGAATCTTCGATAGTCGTGTTAGCTGGCATAGTGAGGACATATAGTCAGACTTTGGACGTATTTTTCGGGTGTGGGAATTTAAGGTTTTCGCCGTCGCATGCGACAATGCAAAAATTTTAAATACCATGAACCTAGAGGTATGTACCTTAGTCAAGGACTCTGTGATTATCGTAGCCTTGCTCACTAGCATGATGAAGACTCTGAACAATATAATTTTGGACAGACGCATATGATTATCATACCCTTCTTTTGTTATAAAAATTGTATTCCATCATCAAATAATTTAGGAGTAAGGATATTTTAGTTTTGTATAGCTTATTCATATGTAGTTCTTTCATAGTGTAATGACATGATGAGTTGTAGAGTGTCTGTACCCTAGAGATGATAGTTAGCATTGGTATTAGAATAGTAACCCATTGTAGATGATTCCCTGTTATTTATAATACCTACCAATTTTCATAGAGGATATTAGTCTGCTCTGCAGCCTTGATGATTTATTATTATTTTTCCTTGTCCTTTCCAGTAAGGCACCCATGACCAGAGCCTGTCCTTGAGTATAGTTGTAGTTCACCTAAGACTGAGAGGTCTATATATATAGATAGATTGCAGATGGTATTGGCATATGGGATATGGGTTGGTTGGTATCTATAGGCCATTGCTGTGTAGGATTATAGACATGTTGTTTAGCCTATATTTGGTTCAGTATTCTATTTTAGTTAAGTTCTCCTTGAGATGAGTTTAGGCATGATAGATCAACCTTTATAGGCAGTGTGCAGACCCTTCACTAGATGTCCTGACCTTTGTTTATAAATTCAGTCTCCTTAGCATCATTTCTTTTTGCCTACATTGATGTTTCAGACCATTCATCCTTAGCCTAAATTCTGAGCATTTATTCAGTTCCTTATAAGTTTAGTCTACTTTAACCCTTGATGATCAGTTATATATGTATGGATATATAGATGATATACTTAGGATATATATAATAGGTTGTTGTTCTTGAGCTTATGTATATATGGTATTGGGATTTGTGTGCTTAGATTATGGGTATTTAGTTATGGGTGACTTGATAAGATTGGGAAGTTAAGAGTTAGCCTATTATAGAGTTTTTTCTTTTTGCTAATCTCTAGTTGCCAACACCTAGATAGCTAGCATAGGTAAAATCCTAAGAAGTTGACCAGCTGAGGACCAAGTACTTGGATGTTGAGAATTGACTAGTGATTGACCCTTGGCTATGTTTGAACTAGAAGGGGTGCGATCATCTTAATTTCGAGGACGAAATTTTTCTACGGGGGGTAGGATTGTAACACCCAGTTTTCCAGATGAGGGTAATTTTGAAATTTTGTAATTATAATAACTATTTATTGATATTTATTTTACATTATGATTCTTGGTAATTTTTAATCATTTTTAAACTATTTAAAAACTGTTTTATCTCATGACTTGTGATTTTGATGTGCTGCTAGTGAAACCCGAGAGACTGTCTGACCTAGAGCCTAACCAAGTGATTAGGGATATTTATTTATCATTTTTAGCCTAGGGGTAATTTGGTCATTTTGGCTTATTAGAATTATTGGTTAATTTATTGAATTGGTGAATTCTAGGTTGACTTTGACTTATTGAGACTAGTAGACTAGCCTGGAACCTAACCCTAGCTATGGTAACCCTAAACTAACTTGAGTTAACCCATTTTAGTCATTAGAGATTAGTTTTAGAATGAGGGTATTTGGTTTAGTGAATTTAAGTCATGACTTGTGGTTTCATGAAATGACTTATGGCTTAATGATTTGATTGATCATGACTTAAGCCCATGGGCCATTTTAGTAAACCCTACCCTAATTATTGAACTTATGACCAGCCATAGGATATCCCCTCCCTATTTAATGTCTTGTTGAGGAGTTCTTGCCTCTTTTAGAGCTTGACCTAATTTTGAAGAAAAGGTATTTTTTTTCCTTCCAAAAATTCCCATAAATTCATTTTAATTCCTTTTCAATCCTAGTCTTTTGCATTATGACCAAATTTTTATATATTTATTATTCTGGAGGTTAATCTCAGTTTTGGGTTCATTTGGAGCTTTGGGGTTGGTATTTAGAATCTCTCCATTAGAGCTTTTTTGGAGGATTGGCACACATAGGTAACCACCCTCAAATTGTGTTTTAATCCTCATTTTATTGCATGATGGCTTAGGAATAGGTGTCCTCTAACTACTGAAGGAATTTCGTGTCATTTGCATTAGGTTACGTGTCCGTATCGGACACGTATCGAACCTATAAGCTAGGTGTTCGACGAAATGCCCGAACCGATTCGATTTACAAATTTTGCAAATCTATTTGAATAGAGTCCTAGATCTAGGTGTATAGGTTATTTTCTGTGAAGAGTGTCTGGTATTTTAGTGTCCTATTGTGTCGGAAATTCGTGTTGGACACGCTGTGCACATACGTACACTGTGTCCTGCATCACGGGGTTGATAACGCCCGACACAGGACACGTGGACACGCCAAATTTTGTGTGAGTGTTGGGGCAGTGACTTTCACCATACTCCCAAAATTTGGGAGCATTTGGTTACGTGTACGAGGAAAAATCCTCCCCGCACTGGCCGCGCGGCCTGTCGCTGCGTGCGCTGGGACGCGTCTGATACGCGTGTAGCTCGGACACAACACGCGTCGTGGTCACTGTGCAGGCAGTCCTAGGGGTAGCCCTACCCCTGGCGTACGTGTACGCGAGGCCACGTGTCACCACGTGGCCTGTGACGCGCGCGGGACACGCGTGCACACGTGCACGACACTGTGCTGTGCAGTGAACTCGTGTGGGTTTTGGTGTGTGCTGGACACGCTCGTGTCCACTTAGTTGGACACGAACACATTGTATAATACGTGTACACTTGACACAAGTATTACCAACCCTTAATTTGGGTATATTTACATGTTTTCGAATTCAAATATGGAATTTCCCCATGTGGACTGATACATAGTTTTAGTTTCTAAATTCCTGATGTTGATTCCATTTGTACCAAATTAAATTAATGATTAATTTACCATTTTAATTCCTGAACATGTGTATTAGTTCATGTTAGTTTGATTTTCAAGTTAAGATTTGTTTTGCATTGAGATTATGGGATTTCGACTTATGGTTTGGACTGTTAAGGTTAGACTGATACATAGTCCTGATATTTCAAATTCCCGAACTTTCAATTTCCTATTTAAACTGATTTTATGATAAAATTCCATGTTTAAATCCTTATACATGTGTATTAGCTACTGATGGTTAGGATTTCATTAAGGTTTTGGATTCGAATTGCTGAAATGGGATTCAGCATGGCATTGGGCTGTTAATGTGACTGATACTCACATTTCAGTTTTACTTTGATTTCAATCCCTATTCAAAAACTGAGTTTTGAAGTTTTACTGTTATAAAATGATTCATGAACTTGTGTTTTAGTACTGTTAGGGATTTGCCACTGATTTGGTATGGGTTTAGATTTCAATCTGAGTTTGTTCACTATCATTGTTTCTTTTCTAAAAACAGAATTGATTTCCATTTCCTTTCCTTAAACTGAAATTTGAATGATCACTTGCCATGTAAATTCTTATACATGTATTAGTTCACTGTTATGGATATATGTGATGGGATTTCGATTAAGGTTAACTGTTATCCTATTAATAGAAACTGTCAATTGATTTTTCTTATTTAACTGTCATTGGTTTAACTGCCAATTGCCATGATTCCACTACCTGTCATTGCATTTTCTGAACATTGGTTATTTTCCATTGTTAGTTTAGGATTCATTGGTAAGGGTTTCAAATTGGTGTTGGGATTTGATGGTTAAACTGTCAAATAGTTCCCTTGTTAAACTGTCAAACTGATTTCCCATATTACATACTGTCCACACACTGATTTTTACTGCCATGCTCCACACACACACTCTCATAATACACATACACATGTTAACACTCTTTCAATTCCTGAACACCCTATTAGCTAACTGTCATGTGGTAACACATGACACACCCTCACCTATCACCCTCATTCTTATATATTCACATACACACACTCATCCTTACATATTCACACACACACATAAATCTGAGAATGGTGACACCCTCTATGACACATACACACATGTTTACACACACATTCGTTCACACACTATCTCACATACACTTTCCCTTTTTATGCCTCACACACACAAGCATGATTTCCCCCCTATCTTCTATATGTGTACATATGTATATATGATATATATACCAATGTGATATATGTAATATAATATAAATATTGCTTTTGCCTATATAAATAGTATGTATATAGACATATAGGAATTGATATACAGTATAGGTAATACAATATTGGCCTGAATAATGTGGTATATAAATATATAAATAAGTTTGATGCTTGTATATGAAATATATGTGTAAATTGTAGGTTTGATAGCTTGTATAGCATTGTGATGGTATGTGAGTGCTAGACTAGGCTTGGTTAGGCTTAGTGAGACTTGTTTGGATTAGGTTTAACCTAGTTTGACTAGTGTGGTTGACTAGAGTTGACCAAGTGTTGACTCTAGCCTAGTTTGACCTAGACAGCATGCAGATGCATTATAGATTATATTTATCATCCCCTGTATACATCTTGACTTGTGTTGCTCTAACTAGGAGTCAGGCACCTCATCTCGGACAGTACATTTACTACATATATTCAGATACCAGGCGAGTACATTCTCTGATCATTTCATAACTTGCTTAGAATTATATTCCTGCTCTAGTTTACCTTATTTGATGCTGTCACGATATTATCACGTATTGGTACTATATGGATCTTTTCATGCGATGTTATCCCCCTCGGGAGCATCGGATACATCATGTCATATGTTTCATGTACATCATGTATTCCTCGCTCTCATGTTATTCATGTTTCTCATGTGCTTCATGCTCGTTCATGCATGCTCATGTACTCTCATGTGCTCTCATGATCGGTCATGTTTCTCATGTATCTCATGTATAACCTATACTTCATGTGCACTCATTTATGAGCCCTCATGTGAATTTTATGTGCACCCATTTATGGGCCTTCATGTGAATTTTATGTGCACTCATTTATAAGCCCTCATGTATACTTTATGTGCACCCATTTATGGGCTTTCATGTGAAAATCATGTGCGTAACATAACGTGTCTGGATCCTTGTGTATTGATTGGGGTATGGGGGAGTATAAATAGTCATGTGAACAATTCCAAAGTAGTATAGCCATGTGCGCCTCTTTAGTATATTCATGTGCAAATCCAGCCGTTCACATGTCGACTTTGTACTCTAAATCACTAGTCACTGGTAGCTCTCTACTTATAGTAGATATTTCTATTACAGTTCTCTCTCTGTTTACATCATGTACCTTCTTTCAGTTCACGTATCGTACTCTCTTGCATGTTTATATTTTCTAACCTGTTATGATCTGCGTGAGATGTATTGTGCTCGCTTCCGTCCTGACTGGACCGGTTGAAAATTTTACAGAGGATGATGAGGAATCCTGCACCCCTTACTTTGGAGCTTGTATCATTATAGTATAAATAGTATAGGCTGTTCTTCTTTACAGAGGTTCAGTCAGCTGCTGAGGATGATACCCATGTTTAGCATAAATAGTATAGGCTGTTCTTCTTTTTATGTTAGTGTTGTCTTAATTTCTGAGTTGTATCATTATAGAGATGTGAGACTTATGTTATTTTATTACTGTTGTACCTCAGTTGAGGATTTCTCTATCTATTTCATCGTGCTACATTCTACCTTTAGATTGTGATTGAGTTGTACCTTCTGTGATTGGCCTCCTTTGGAGAGTATTTCATGTTATGTTAGTTGTAGTTCATGACCTAGAACAGCGTTCTACCGCCGACACTGCGGCGTAGGCTGGGCGCTGTTACGTCCTCGTACCCTCATGGTGGGTACGGGTCGTGACAACTGTAAGTCAACCTTTGACCTAGTTTGACTTTGTGTGACCTAGTTTGACTTAATGTGACCTAGTGTGACCTAGTTTGACTGAGCTTGACCTAGATTTGTATATCATACAATAGAAATCATGCCAAACACTATTAAACCCTAATTAACTCTTGTATATCTCATATTTAGGTCTGTGACTATCCTCTAAGCCTCGATTCCTATTGACTGCTCAGGACCGCAGGCGAGTACATTCTCTGATAGTTTTTATTGTCTTGATATATGCTATATTCGAATCAGTTGTAGTGTCTTACTTGATTTTCGACACAATGGTACACAGACTAGTATATACTGGATCTCATCATGAGAGATTATTCCTGGTTTACCTGGCATATGAGTACATTGTTCGATCTTGTTTCCTGTACTTTTATAGACACCGATTTGGGAGTGGGCTGCCCCCCTGCTCTTTAAATTCTGTGTCATGGTTGGATCCATTATACTACTCGGGGATGGGGAGTTATTAGAGGTTATGTGATCAATACCCCTCATGTATTCCTGTTACTACTTGCATCATAGCTTTACCCTCGTCTCACGTAGGGTAAAGCCTGACCTGTGTTACTACTTGCCTCATAGCTTTCTATTGTGGCCGACCTGATTTTTATTTTTCTTGTATTTTCTGACTCATAGTCGGTCAAATGGAAGAGCCTGATCATGTGCCCCAAGCCGATCACATAACGCTCTAATATCTCAAGGCACCATTTATGTTTACATAATACATCAGTTATTACTGTACTGCTCTATATTTCAGTATTTCATACCCTGACATGATATCTAGATTTACATATTCTGTTTATATTCCAGTCTTGATATTTTATCTTGTATTTCATTATAACTGTCTCTTATAGAATTTGTCAATTCACATGAAACTGCTGTTAGCATTTGTACTTGCTCATATCCTGACAGGATAACTTTGTTGTGTTTTTCAGAGGATTCAGATACAGACTGTCCGACCTTCTACGGGTTTGGCGTAGACGCAGTTTACCACTTGAATTAAGTGGATCCGGTGCCTTTAGAGGACGCACCACCGGTAGGGATCTTAGACTAGTAGGTTTGACTGGACTGCGTTCCAGTTTATTATTTTGGGTTGTAGTATATATTTTTGGGATTGTATAATGTTTTAAACTCTGAACTTCTGGTTGTGACTCTGTGACTTGCATCTATTTCCAGCTTTCCTATTTCCATCATATCTTTATCATATCATGCTTATCTTCCCTAGATGTCATGTGATTGAGTTATATATATATTTTATAGACGACCTATACAGCGTTCTACCGCCGACACTGCGGCGTAGGCGGGACGTACCCACGTGCTCGTGCCCCTAAACATGGTACGGGTTGTGACATCTCCTACTGCTAGCTAATGTTTTATGTTAACTTCGTCTCTCATGTTATTTAACTATGCTTTTTTATCGGTTCTTCTTTTATTATATGCTGGTTTTAGTTCCTAAGTGGAGCCTCCCTTGTGGCACTTGCTCTTTCTGGGGTCTGACCCAGCTGATTTTGTATGGCCAGATTTCGGAGAAGCATCCGAGGATCTACCTGCTTTTCAGCCAGATGGCAAACACCAGACGTAATCTTGGCAATGAGTGGGTTGCTTATTTTGCTCTCCCACTCTATTGTAAATTATTCTTTTGATGTGTTTAACCGTCGAGCAAGTGTTAGCTCGTGTTGAAACTTAATTTCTGTTTGCCTAAGGGCTGTAACATGATTGACAAATCCTAGGGTTGATCATGTATGACTTAACTCTTGCTAGTCTTTACATTTTGTATGGCT
Source organism: Iris pallida (assembly GCA_029216955.1). Classification (NCBI taxonomy): domain Eukaryota; kingdom Viridiplantae; phylum Streptophyta; class Magnoliopsida; order Asparagales; family Iridaceae; genus Iris; species Iris pallida. The sequence continues at coordinate 28,866,963 of JANAVB010027598.1, forward strand.
AGGTTCATGATCATCTGAATATGTAATGTTTGGGACGCCTTACCTTGTATATTTGATGATCTAACATCTTGTAACATTTACTTTCTTGCTTGAGATTGAGACACTAGATTTGTTATTGACCATAAGAGACTGATGGCTTGTAGATAAACTCTCATGCATCTAGACAGCCGTGACCGTATTGCGAGGTGGTTTTCATCTTATTGTACATAGCTGGCTGTGTCTGTCCTCCGCTCTCCAGTATTCTGGTTCTAGGACGTGACAACATTCCCTTGAAACCGTCTCCAAGACTCGAACACGCTTGACGAGATCGACAATGCTACGCTCTATCGTAGGCTTCTTGCCCTTGTCCCACTTGTTGGTCTTGGCATGTCCCTCCTAGACGTTCTCGAATGTCGACATGGCACTCTGATATCACTTGTCACGGACTTAGTGTTTTAGGCTACATTTTGACCCGTATGGCGCACTTTCCTACTCGAAGAGTCGTGCCAGCCTTCTCCAAACGTTTAGCTAGATCGCTAAGGCAATATTGAGAACAAAGTGGAGCAAAAGTGAGAGAGATTGGAAGTATGAAAACTTCACTATACTAGAAGATATTACACTTTGGATTGTGAGAAACAAATGAGGCCTCCCACTTATTATAGTGGTTATGAGGCTTACAAGAAATTTCTGGAAATGAAATATTATAGAAATTATTCTACTACTAGATAAGTACAATGAAAATTCTAGTCTATCCAGAAAGATCATGGTTCATCTAGAAAGATCTTGGACCTTCTGGAAGATAATCGGACCTTCTGGAAGGATCACGGATCATTTTGAAGATTTTATCATCTTCTATATTATTCTAGAAGCTTTTCATATAAATTTGTTCTGTATAAAGTTACGCAAGTTGGTCTCGATTTCAAGGGATACAAACTTTGGACGGGACACTTGGCTCAAACAATCCCCTCCGCACACGTTCGTGATCATTTGGCTGGACACATAACAAACACGGCCCCACCACCATTCACTGAAGATGGTGGACAGCTTTCCAACCGTCCGATGGACAAAGGATAAGGTTCTATCTATCGAAAGCGACTGTCCCTCCCGTATAAATACCCTCCCGATCTCCGCTCTCGCCAAAGTCGTCGCCATTTCCTACGCCGTCTCGATCCCTCCTCTGCTCGAGCGCACTCTCTCTCTACACTAATGGCGAAGGACCCAGTTCGCGTTCTCGTCACAGGAGCTGCAGGTTCGTTAGATCCCTACTCTTTTCCATCCATCCATTCGATCGCTCATACCTATTTCTTGGAAGAAAGAAAGGGTTTTGTTTCACTGCTAACTTCCGGGAAGATGATACTGGCATAGCAGGTTCATGGAGCGTTGATTTGAAGTGAATTCCTTTATTCAATATCTACTTCGTAGATCCGGTAGATCGAAGTGAACTCTTTGGAAATAAGTTAGGGTTTTGGTTTGGGATATTTAGACTTTGGGTCTCAAATAAGTTCTGAAATTTATTTTTGGCTCCATATTGTACATAATTAGTGTTTGGGTCTCAAAAGTGTCACCAAAAATAATTAGTGACATTTTGAGACCTAAATACTAATTATGTATAATATGGAGACCCAATTACAAAATTTGTAACTTATTTGGGTCTCAAAAGTGTCACAAAAAATAATTAGTGACACTTTGAGACCTAAATACTAATTATGTATAATATGGAGACCCAAATACAAAATTTGTAACTTATTTGAGACCCAAAGTCTAAATATCCCTTTTGGTTTAGTACTGAGATCTTCAAGAATTGTGTCAAGGATATGGCGAATTAGTATAGCAAATTCGTGTATTGTAATATTGTTGATTCGTGATGATTTTTTTTTTTGAAGCTTGGATTTAGATTTGGATCTTATAATGAACTATTGGTTGGCGATCGGACTTGCTATTGGAAAAAATCATTAGGTTTTTGTTTGTTTGTAGTGAGATCTGGAAGAACTTTGATGATACGATCGATGTGGGCGTTAATTTGAAACGAACCCCCCCCCCCCCCCCCCCCTCCCTCTCTCCCGCACTGTGATGATCCAAACAAATGAATGAAGGAGTTGATTTGAAGTGAATAACTCTCGTTTAAATGTTGGATTTTAGATTCGGATGATCTGATCTTCTTTTCTGGTTACTGTTGATTTATATTAGTTTATGCTTTGGAATTAAATTTAGATATGTTGGATTGCTTTGTACTGCTGTGTGGTGATTGGAGTGTTGGAAGACTTTGAGCGTAATCAGTAGTTACTCCCAGTTAGATCTACTATAGGGCATCTCTCATTGATTTAGTAACATTAAGATTTTTTTTTCTTTTTTCCTTGGTAACATTGAGAAAATTTTCTTGCATCTGACCAAAAGGTTTTTGTATAGTGAGCAAGGTTCTAAACAGCAATAGGCGGGTGCGCGACGGAGAGGGTTCTCCTACCGCCTAGGTACCGCGTAAGTGCCACCTAGGTGCTTGATACATTTTGGCATTGTACTATTTTACCACTATTTTTTTTTTGCTGCACAACATGCATATTTTAAGGGTGTTTTATGCATAACAAAGTTGTAGAACAAAGATTTATGAAGTTTCAATTTAGTAAAAGTGAACCATAGGTCCATAATGCTTGTAAAACTGTTTTGCCAAAACATCTAGTCAGGTAATGCTACGCCTGGACGTTGCCTACACCGTCAAACCTTCATTGGCCGCCTACTCCACTACCAATGGAAAAAAAAAACGGTGCGGATAGTGGCCGCCTCGACCGCCATTTAGATCACTGATAGTGAGTTTATAGAGTATAAGAGACAACGTGAACTCAAAGTGAAGTCCTCTTCTTTAGATTTTTTTAGCTTTGCAAACTCATTGTTTCTTATTAGATCTTTATTTTTTTGTTATTAGTGTTTATGCTACCGAAGGATGTTGAAAGTTGAAACTAGACATAGGTCGATTAGATCATATGATACTATTGGACTCTGATAGGGATTTTTATTTTATTTGGGAGCCTCTTTCTAACACAGAGGGGGGCAATTAGAAGGGATCGGTGGGTTAACATGTATCATGCATGTTTAGTAGGTCAGTCCTCAAATAAACCCCCTGTAAAGAAAATTGTTTCTATATCATTTACATGCCATTGTCTTGGTTCTACGTAGAATCGTAGATGGCTGTTCCTATCAATTGCTTGTTGAAGACTAATGTGATTCTTAACTAACTCTGAGTTTTGTTAATATGAATGTTATGGATTAGCGTTCATTTATCTGCTGAAATGGAGAATTACTGGCAATTATGGTTTAAGTAGAAAAAGTTTGTGGTTTGGATGATAATTGGATTCAAGGGCTTGTATGGTTTGAGTTCAATGCTCTCTTTACAAATGTACATCTATCCTTATGGGTGGTCTGTAGCTTGTCTCTTCCCTTTTATAGATCCGATCGGTCAGCCTCAGTTACTAATAGAATCTGGATTTTTTTTTTCTGGTCCCTAGGTTAGTAATAACTACTAAGAACCTCAAAAAGTTGACATCGGTCACTTGCTAGTGTAGTGATTGGAAGCATTTTCTTCTCTAATGTACTGATATTAAGTCTTTCCTTCTTTTCTAATTTCAAAGGTCAAGCAGAACACTTCGGTATATTTAGCTCAAAAAGTTGACATCGGTCACTTGCTAGTGTAGTGATTGGAAGCATTTTCTTCTCTAATGTACTGATCATAAGTCTTTCCTTCTTTTCTAATTTCAAAGGTCAAGCAGAACACTTCGGTATATTTAGCTCAAAAAGTTGACATCGGTCACTTGCTAGTGTAGTGATTGGAAGCATTTTCTTCTCTAATTTACTGATCATAAGTCTTTCCTTCTTTTCTAATTTCAAAGGTCAAGCAGAACACTTCGGTATATTTAGCCGACCAAGCTGCCATTTGTACTATCATAATTGGTAGATATTTGCCGCTCACTCTAATTTCAAAGGTCAAGCAGAACACTTCGGTATATTTAGCTCAAAAAGTTGACATCGGTCACTTGCTAGTGTAGTGATTGGAAGCATTTTCTTCTCTAATGTACTGATCACAAGTCTTTCCTTCTTTTCTAATTTCAAAGGTCAAGCAGAACACTTCGGTATATTTAGCCGACCAAGCTGCCATTTGTACTATCATAATTGGTAGATATTTGTCGCTCACTCTATATGGATTTGTTTTGCTTGTCTACTGATTATACATGTTTCTCCCCTTTCTATCTATCTTATTGCATCAATTCAAGAAGTATGCAAGTACAATCATTTGTTTACTACAGCAGATGGAGCTTTAATTAATTGGGAACTCGGTTTTTTACTTTTACGTCCCTTAAGTTTGTATCTTTTACTAGTGTTTGTTTATTTATTGGTTCAACCTGAGATCAATTATTGTCTGTTGCAATTTTGAGTTTTTAATCTTTTAGTACGATTAGTATTTTTTCAGTCCCATCTAGGTCTAGTTAGTACTTTGGACTCTGGAGTCATGAATCATTGTATAGATCACTCACTATTAGGCACGTACACAAACCGGCTGTTCTTGCTGCTGCCAGTTTGCTCTTGTTTGCTCAGGGATGTGCATATTCGAGAGGTGGGTGAAGATAAAAGATGTTAAGGGTTATTATATTTATTTAGGTCTTGTCCTACCATTCTGCCACTTCACTGCTATCTTTATTTTTGTATATATGTCGCACGGACACAGATATGACACCAAACATTAAGTACACGAAGACACACTACACCTATTTTGTGTGTCTTGGTGTATTTTGGAGTGTCCAAGGTGTGCCCTATACGTGTTGACATGGTCCATTTTCTTGGGCGCTTGTGGTTCCTAGTCACAATGTTAACATCCATTCTAAGAACCATCCTCTGGTTGCATATTGTTAGATAGAGATATAATATTCTAGGTGTAAGTTCTTCCATATTTAGCATACTGACCAATAGCAACTCGAACCCTAACATTCAGCCTCTTTAATTATTTGCAGGTCAAATTGGATATGCCCTAGTACCTATGATTGCTCGGGGTGTGATGCTTGGCCCAGATCAGCCTGTTATCTTGCACATGCTCGACATTCCACCTGCTGCAGAGGCTCTGAATGGGGTTAAAATGGAGTTGGTTGATGCAGCATTTCCTCTTCTTAAAGGTCCTCCCTCTCTTTCCAGTTCAACCCATAATTAATTACCTTAGCATTTATTTTCTCTCATGCAACCTAATTAATTACTTTTCTCCCACGGCACGCCAGGAGTTATTGCCACCACTGATGTTGTTGAGGCTTGTACTGGGGTCAGCATAGCAGTCATGGTTGGAGGTTTCCCGAGAAAGGAAGGAATGGAAAGAAAAGATGTGATGTCAAAGAATGTCTCTATCTACAAATCTCAAGCATCTGCGCTTGAACAACATGCAGCTGCAAATTGCAAGGTCTGGAACATTTGATCTCAATATTAAGACCGCTAATTCTTTTTGATTGTTCCACATAATCTACCTTCCCTCCCTTGCTCTATAAATTTTAGTGATAGTAAGGATTTAAAGAACATGGTCGAAACGACACATAGATCTGGTGGGTAGGAATGCCGACTACCCTGCCTTTGTAAGAATGTAAGCTAAGAAGGGCAATCACACTTCCGGTGTGTTTGGGCAAGCGGGCTAATGACCCGTGAGGAACAAGGAACCAAGGAGCACGACCATTTTTTTTCCAACTCCCTATCATCTTTACTTTTCTTCACTTGCGTTCACCGCCCTCTTCTTCTATTAGCTCTCATTACATTCCAATACTAATGGGTTCATTCGCCTCACTTTGTTCTCCTTCTCATTATGTTAGCCTCACTTCGATTAAAAGCAAAATGGAATCACATTTAGACTAAAAGCACTTCGCTAGGCGTCCAGTGCCTGCTCGATGCCCGTCTAGACGTCTGCCTAGTGCCTGTCAAACTTTGCAGGTTTTTGGATTTGATGGACAATTGTTACAATTTTCAACAAGATTTTTGGCTTTTTTATTGAACCACATAGAACTAGGCGGCCACCTAGGCGCTAGGCGACCGGTGTCCCCCAACTAGTGTCTAGCGATTTTTACAACCTTGAATGTCAAAAGCGACCAATGAACGAGTTATCAATATTCAATACTTTAAATATAGGATGCAGAAGGGAAAAAACATGTAGAATGGATAGACTTGGGCTTGTAGGTGCAGACAGTTTCAAGTCCATGAACTTGTACAGAGCATTTCGAAGGAACATGAGCAATCTTCACGTAAAAAAAATTAAAAATTTGTCCATGTCATACTTTTCAATAAAAACATCAGACCTTTGTTATTGTGGCCGATACTCTCGGAGGAATAGTAGGACTCTGGCCTCCGTAGTTTGTTTGGGGAAAAGGGGGAGTCTCATCTTTCTCAGCATGTTGTTGCAGCAACAACAGAACATGTCGGACGATCAGTCAGAAAGATTGGTTTGAAGTCGGTTGTCATGAAAGTGAATAGATCTACATTGCCAGGTAGATAGATCAGATCCGGATGCTCCAGTTGCTCTGCGGCGATACAGACGCTCCAGTTGCTCTGAGGAGATACGGACGCTCCAGTTGTTCCGAGGTGATATGGACTCGACTTGCTCCATGTGGTTTTGGTCGGACTTTCCTTTGATTATCTAATAACATTTCTTCTGCTTGCCGCTGGCACACCTCTCCTTCCTATTTGTTTCGGAAACATCTTTTTAGGAGAGACAATTTGAGTGGCTCTATCCAGCAAACATTAAGACTTCATTTGGTAGAAATGAAAGAAAAATGGGAGAAAGAAAAAGAGTACATATATACTTTCCATACATATGGAAAGGAAATACTATTTCCTTCCTTTTTGTTTGGTACTTGGTAGGAGAGATGAAAAATGGAAGGGATACACTTTTCTTTATTTGGTATTGAAAGAGAAGTGGAAGGAAGGAGAATAAAATAAATAGGCTATACCAATTATGTCCTCAACTAAACACACTTATTTACCATTTGACTTCATTGAACAATTTTTTAAATAATATAATTCCTATGGGGTATAAATGTAAATTATCATAAACTTCCACTTTTCCTCCTATTTTTGGAGGGACTGAATTTCTTAGGTTAGGTGGGAAAAGTAATCCCTCCATTTTCCTTCCCTCTACTTTTCTTTCCTATACCAAACGAGAGAAAATGCATCATTCCCTCCCATTTTCCTTCCTCCCACTTTTCCCTCCTACCAAACGGATCCTAAGATTGATAATCGGATGGTTCCACATTATCTGTCTTCATGTCCATGCTCTGCAAATCCTTTTGATCTGATTGTTGCAGCTTGTATGATGCAAATTAACGTCATCAATATTTTCTGATTCTTGCAGGTGCTGGTTGTGGCTAACCCTGCAAACACCAATGCCCTTATATTGAAAGAGTATGCCCCATCCATTCCTGAGAAAAACATAACCTGCTTGACAAGGCTCGACCACAACAGGGCCCTAGGACAAATTTCTGAGCGGCTGAATGTTCAGGTTAGTGATGTAAAGAATGTTATCATATGGGGAAATCATTCTTCTACACAGTACCCTGATGTCAGCCATGCAATTGTAAAAACTGAAAGTGGAGAAAAGCCCGTCCCTGAACTCGTTTCTGATGATGCTTGGTATGGAATATACATTTAATTTCTGCCGCGATGTTGTAGCACTTCTTATGTTCATTCATCATTTAATATGAATATATCTGATTGCAAAGGCTGAGAGGTGAATTCATTACAACTGTTCAACAACGTGGTGCTGCGATCATCAAGGCTCGGAAACTTTCAAGTGCACTATCTGCTGCAAGTTCTGCTTGTGATCACATTCGTGACTGGGTCCTTGGAACTCCTGAGGTTGTCATCATAACCATGGACTGTGTACTGTGTCCAATGTGCCTTCTTTTTCGATCAAAAATTATGTTACCTCTTATACTCTTGCAGGGAACTTTCGTCTCAATGGGAGTGTACTCTGATGGGTCTTACAATGTACCTGCTGGGTTGATCTATTCTTTCCCTGTGACATGTCGTGATGGTCAGTGGACCATTGTCCAAGGTACACGTATTGATGAGAACTTAAATAAATTATATACTTCATTGTTGTGATTTTTTTTACATTTTTCATTTATCTGGATTTATGCTTTTTTATGTCATTATATGTTGGAGAGAAGATATTCTTTTCTCCAATATTTTTTAGCATTGTTAAAATTATATACTTCATTATTATGATTTTTTTTGCAATTTTTATTTATCTGTAGTTATTATTATTTTTAAATAATGTCTTTATATGTTAAAGAGAAGATATTCTTTTTTTCCAATATTGTCTTAGCATGATGTTTGAATGCCTTTGCTGTTTTCATAACATAAGTTATTACTTTATTTGTAGAAGTGTTTACCTTCTTTTTCCTTTCACTTAAAGGCAATGAAGAGACTTTCAGACAGAAGATAATTCCCAAGCATAATTTTACTTTCAACTTCTATACTTTGCCCCTCAATGCTGTACATGTATTCTGTCATTAGGTGAATGAATAAAACAATAATGAATCTATGTGTTGAATGCATAATAATGTTTATTATAAGCATCTACTTCTTGAATCTGCATATTTTTGATTTACCTTAACTTGAGAAAAAAAAAGAGCGGTTACAATACAAAAACTAGAATAGATGACCAAGATTAGGTATAGAAAATACAATTTTGTGAGTAACTTGTGCAAAAAGTTTCTTATATTTTTATAATTTTTTGGATTAAAATTTTACTAGTTGATTTTTATCCCACTGTACCCAAATCCTAGCTATGCCACCGCCCCACATGCCTCTTCATGTATTCCATTATCATTTTTATTATATTTCATTTCACATGCCTCTTCAACCTTTCATGTGGTTTCACCACTGGAAGGATCCAGTGTCCGACTATCAACTCCTTATGAAATTGTGTTATTGGAGACGAGCTGGAAAATAGTATTTAGTGACGCACATCACTTTTCATCAGTAAAACGTATCTTTTTTAATAGATTCAAAAAAGAGATTTTTGTCGTAAAGACTTATATACTTGATGGCTGACAATAAGTCAGACTTGGGTCTGTCTTATATAAACTTGATTCCAAATTTTCTACTTTTACTTGGGCCCTACTCCGACTCATTTATAGGTCGGTGGTGGAAATGAAAATACCAAGGTTCACAATCGGAATCGGACCCATGCTATGAATATTGGGATAGGCAGTAATCAGTATTGGCAATATCAACAGTTTCAGATCGGAGTATCGGATTTTTTGGTATCGGAAAGCAAATAAGTATTATTAAATTCTTAAGAAGTTAGAAAAAAATATCTTGTACATTTATGCATATTTTAAAGTATTTTTTGTGTTGTTTATTAGTAATTTGAAATTGAATGAATTAATTAATACTCATCCTTGTTGATTGGTTGACCTGTGATAAATAAGCTTTTTTTTTTGTTTACATGCTTTTACAACCTTACTATGCATTTACATGTTGATTGGTCTTTTTCGTTCAGTTTTGACTAGAAAAAAGACCCCTAACGTGTACGTCAACATTGGTAGCGGTCGGTATCGGATCGCGACATGCCAAACCGTGTCGGTATTGGCCGTATCATATTGGTATCGACCAATATTGCAAACTATGGAAAATATCAGGCCCAAGCCCATATGGAAAAGGAAGGCTTAGCGTAGGCCCGCTCAATAATCTTTTGATGGATTTCATTTATTATGGGTACTAGATAGGAAGCACGAACACTTCAAAAATGTGACCGTGTTGTGTTAGGCACATCGCACACAACATACACACTCCAAAATACGCTAGGGCACACACAAATAATTGTCGTGCTCGTGTCGCCGTGTCATATTCGTGTCCGTGCAACATCTCTTCCAAAAATGAACTGTGAAAAAGCAAAAGAGTGTTAGGTTTTGAACTTAATGAGTAATCATCAATCTACACATCGAGCTTGGGAGTCAAAAGTAGTTAACATTATAGTATTAAGAATTGAATAATACCATTTATTAGCCAAAAGCGTTTGAAGGAAATAGAGACTCAAGAAAGAATTAGGGTCAGCCATCCATTTTGTATTAAGACTTGGATTACGGGTCAAGTATGTCATATATTAGATAACTGCTACAACCTGCACGTAGGGGTGAGCATTTGGTTTATCCAGTTTCAAGCAAACCGAAATAGTCAAAAATCGAATAAAACCGAAATTCTAAAAATCCAAAACTGAAACCGATCCGAATAATCGATTCGGTTTTGTTTGGTTGGCTATTTCTATTATTTAATGGGTCAGGCCCAAAATAAGAATCGTTGTTAAATTATATTAAAAATTATAAATTTTTTTAAACACACTTGTTGTATTTTATTTAAAGTTGTCCAAAGTCGGACTAATTGTTAAATTATCAAAGTTATACTTCAAAACACATACATAGATTTTTTTTTTTTTCTTTCTGTTTTGGACTGAAACCGAAACCCAAAACTGACAAGGAATTTTAGTATTTTAACCGAAACCGAACCAATTTTTTTTCAAACCGAACCAAATATCTTATTCGGTTCAGTTTGGATTGGTTTTCGGTGCAAAACTGAATAATGCTCACCCCTACCTGCGCAGGCAGAACTACTTGAGCCCTAACTGCCCTGAATTAAACTTGGCTTGATTTACAATCTCGAACCTACAATTTAATGGCAGTTTACCAGACTCAAGCACGTTCAATAGGCTGTATTGAACCCCACTCTTCTGGACTTGGGCCCATTGCCAGTCCTAAGTACAAACTTTATTCTTTTGTAAGTACAAGCTATATTAGCTTGCGGCCCAAAGCTCACCAACCTCACATTTATTATAGCTGCTTGGTGTTGGTGGTACCTAGACTTTATTCTTTTGTATGAATTACACTTGGGCCAGGCTAAAAGCTCCTATTTAATGGTGGGAAGAGCGACCCAGAAATATGCGTTTAGAGGCCCACCAACTCTGATGTTTGGTTTGTTTTGGATATATTTTGCTTTCTATTGTATGCTTACGGTAGGTTAATACCTACAGCACTAGTCATATGTACGTCACACCATGTTCAAAGTACAAACCTGCATGTAGAAAGCAGCCAATTCTCCTTAATATGTTTTGGAGATTAAATCTTTATTATTCTACGCTTACTGTAGATTAGTCCCTTGAGATGTTCATATGTAGCTCCTTCCAGGTTACAAAATGCAAACTTTAACTTGATTATTACGTTCCATTACTTGGTTGCTACTTCAACTTGATTATAGCTTGTAAAGGCCGCTAATCGCAAAGAACTTTTAACAGTTAAAGAATGCATGGAAATATCTGAAATTTTTGGGACTAATACTTTCATCAAACCTTATCAGGACTTTCTGTTGATGAATTCTCGAGGAAGAAGTTGGATGCCACTGCTGCGGAACTAACTGAGGAGAAGGCTCTGGCATATTCTTGCCTCACTTAAATTATGTTTTTCCTCGTGAGATTTCCTTGGTGCTGTTACGTTTGAGGCCTACTAAAAGTGGCAAATGATGCTACTCTGCTATTTTTTGAATAAAATTGACCTGGTTATGGGGACAATTATTGTACAAGTAGCTCCATCTGCTACTGCAAAAATCCATGTATTTTTTTTTTAAATTTCATAGCCAGCATTTGAGATTTACTGCACTTGCTGCTTATCTGGGTTATTCAATTTTATCAGCATCTCTTTCACCACTTCTGATCATTATTCAACTCTGGGAGTATTTTGCATAATATGATCAGTAGAGAATAACCTAGTGTAATATGATGGTATTCGCTACGAAGATTGATACTTGGATACGTAACATGAAGGAAATTGAACTATGCAATTACAGTCGGTATGTGTGTAATGGTATTATTTTGTTCTGAATTTGCTGGCAAGAAGTGATTAAATTGTGGATCTGTGTAATAATAAAAGGAAGTGGCCAATGGTCAAAAGGATATTTAAATTGAGGAATTTCATTTTCTTGTTCTGTGGTAGCAGATCGTGTTGGAGAGTTAATGCATAGAGAAAGTTGAGGATATATTGGACACTAGTCCGAATTTTTAAAGAGTTGGGATGCTTGAAGATAGAGGTGATCATTTTTGGGTTTTGGACTGAAAATCTAAATTTCGGTTTTAAAATATTAAAAGAGTTTACTTGGTCGGTCCAATATCAAAACTTCAAATAAGACACATACAATTATATAAGGCGGGTTCTAGCATTTTGGAGGTCCTAGACAAGTGGGTCCCTCATTTCTCTATATAATTTTATAATACAAAATCCAGCAAATACTAAATACAATATAATTAGTATTAAGCAATTCCAAGCTCTAAATTTATAACAAAGTTTTTGAATGTCTTCAGAGTATGTTATAAACAAATGGATGACATAATATTGATAAAAAAATAATTCATATGCAAAGTGGTCGAAGATGACAAATATTATGTCAGGAGTCCTAAAGTTTTTCATTGCAAGAATGAAGATAATTATGGATAAAATTTTACAGAAGATGGAATCAATAATCATATACAAATTTTTTGGAGCAATGAATCATGAAATTATTCGTATACATGGATAACAAATTATAAAAAAAATAATTGCCAATAACAGTATCACTCAAGGGCTAGACAAGCTCCCAAGTCCCTACTAGTGCTGACTCTCTCTCACCAAATAAAAAATAATCATAAAAAAATAAGAGTAGGTGCAAAAAAAAGGTTAACCTCACTCGAGCAAGGATCAAGCTCCTTTTTATTGTGACTCGTGAAATCGCTTCAGGTTTAGTCGCCGGAAAGAAACAAAAAGGAAGAAGAAGATGCTATTAGAAATTGAGAGACAGATGATATTAGCTTAGTAAATACTAAGTGGAAAGAGAGAAAGCGCTTTATTTCCCCCCCCTCCCCCCCCCCCCCCCCCCCCCCCCCCCCCCAACCAGATTTTTTGTGTGAGAGAGAGAGGAGATGAACAGGCAGCTTAAAAACATGGTGACATTTTTTGTATAGGTTTTATTTGATTCTTTTCTAGGTAATCATGGACATTTCCAGGCCCATAATTTTTTTATTGGGCCAAAAAAAATTGTTGCTTGAAAAAAAATGGAGGCCCTAGGCGGCTGCCTAGCCCGCCTCCCCCTGGAGCCGCCTATGCAATTATATAACTATGTAAATATTTTCAATTTTATACATATTTAGTGATTAAAAATGTGTATATTTTTTTTGTATATTTTGAAAATTATAACTTATTTTTTGTACGTATTTTGAAATTCAACTTTGACAACTTTTGATACAACTTTAAAATACAACAAATATATTCTGAGAAAAAAAATGTTTGCTGAAATTTAAAAATAGTAACAAATTATTATTGCTAATGAGGGTACGAATGTATGTAATAGTCATAACGTCAATAATAGTGACGGTATAAAGACGAGCTTAGTTTTTTCAATTGGTGTCCTCAAACCGCTACTAGTAATGGTCCGGAGGTGCGATCGCTACGGGTTGAGAATAGGGGAATGAATGGGAATAAGGCGTGCATATATTTGGAAGTGGACATAGGACATTGGAGTTCCCAAAAAAAAAGTTTGAATAACAAATGCCACGTTTCAACCCATAATTAAAAGTAGTATTACACACTTCCATTCACCTCATTTGTTTTCCCATACATATAATATGGACCCCCTCCTTCCATCTATGCCATGACATCATTGACATATAATAATATTATCATAGATTAAAAATCTAATCATGCTGAGTTTCCATTGTAATTTTTACAGCCGCCTACATGTGGTTGTTAATTGGCCTCCCTCTCTCCCTACCCACATGGAAAGAGATGACCAATCGACAACTGCTACATGATGGTTGTAAATGATTACATCTATTATTGATTGTAATCCTAGCATTGTACTTAAAAATTACTTATTCAATGATCTTAACCCACATGGAAATACAAAGTTGGATAAACTTTTATAACAAGATTAAATAAAGGAAGCAGAAGAAGAACAACAGAGCACTAGTCGCTAATAACAATATGAAAACATCATTTATTTGGTTTTCATTATTTCGGTTCGGTTGAAAGCAAATACAACAAACACGCATATATATATATATGCGTGTTTGTTGGATGTAAATAGGATGGGAGTATGTGTATATACATGACAGTCCACACATACTCCCATCCCATTTACATCCAACAAACACGCATATATATATATATATATATATATATATATATATATATATATATATATATATATATGAGCACATCGAGTCGTGGTGTACTGGTAACACCACCGTGCACCGGGGGTGAGGGCCGGGTTCGAGCCCTCCCTCCCACGGAGGTGGTTGGGTGGCGGTGGCCACGGCCTCCGGACCAAGGTCGGGTGTATATATATATATATATATATATATATATATATATATATATATATATATATATATATATATATATATATATATATATATACTTGGAACCAGGTAATTGTATTAATGAAAGAAGAAATAGACTACATCCATCAGGGACAGTCCACACATACTCCCATCCCATTTACATCCAACGCGACATTATGTATAATACCAACGAGCGTCGTTTTTGTGTCATGAAATACCCTATTATTTTGTTCCCTCCATGTGTGCCATACAATAAATGCTAGCCATGCACAAGCCTCCCGATACCAGATAGGCCCTCTCCTCCACCATCCCCTATGCTGTCTAGAAGTCACTATATTGTGCCCTCTATGCCTTCCATATTGGTGGCCGACAGTCCCAATCTGACTAGTTGCGAATGCCATATGTCTTTGGATATAGCACAATTGTAGAATAGATGCTCTATAGTTTCCTTCTCTTGTTGACAGAGCGAGCATGTAGGTTCTGCTATCTGGATACCAAATCTTTGAAGACGATCCTAAGTAAGAAGACGTTTAAGAACTAGCTTATACATACTCAGTTGCATCTTTTGGGGGTCTTTCGGCATCCATATAATATCAACGTATTCCATCTTCTCATTAGTTTGCCGAATCTTGTTGGCGATATAGCTGATTAGAAACTCGCCTCTTGAGTGTCTTCCCATACCCATAGGTCTCGTCCAAGGAGTGGATCAACTTTTGCATTGAGAAATGGCCAGGGCAGCTGCACGCGTCCATCGATGTAGGTCGGGGCACCATCGGCCGTCCCTCAATATACAGCTCACTAGTTCTCCCCGCCGCACCTCTCGATCCAGATGAGGGCCGAGGAGCTGTGTAGACTTTGGTGCCCGATCCATGGGTCTAACCATAGATCTGTGCTGCTACCATAGGCAAATATTCAAACAATATGTTGTCCGATATCTCTCCTATGGCGTAAGATATGTTTGAACGTGACCGATTCGTTGTTGGTTTGACGATATTCCCAAAAATTTTTCCCCCTCAAGTATCTGCTTTTCGTCCAATCTGCCTATAAAGAATTGCCTTGGAGTAATTTCCATCCCATCTTTATGCCTGCCATACTACGTAAAAGTGTCAATGGTCGAAGATCGACACCCCCTTCTTCCTCCGGCCTGCACAGAGTTTCCCATGATATAGCATGGACTCCCCCATGCCAAATGCACATTATTTTTCTATCTGTGTATAGTTGTCATTGGGAGTTGGATGGCTTGTGACCAAAAGTTTATTATGGAGAGAATAGATCTCACCAATTCAATTCTGCCGCCGAATGATAGACATTATGCTTGCCAGCCCTCAATGCGTCTATGTATGTAGTCCACAATAGTTTTGTAGTCTTCATTGCGGCTATAGTTGACAGTCAGGGGGATCCCCAAGTACTTCACTGGCAACTCCGCTCGACCAATTCCCAACTCAAGTGCCCTCTCCTCCTTGTTCGGGCATATAGACTGTTAAAGTATACTCGACTTTTGTCTTTGTTTAATCGAAAGCCAGTGAGATTGCCAAATGGAAGGAGAAACACATACAAATCATCAACATATATGAGATGGCTAACATGTGGATGTACAAATTTATAGAGAGGTTGAATCTATTTCTATGCTACAGCAGTATCCAACAAACACGAGAAATACTCCATCACCAGTGTGTACAAGTATGGGGATATTGGATCCCCCTGTCGAAGTCCCTTATTACTGGAGAAGAACCTTTGAGGCTGTCCTTCAACGAGGATCGAGAACGTCGTCGTTGTGATACATTCCCGGACTCTAGCAACCCACACTTCTGAGAATCCCATAGCAATCATTATAGCACAGACGAACTCTCTGTTGACAGTGTTGGGTGCGTACGGAAGCGTTTGCCAACCCACCTGATCAAAACCAACCCCCGTCTAACGAACACCAACCATAAGATGAAGATAAGTATATGGCGGTGACGTACGTCACCTGGACAAATTCCAACCTTTAATAACTTAGATAAAATTATAAGATTGACAAAACACACGTTGAATCCTTTGTCCTAATAGGTTCAACCCCCTCACCACTCTCAAGAAAAAAGAAGAAGATTATAATTGAGATCACTCACCAACCCGTAGCAATCACCCTAACCGAAGTTGACGACTCCTCGATTAGATCTTCTTCTTCCTTCTGTCTTGGATGACGAAGTCCTAAGAGCAAAGTACGAACTTTCTCTTAGATTTTCTTATGGGCGAGCATCCCGAATCTCCACTTTGTTCCGCCACCCTCACCCCATATATATATATATAGGATGAGAAAAAAATTATATTCTAGTCATAATAGGATTTCCTAAATGTAACACCCAGTTTTCTGAAATTGGAATATTTTTGAAAATTTATTATTTTTATTATTTATTAATGGTGTTTTAGTCATGATATGATTTTTGGTAATTATTAGTGTAATTAAAATTATTTTCTAAGTCATGACTTATGACTTTGTGATTTTACTAGTATAACCCTAGTGTAAATGCTAGTTATTCCTTAACCTAGAAGTTGCCATAACCATGTGAGCCTAGCCATAGGCTTAGAACATCAAATTAGTGATTTTAGCCTAAAAGGGTATTTTGGTAATTTACTAGATTTCATTTGGAATTATGTGATTTTAATATTTTTTTTATTGTTGTTAAGTACCATGATTAGTCCCTAACCTATCTTACCCTAACCAAGAGGTTAGCTACTAACCTAGAAGCTTGAGGATGGATAATTAGTCAAGGGTTAAGTAATGTAAATATCATAGAATGCCTTTATTGATATTTTGCATAAAACCCTCAAAATATCTCAACTTTGGCACCAAAGTCTTTGCCTTCACCTTGAAGGAAGGCCAAGGACACCCCCCTTGCCATGGCCGGCCAAGGGCACCCCTACCATGCCCCTTCCTATTTAGTCATCCCATCATTCATTCAAGCCATTTTACAACTTCATGAAACATTGAAAAACCCCTCCACTTCAAACATCCATAACTTCATCAATTTTGATCCTTTTCACCTCTAGTTTCTTGCATTGGAACCCTACTATACAGAGGAAGCTGAGGGAGGCTAGCAATCAAAGTTTTACAAGCTTTGGACATCACCAAGTTGAAGGAAAAATACCCCCCTCTCTTTGATTTTCCATTAAAATTGCACAAATAGGTAAATACCCATAAACCTTGCTAATATTCTGTTTTTTCTTCATAAATGCATGCATATAGGTCTACCCTAACTGTGGGTCAAGTTTGGTAAAATTTAGGGTTGGTTTGGTGTCCGTATCGGACACGTATCCTAGGCTATTAAACCTTGTTTGATGAAATGCCACAAAGAAATGGTTTTTGTTATTTTGTAAAACTAATTACATTTTCTTGTAGCCCTAGACTAGTAGATTATATACCTACTTGACTGAACACGACACAGTATCATTTTTGTGTCGAAAATCGACACGGACACGCTGTGGCAGGTGCACGCACAGTGCCCTGCTACCACACTGTTCGTGCTCACTGCACAGAGCACTAGGACACGTGAAAATTGACATGGACACGGGGGCAATGTCTGCGAACATGCCCCCAAAGTCTCATGACTTCTCGTGTCATGTCGAGTGAGAAAACTCACTCGTACTGGACACGCACTGACAGTGCACACGCGCACGGGGGCCAACTTCGCGTGTGTCGTGTCGCATGGACACGACACTTGGGCACCTCGTGTTTGCACGAGTGGGTAGCCCATCATGTGGCGAACACATGGACACGAGCACGAGACGTGTCGTGTCCTGTGTCGCGAACACGAGGTAGTTGCACGCGTGCACGACGCGGTCTGAATACGCGTATCAGTCGTGTTTTTCACGACTGATACGGACTTCGTATCGTGTCCTGGAGCAACGTGGACACGGGACAGGCACTTGGACACGTACACAACCACTAGGTGAACCTTCGTGCACGAGCACGAGACACGTGAGTGTGTGTGTCGTGTCCTAGAGTGAGTTGCACACGTACACGACACTGTGTACATGTGTGTGTGTGTCTGTGTTTACCCGATTGGGTTTTCGTGAGTTTGGACACATCAAATTGTGTCGTGGTGTCGTATCAGGCACCTAGGACACTAGAGGACACTAGGGGCTAGTGTTACCAACCCTTGGGTTCGAGCCTTAGCTCGGTTTGGTGTATGTATTTGGGTTTACCCCATCTCACTGTGCACAGTCCCATTTTCCTAATTTTTGGGATTTTCCCAGTTTTCTAAAACGAATTTTGAAACGATTTTTGATGTGATTTTTGCATGTATTAGTGTGTATACATAGTGTGTATACGTAGTGTATATATATGTGTGTGTGTAGGAGGAATTTAGGGGTATATACATGTGTGCACATGTGTATATACATATATGTATATATGTAGGTGTGTGTATATTTGTGTGTGTGTGTGTGTGTCCGATTTCTGTTTCCAGAAATCTGGAACACCCCCCCCACTGTTCAGTTCTCTCTCCCTTCCTATCTCTCACTCTATTCACTACTGTTAGCACCCTGAATTTTGGGTTCATTTTTTTCATTTATTTTATTTTCTGATTGATTGGTTTGATAAATAATTTATTCTGTTAATTTTTCCTGTAAGTGTACTTTTCATGCCATTGATATTTGGAGTGTCAGGGATGTTCAACTCTGGAAATCTTCTTCACGAGTTTTGGAGTGGACACGATTACCTTCATGACGGTATATAGTGTCCCATCCAAACTTGTTCCCTTGTACTCTTTCTGCTTCGCTGAACTTCGGGTCGGTTTAGACCATTTGATTGATATTTAATTTCCCACTCTTTTCTTTGATCATTTTCAGCGCGTTACCATGACTTTTAAATTGGGAGCGCCAGACCAGTCATTTCCTTGAAACCAACTCCTTATTGATGATCTACTCGAGACACTCGTCATCCATGACCTTCGTGTCCCGCTCAGACACGTTATTTCGGGCTCCATTTGATTCGCACAACTTTCCCGACACGTGACCCGATTTTATTTCATGCCACGGCGTCACATTCATTTTCCAACTTGATTTGTGGGTCCCCTGTCGGCCAAAACCTGTCAGCCCCAACTATGGACATGGTCCACTTTGAGCCTACTATCCGTCCGCCACTTGTGTCCCATTTATTGGAATCCCCATGTGCTACTTATTCACTCATGATCATCAACGCCTATTTTTAATTCGATTTTTACATAATGTCCAATTTTTGTCCAATTCGACTCCACCAAGTCCAGCCCAGCTTCGTGCTATTCTCCATCGGGACACCCTCATTTTTTGTGTCCAAAAATAATATTTAATACCATGTCTCCTTATTTCAATATTTGTTTAATTCCCATTGGAATGGCCAATTCTCTCTGATAAATTGTAGCCATCCATTTCCCTCAAATTAATCATAGCCATCCATTTCCCTCCATCCCACACTCCCACAGCAAACCTATGTGGCCGGCCCTAAATTTGAGATAGGATAACTTTTTCTCTCCTTCTCTCTCTCATTTTTCCATGCAACACAACAAAAACTCACACAACAAAAACCTCCACAGCTCCTTCACCCCGACAGCACTTCCCTCATCCTCCTTGGCTCGCGCTCACCCCGACCACCTCACTTTCTTCCTTCTCCTTCCCTCCATGAACCAGGCCACCTCTCCTCTCCTTTTCTCCTCCTCCTTCCATGGATCATCAACCATCCTCACTTTATCACCATCATCTCCATCATCATCCTCCCATAGCCTTCACCATGCCCGACCACCCTCCTCCCTGGCCGAGCTTGGCTCCGGTCATGCCCCCTGGCCGGCCTCCAGGCCGTCGGCCAACACCCGATCTTCTCCTCCTCCTCCAACTCCATCCGGCCGACCACCTATCAACCGAGCGCCACCACCATTCAAATCCCCTACAGCCGCCACCACCAGTCCCTGGCCTTGCCAGGCCTGGCCACGTGCGCCCCGCGCAGGCCGCGCTGGCAGCAGGCCGAACACGGCGCCCACCAGCAGTGGCTTCGCGCGCACAGCGCGCACAGATCCGCGCGCGCGCGGGGCTTGGACGCGCCGCCGTCGTCCACCGTACTCCGGCGACCCATCGTGGGTGGCCCCCTCCCTCGGGCGCACCACTAGGGTAGGCCCCATGGCGGCCAACGTCCTCCGGACGCGTCGTCGAGGCGATTCGTGCGTTTTGCACGACGTCCCGTCATGACGCGCGCGAGATTGAGTCCGTTTTGGCGCTCCGTCGCAGCGACTTTGCACACGTTTTCCCGGAGATCCGACCGTTGGATCGGCGATTTCTTCGCTCCGTCGCAATCTCGGTATATCCACCTTCATTTCTGTCAATTTTCGTCCGTTGATTTTATCGTTTGATACATGAAAACTGGCCACCAAGTTGACCGTTTAAATTGTATTAAATTTGGACAGTTTTGCGGGGCCAACTTCGTCAGCTTGTATCTCCTCCACCGTAGCTCCGTTTGGCGTGCTACTAGTTCCGGTGTGAAGCTGGTATAACCCTCTTACTACCCCTCTAGTTTCGTTTTATTGTGAGCTTGTTTGATTGGTTGAATTTGACGCCAAAGTTGGTCGTCCGAATTCGTAATTTCCAACTTGTAAAATTCTATTTTTGAACACGGGACTCCAGATTTCATTTCTGACACCACCATTAGACTTGTGGCATCGTTTTGGCATGTTTTCATATAAAATTTGTTAGATTTGGAGAACGTGGACCCGGGCACATTTTTCGGTGTAAAGCGGGTACCATATTCTGGGTCAACGGGACTTTTTGACGCCGGCTCATCGGAATCCAATTCCGGATATACCGATGATTTCGTATCGTCATTCTGGACTCGTTGACATATAATTTGCTAGGTTTTGGTGGACATTGGGTCTGGCACGCATTTCGGTGCAAGTCGGATACCAATATCCGGGTCAACGGGTCATTTTGAGATCGGCTCATCGGAATCCAATTCTGGAGATACCGTTGAGTTCGTATCATCATTCTGCTCGTTGACAGGTAGTTTGCTGAGTTCTGAGAACTTGGCTCCGGCACGCATTTCCGTGCAAACCGGAATTCTAAGTTCTGGTCAACGGGCCAAATTGAGATCGGGACAACAGAATCCAATTCTGGAGATACCGTTGGGTTCGTATCGACATTATAGTTTCGTGGACATATAATTTGTTATATTTTGTAGACTTATTTTTTTGCACGTTTTTCGGTGCAAAACGGCTCCGACACGGACACCGTTTTGACCCGAAATTACCTTTTTGCCCTTGTGTCCAAATCGGACCGTTGGGTAGGCTATCCTAGCTAATTTGACCATTCTGGACACGTTGGCGATGTTCATTTCATCGTCCGACAATATTTGTTGATAATTTTTCTGAGTTTAACCTTTTTATAATTAATTAATAATTAATTCATATAATGTTCGTATTTCGGGATTAGTACAACGAAACTGAGATCAGCCAATTCCAGTGATCTCACATCGCTGAAATTGACAAGTCGAATACGTGGATCACTATAATAAGATTATCAATCTTACCGATAATCCTCTTATCTCGATTTATGTGTCGTAAGTTTCGACGTACAAATAACGAAGTACACTTTATATTAGACTAGAATTGACCCTGTTTGACCAGAGTTGACCAGTTGACCCAAAGTCAACTATAAGTCAACACTTGACCTAGTTTGACTAGATTATTGACCGGAGTCGACCTAGAGTTATTTTGACTTAGAAGAACCTAGAATAATGTAGATTGATTATAGAGATTCATTTATTACAACTTGAACACCTTGTAACCTGTGTTGCTTTAAATAGGACTCTGTGGCTTCAGTGGGACCCCCCTATACTTATCAGCTGTTCAGGTTATCGAGGCGAGTACATTCTCTGATCATTTCATATCCTGCTTAGAATTATATTCCTGCTTTAGATTACTATACTTGATGCTGTCACGACATTATCACGGATTAGTACTATATGGATCACTTCATGCGATGTTATTCCCCTCGGGAGCATCGGGTACATTGTGTCATGTGCGTTTCACTTTCATCATGTACTCCTGTGCTTTCACCATACATGTACACTCTTGTGAATCTTGTACTCTCATGTTCACAGAGCTTTTATGTATACTATCATGTGCACCCTATATGGGCCCCCATGTGATATCATGTACAATAACATAACTTGTTTAGATCCTTGCGTATTGATTGGGGAAAGCGGGGGAGTGCTAGTAGTCATGTGAACAATTCCATAGTAGTGTAAATCATGTACAACTCTTTAGTGTAGATCATGTACAAATTTGTTCCGTTCATATGTGCTATCCTGTACTCTACATCACTAGCCACTGTTAGTTCTCTATTTATAGTAGATATTTCTATTACTGTTCTCTCTCTATTTACATATTGTATTTCTTCAGATCTATCTTACTTTACTTCATGATTATATTTTCTAACCTGCTATGAGCTGTTGAGATGTAATGTGCTCGCTCCAGTCCTGACTGGACCTGTTGATAAATTTTACAGATAGCCTGGAGGTGCCTGCTAGCCTAGAGGAGACACATTAGAGGTTGTTTAGGTAGTTATTTCATTTTATTTGGAGTTGTATTTACTTTGTGGATTACTGTATCTTTATTTGAGTTTTGAGATGTACTTCTGGGTTCATGTATCTTAGACACTTAGACTTCTATCTCCTGTATTTATTTTGGATTTCATGTTTTATCTATTCTTATCATGCTCTACCTTAGATGTGATTGAGTTGTATCTGCTATGTCACCCCCATTCGGGGAGTATAAACTGTTTAGTTTTATACTGTTAGATGCATTGAGACCTAGGACAGTGTTCTACCGCCGACACTGCGGCGTAGGCTGGGCGTTGTTACGTTCTCATGCCCTAACCCTAGGGTACGGGTCGTGACACGTTTTTAGTGGTGGCCCATGCAGGTCGAGACTAAAGTGTAGTGGTATTCGAACTAGAGTACCACTACAGCCTGCAGTAGGATTAGGATATATTTTGAAGGTACTCAATCACAGATAGGAACCCTTGAGAGATTTCCGGGACGACCCTGGAGAATCTTATTTAACTTCGATTTGAAAACTCTCTTTTTTTCCCTTGATTTAATTTATTTTACTTTTGTTGTTAAATTTGATTTTTACGGATTATTGTTGAATTTGAGTTTGTATTTATTTTGATGGAAGATTTTCGAATTTTGAATTTTGATGATAGCTGTTGCATTCGAGTTTGCATTTTGATGGATTGTGTTCACTTTTGAATTTTGATGTTCGTTAATAAATTTTGATTTGATTTTTGAGTATTCATTGTTGATTTAATTTGATTTTTGGCAAGATGAAATTATATGGGCTAGGTTATCTATGTTATGGAATCTAGTCTTCTATAGTCACATTAGCCAGCATGGTGAGGACATATAGTCTGACTCTGGATGTATTTCTCAGGTGTGAGAATTTAAGGTTTTCGCAGCCAAGCATGCGGCACCGCGAAAATGTTAAATACCATGATTCTAGAGATATGTGCATAAGTCAAGGGCTCTGTGATTATCGTAGCCTTGCTTACTAGTATGACGAGGATTTAGAGTACCATGATTTTGGATAGACACATATGATTATCGGATTGCACCTTAAAATATTTTGAACATATTTTCTCTACTTTTTTTTCTTTTCTCAGTCATTTAAAAAAAAAGAATTATTGTTTGTTGTTTTGCCTAGTTTCTTGTCATTTAACTTAAGAGTATGTTTAGTTGTTTTCATAAACCTTTGTGTAGCTTCTTGCTAGGAGTTTTTCATAATACAATGAATCGATAATTTTGCTAAAGGCCTCATGTTGGATTTGATATTTTAGCTCTGGATTTCAAATCGTTCCTTCTTTAAACAGATAGGCAGAACAGATTTTAGCGTTATTTCTTCTTGCTATTATTCTTGTATTAAATATTAATGATAATAAAACTGTCTTGATTTTGTCAATCACCTGCTTGCAATCTTGGTAGAAATCTAAATGTTAGTCTTAACGTAGAATTAAATTTTTATTGGGACATGAGAATATGTATGTGAATATATATATCAGACACTTGCCTAACACGTATGCATGCTACACTTGATTCTCATATATCTAGATACTATTAATATGTTGTTGATGCTAAATTTTCAAAACCACAATATTTATGGTTTCCTGTTTTTCTAGTTAAAGTCGTAATTTAAATATAAATTTTATGTTATTATTTAGGTTTACATCACTGCTCATGTATGTTATACGTAGGGTTTCAATTCAAATTTTTTTGTTGAAAATTTGTGTTTAAAATTGTCAAATTTAAGACTGTGTACATATTAACCTTTAATGCTGAATTTCCAAATGTTAGTTCAAATTGCTGTTTTATTTTCTTAAATGTAATATTGAGCTACCTTGTGGGAAGTAGGATATAAATTTAAGTTTCATATTCTTACATGCTAGTTTGTGATAAATATTGAGTTGGGTTTTAATGTTCAAGTTCTCCAAATTCTGAAAACTAGTTACATGTTAACATTTTCACATTTGATTTCCAATGTTTAGTTCAATTTCAGATTTAACATGTAATATTAAACTGTATGCGTAGGTAAATGTATGGATAATATGTTAGGGTTTCTTGTCTACCATGTTAGGATATTGGGAGCGTTGAGATTTGTTGTGATATTTCAAACCCTAAAATCTGAGACCGCATTATGTTCATATTTTCCATGGTTTGAATGCTAGCTTGTTTTAGATTTTATATGTAAATGTTGAACTAAAACTGGGTTTAACCTTTCAATACTAAGCTATAACCTTGTACAAGGACACACACACACTCTAACTTAGTATACCCTGTCATGTAACCTAATCTTTCCTCTCTATGTTATGATCATGTATCTATATAGATATATATAGTTTTTATACATGCATGTTATAATATATATAAATACATAACTAAGTCTCTACCTTTTTATATACATATGGTTAGCCATGCATATTATGTGTAAATAAGTTACGTATTGTAGATTGTTTAACCAAAATGCCATGATTAGTGTAACTTGATAGCTGTTATTTTGGAACCCAAATCCTCCTATACTCTTCATGTATATTTCACATACACCAATGTCTACTATCTAACCATATGAACCTGTTCACATACACCCATACACATGATGCTAGTTTTCCCTCTCTAATGCTCTCTATATTATATAATGCTATTGGATTTCAATGCAAGTGATTTTCAATTCCTTAATTTTCAATTTGATTTTCTGTACCCTTTTAGATGATTGGTAGTTACCTTCCTTTATTTTTATTTTTATGAGTACCAGTTTTCATATGGGGTGGTAGACAACTTTACAGTTTTGATGCTTTGTTATTTTTGTATCTTTCTCGTTTAGAACCCTGGATTGCTTGTGTGTTTTGATACCCTATGACCGATCCAGTTAGCATGACTAGTATACCTAGATGAGACTTCACTGTCACCGTATGCCATGACCCGGGATATTGTCTTTTATTTGATGGTATGATTTGTTTAAGTCCCGGGACTTTGATTTTGGGGGTTTGACCTAGAGGGAGTAGGGATATTTTAATTTCGAGGACGAAATTTTTATAAGGTGGGTAGGATGTTAGCACCCTGAATTTCGGGTTCATTTTTTTTCATTTATTTTATTTTTGATTGATTGGTTTGATAAATAATTTATTCTGTTAATTTTTCCTGTAAGTGTACTTTTCATGCCATTAATATTTGGAGTGTCAGGGATGTTCAACTCTGGAAATCTTCTTCACGAGTTTTGGAGTGGACACGATTACCTTCATGACGGTATATAGTGTCCCATCCAAACTTGTTCCCTTGTACTCTTTCTGCTTCGCTGAACTTCGGGTCGGTTTAGACCATTTGATTGATATTTAATTTCCCACTCTTTTCTTTGATCATTTTCAGCGCGTTACCATGACTTTTAAATTGGGAGCGCCAGACCAGTCATTTCCTTGAAACCAACTCCTTATTGATGATCTACTCGAGACACTCGTCATCCATGACCTTCGTGTCCTGCTCAGACACGTCATTTCGGGCTCCATTTGATTCGCACAACTTTCCCGACACGTGACCCGATTTAATTTCACGCCACGGCGTCACATTCATTTTCCAACTTGATTTGTGGGTCCCCTGTCGGCCAAAACCTGTCAGCCCCAACTATGGACATGGCCCACTTTGAGACTACTATCCGTCCGCCACTTGTGTCCCATTTATTGGAATCCCCATGTGCTACTTATTCACTCATGATCATCAACGCCTATTTTTAATTCGATTTTTGCATAATGTCCGATTTTCGTCCAATCCGGCTCCACCAAGTCCAGCCCAGCTTCGTGCTATTCCCCATCGGGACACCCTCATTTTTTGTGTCCAAAAATAATATTTAATACCATGTCTCCTTATTTTAATATTTGTTTAAATTCCTATTTGTTTAATTCCCATCGGAATGGCCAATTCTCTCTGATAAATTGTAGCCATCCATTTCCCTCAAATTAATCATAGCCATCCATTTCCCTCCATCCCACACTCCCACAGCAAACCTATGTGGCCGGCCCTAAATTTGAGATAGGATAACTTTTTCTCCCCTTCTCTCTCTCATTTTTCCATGCAACACAACAAAAACTCACACAACAAAAACCTCCATAGCTCCTTCACCCCGACAGCACTTCCCTCCTCCTTCTTGGCTCGGGCTCACCCCGACCACCTCACTTCCTTCCTTCTCCTTCCCTCCATGAACCAGGCCACCTCTCCTCTCCTTTTCTCCTCCTCCTCCCATGGATCATCAACCATCCTCACCATCATCACCATCATCTCCATCATCATCCTCCCATAGCCTTCACCATGCCCGACCACCCTCCTCCCTGGCCGAGCTTGGCTCCGGTCATGCCCCCTGGCCGGCCTCCAGGCCGTCGGCCAACACCCGATCTTCTCCTCCTCCTCCAACTCCATCCGGCCGACCACCTATCAACCAAGCGCCACCACCATTCAAATCCCCTACAGCCGCCACCACCAGCCCCTGGCCTCGTCGGGCCTGGCCACGCACGCCCCGCGCAGGCCGCGCTGGCAGCAGGCCGAGCACGGCGCCCACCAGCAGTGGCTTCGCGCGCACAGCGCGCACAGATCCGCGCGCGCGCGCGGGGCTTGGACACGCCGCCGTCGTCCACCGTACTCCGACGACCCATCGTGGGTGGCCCCCTCCCTCGGGCGCACTACTGGGGTAGGCCCCATGGCGGCCAACGTCCTCCGGGATGCGCCGTCGAGGCGATTCGTGCGTTTTGCACGACGTCCCGTCGTGACGTGCGCGAGATTGAGTCCGATTTGGCGCTCCGTCGCAGCGACTTCGCGCACGTTTTTCCGGAGATCCGACCGTTAGATCGGCAATTTCTTTGCTCCATCGCAATCTCGGTATATCCACCTTCATCCCTGTCAATTTTTGTCCGTTGATTTTATCGTTTGATACATGAAAACCGGCCACCAAGTTGACCGTTTAAATTGTATTAAATTTGGACAGTTTCGCGGGGCCAACTTCGTCAGCTTGTATCTCCTCCACCGCAGCTCCGTTTGGCGTGCTACCTGTTCCGGTGCGAAGCTGGTATAACCCTCTTACTATCCCTCCAGTTTTGTTTCATTTTGAGCTTGTTTGATTGGTTGAATTCGACGCCAAAGTTGGTCGTCCGAATTCGTAATTTCCAACTTGTAAAATTCTATTTTTGAACACGGGACTCCAGATTTCATTTCTGACACCACCATTAGACTTGTGGCATCGTTCTGGCATGTTTTCATATAAAATTTGTTAGATTTGGAGAACGTGGACCCGGGCACATTTTTCGGTGCAAAGCGGGTCCCATATTCTAGGTCAATGGAACTTTTTGACGTCGGCTCATCGGAATCCAATTCTGGATATACCGATGAGTTCGTATCGTCATTCTGGACTCGTTGACATATAATTTGCTAGGTTTTGGTGGACATTGGATCTGGCACGCATTTCGGTGCAAGTCGGATACCAATATCCGGGTCAACGGGTCATTTTGAGATCGGCTCATCGGAATCCAATTCTGGAGATACCATTGAGTTCGTATCATCATTCTGGACTCGTTGACAGGTAGTTTGCTGAGTTCTGAGAACTTAGCTCCGGCACGTATTTTCGTGCAAACCGGAATTCCAAGTTCTGTTCAACGGGCCAAATTGAGATCGGGACAACGGAATCCAATTCTGGAGATACCGTTGGGTTCATATCGACATTCTGGTTTCGTGGACATATAATTTGTTATATTTTGTAGACTTATTTTCTTGCACATTTTTCGGTGCAAAACGGCTCCGACACGGACACCGTTTTGACCCGAAATTACCTTTTTGCCCTTGTGTCCAAATCGGACCGTTGGGTAGGCTATCCTAGCTAATTTGACCATTCTGGACACGTTGGCGATGTTCATTTCATCGTCCGACAATGTTTGTTGATAATTTTTCTGAGTTTAACCTTTTTATAATTAATTAATAATTAATTCATATAATGTTCGTATTTTGGGATTAGTACAACGAAACTGAGATCAGCCAATTCCAGTGATCTCACATCGCTGAAATTGATAAGTCGGGTACGTGGATCACTATAATAAGATTATCAACCTTACCGATAATTCTCTTATCTCGATTTACGTGTCGTAAGTTTCGACGTACAAATAACGAAGTACACTTTATATTAGACTAGAATTGACCCTGTTTGACCAGAGTTGACCAGTTGACCCAAAGTCAACTATAAGTCAACACTTGACCTAGTTTGACTAGATTATTGACCGGAGTCGACCTAGAGTTGTTTTGACTTAGAAGAACCTAGAATAATGTAGATTGATTATAGAGATTCATTTATTACAACTTGAACACCTTATAACCTGTGTTGCTTTAAATAGGACTCTGTGGCTTCAGTGGGACCCCCCTATACTTATCAGCTGTTCAGGTTATCGAGGCGAATACATTCTCTGATCATTTCATATCCTGCTTAGAATTATATTCCTGCTTTAGATTACTATACTTGATGCTGTCACGACATTATCACGGATTAGTACTATATGGATCTCTTCATGCGATGTTATCCCCCTCGGGAGCATCGGGTACATTGTGTCATGTGCGTTTCACTTTCATCATGTACTCCTGTGCTTTCACCATACATGTACACTCTTGTGAATCTTGTACTCTCATGTTCACAGAGCTTTCATGTATACTATCATGTGCACCCTATATGGGCCCCCATGTGATATCATGTACAATAACATAACTTGTTTAGATCCTTGTGTATTGATTGGGGAAAACAGAGGAGTGCTAGTAGTCATGTGAACAATTCTATAGTAGTGTAGATCATATACAACTCTTTAGTGTAGATCATGTACAAATCTGTTCCGTTCACATGTGCTATCCTGTACTCTCCATCACTAGCCACTGTTAGTTCTCTATTTATAGTAGATATTTCTATTACTGTTCTCTCTCTGTTTACATATTGTATTTCTTCAGATCTTGTATCTTACTTTACTGCATGATTATATTTTCTAACCTGCTATGAGCTGTTGAGATGTAATGTGCTCGCTCCAGTCCTGACTGGACCTGTTGATAAATTTTACAGATAGCCTGGAGGTGCCTGCTAGCTTAGAGGAGACACATTAGAGGTTGTTTAGGTAGTTATTTTATTTTGTCTGGAGTTGTATTTACTTTGTGGATTACTGTATCTTTATTTAAGTTTTGAGATGTACTTCTGGATTCATGTATCTTAGACACTTAGACTTCTATCTCCTGTATTTATTTTGGATTTCATGTTTTATCTATTCTTATCATGCTCTACCTTAGATGTGATTGAGTTGTATCTGCTATGTCACCCCCATTCGGGGAGTATAAACTGTTTAGTTTTATACTGTTAGATGCATTGAGACCTAGGACAGCGTTCTACCGCCGACACTGCGGCGTAGGCTGGGCGTTGTTACATTCTCGTGCCCTAACCCTAGGGTGCGAGTCGTGACAACTACTCTATCTCTCACTACTCTCTCTATATATATGTATTATATATAAGTTGTATATATATATATATATATATTTTTTTTTTATATATATATATAAGTTGTATATATATATATATATATATATATATATATATATATATATATATATATATATATATATATATATATATAGACACAATATATATATATATATATATATATATATATATATATATATATATATATATATATATATATATATATATATATATATATATATATATATATGATATATATGTATTTGTATTAGATTATATATTGTGTCTATATATATATATATATATATATATATATATATATATATATATATATATATATACTATATGAGATATGAGTATTACCTAGTCTATAGGCCTATGGAGAATGTTTGCATATATATATATATATATATAAAGTTATATATATGTGTATAGAGGTAGATACCTATATGAATTTTGCCTATGGTCTAAGTTACTAGCCTATGGCATTAGGGGCTAACCCTAATTGACCTAATGACCCATGACCTAACTAGAGTTGACGAAAGTCAACCTTAGGTCAAACTTGACCTAGTTGACCTAGATTGAACTTGAATTAACCTAGAATGACTAGTTTGACTAAACCCTAACTAGTTTGACATTGGTTGACCTAACTTTGACTAGTTTGACCTAGTTTGACTTTTAGAGTTGACCAGAGTTGACCAAGAGTTGACTTTTGACCAGATTAACCTAGAATCATGTAGTATGCATAGTAAACTTCATTTTTACTATTTAGAACACATTGTGACTTGTGTTGCTCTGATCAGGAGCCAGACACCTCTCCTCAGACAGCATATTCTCTACAGACATTCATACAGCAGGCGAGTACATTCTCTGACCGTTTCATACTTGTTCAGGCTTTACTTTCTCACTCTAGATTACTTTACTTGATGCTGTCACGTTGGTAACACGGATTGGTACTATATGGATCTTTACATGAGATGTTATCCCCCTCGGGAGCATCGGGTACTTCATGTTACGTGTGTTTCACTATCATCATGTACTCCTATGCTTCCATCATGCATGTGCACTCATGTGATCATGTACTCTCATGATTCACTGAGCCCTCATGTATAACTTCACGTATACTCATTTATGAGCCTCATGTGAAGTAATGTATAATAACGTAACTTGTCTCGATCCTTGTGTATTGATTGGGGAAACTGGGGAGTAGAAGTAGACATGTGAATAATTCCAAAGTAGTGTAATCATGTATAAACTCAGTAGTGTAATCATGTATAAATTCTAGCCATTCACATGCCTATCTTGTACTCTACATCACTAGTCACTTACAGTTCTCTATATACAGTAGATATTTCCTTACAGCTATCTCTTTTACAGCGTATATTTCCTTTCAGCACTTCTTGTATTTTACTCTATTGCCTGTATAGTATTTCCTAACCTGATATGAACTGTGTGAGATGTATTGTGCTCGTTCCTGTCCTGACTGAACCTGTTGAAAATATTACAGAGGATGAGGATGAGGCATGGGTGACTACATATTATGGAGCAGGACTAGATGACACTTGTGTTCAGGACCCTCAGCAGGATCCACCTGCAGCTGAGGATGTTGCTCCAGTAGTCTAGACCAGTTTAGCTAGACAGTCTTTTCTACTTGTATTTTGTCTCACATTCTGAGTTGTATTTTGAGATGTTGAGATGTATAGACCCTTAGACTTATTGTATTATGAGTTAACATTCTGGATGTTATGTATCCTAGACACTTAGACTTATTTCATCTATGCTACTGTTCTCTTTGAGTTACTATCTATCTATCTGTCTTTCATTCTTCTACCTTAGATGTGATTGAGACTGTATATTGTGATGTCACCTCCATTCGGAGAGTATAAACTGTACAGGTACCTTTATATTGTTAGATGATTGACCTAGGACAACGTTCTACCGCCGACACTGCGGCGTAGGCTGGACGTACCCACGTCTCGTGCCCTTACTCTAGGGTGCGGGTCGTGACACGTTTTTAGTGGTGGCCCATGCAGGTCGTGTTTATGTGGTGGTATTCGAACTAGAGTATCGCCACAGCCTGCAGTAGGAAATAGGATGTAGTTTCGAGGTACTCAATCACATTAGAAAAAACTCTTATCTAAATCCCTGCTATCTATATTCTTGCTTATATTGTTTTCTTTTGAAATAAACTGTCCCCTTTGACTATATCGTTTCTTCTTCGTATTGATTTTTCTTGTTGATCTGTCTTCAGGATGGTGGAGACACGATCGCAGCATCTCGGTCCAGGTGACACCACTGAGAGGTCTGCCACCTCTCGTCCAGCTCACCAGGACCCGGGGACCACAGCTCCCCTTACTCCAGCTCATATGGGAGCTTCTGCCACATTTGGGGGTGCACCTCTACTTATTCGGGGGACCATCCCAGCTACCCCAGACATGCCTCTTCCGCAGTTTCGTCAGCCGCAGTTCCAGCAGCACCAGCCGCAGTTCCAGCCGCCGATGCCATCTGGATTAGTGGATGCTGCACAGATGTTTTCATACTTCCAGCATTTCCTAGAGACGCAGCAGGCCCAGTAGCAGCGTCAGACAGCAGAGTTTACTAGGGGCATAGATGAGGCCCATCAGCTGGCTAGAGCGACGGTGGAGAGGTTGGCTGTCCAGCCACAGGGAGGATTGGGACAGCCGCAACAGCAGAGGATTCCGGGCATTCAGGACTTCAAGAAGATGAACCCCAGGGACTTCTTGGGGACAGAGGGGATTCTTTATGCTGATGACTGGATTGAGCACATTGAGGAGATCTTCCGACTGGCGGAGATACCAGCCGGACTCCAGATAGAGACAGCAGCCAGCCAGATGCAGGATCTTGCCCGTACCTGGTATCAGACGGACCCGAGAGTAGGCACTCCAGGGCAGACATGGAGAGCTTTCAAGGAGCTCTTCTAGGGGAAGTTTTTCTCGGATCAGGCAGTCGGTGCTTTGGAGACCCAGTTCGAGAACCTGGTTCAGGGGAACCAGACTGTAGAGGAGTATTCTGGTGAGTTTTGCCGATTGAGCAGATTCGTGGAGGGCCTTAGCGAGACAGCGAAGGCGATGAGGTTCAGGAAGGGCTTGGTCAAGGAGGTCAAGTCCTTGACCAAGAGTGACAGAAATGCCACTTTTGAGGAGATCCTAGCAGGAGCGACGGCAGCTGAGGATGATCTTGAGCTGAAGCTCAAGAGGGGCCGCGACACCCAGGGAGCTGGCAGCAGTGGAGGGTAGGCCAAGAGGCCTCATTTTCAGCACCAGCAGCCGAGGCACCAACAGCAGGCACCCAGACAGCAGGTCGTCAGTTGCACTTTCTGCAAGAAGCAGGGTCATGGATGGAATGACTGCAGAAAGAGGCTTGGCAGGTGTCTACTATGTGGTTCTGGAGACCACTAGCTGAGGGAGTATCCCATGTCTTCGGGACGACCAGTTCAGGGAGGCGGAGCCAAGGCTCCGGCAGGGCAGCAGAAGGGACCTTTGCCGACTCAGCAGCAGAGGTTCACCCAGCACCAGCATCAGGCCAGGGGTGGACAGCAGGGGCGAGCCTACGCCATGGCAGCAGAGGATGCTGAGGTTACTGGAGAGCTGATAGCAGGTTCTATTCTTCTCGACTCTACTCCAGCTTTTACATTGTTCGATTCTGGGGCTTCCCATAGCTTTGTATCAGTATCTTTTGCGATTCGACATCATGTTATATCTGAATCATTGCCTAGGACTTGCAAGATCACGACTGGGGGTGGCATTATCCTAGTTCGTGATGTTTGTAAGGGACGGAGAGTAGTTTTGGAAGGCCGAGAGTTGGATGTGTGTTTGCTCGTAATGCCACTACCGAACTACGATATTGTACTCGGTATGGATTGGTTGAGCATGCACCATGCCAGCATAGATTGCCGCAGGGGTAGAGTTCTGTTCAGAGCGCCAGGAGAGCCAGAGTTTGTATATTTCCGACGGCAGGCAGAGCAGACTTGCGGAGTTTTCTGCGGAGTTTCGGTCGAGGAGCAGCCAGCTCCACATCTATTGATAGCTGAGTTCATGAACGTATTTCCAGAGGAATTGCCTGGGCTTCCACCAGACAGAGACATTGAGTTCTCGATAGACTTGGTTCCAGGTACGAAACCAATTTCTCAGCATGTCTATCGAGTGAACAACAGCGAGTTGGTGGAATTGAAGAAGCAGGTGGATGAGTTACAGGACAAGGGCTTCATCCGCTCTAGTTCTTCACCATGGGGTACACCGGTACTCTTTGTACCGAAGAAGGACGGATCGGTACGGATGTGTATCGACTACAGGGTACTCAACAGTCTGACGATCAAGAACAGATATCCACTGCCGCGGATCGACGATCTCTTCGATCAGTTGAGCGGAGCTCGGGTATTCTCGAAGATCGATCTGAGGTCAGGCTACCACCAGGTAAAAATGAAGAGGAAGGATATTCCGAAGATGGCGTTCAGGACACGGTATGGCCAGTTCGAGTTTATGGTGATGCCGTTTGGGTTGACTAATGCCCCGGCGGTGTTCATGAACTTGATGAACAAGATGTTCCACCAGTACTTAGATAAGTTCGTGGTGGTGTTCATCGACGACATCCTGGTGTACTCGAAGACAGAGGAGGAACATGAGGAGCACTTGAGAGTGGTCCTGGAGACTCTCAGGCAGGAGCAGCTTTACGGCAAGCTCTCGAAGTACGAGTTCTTCCTAGACAGAGTCGACTTCCTGGGTCATGTGGTGACTGGAGATGGGCTCAGTCAACCCAAGGAAGATATCAGCAGTTGAGGCTTGGGCAGCACCGACGTCAGTGGCAGAGATCAGGAGCTTCCTAGGATTGGCAGGCTACTACAAGAGGTTCGTCCAGGATTTCTCTCGGGTTGCAGAGCCGTTGTCTAGGCTGACCCGAAAGGACGCAGAGTTTCTCTGGTCAGAAGAGTGTCAGGCCGCTTTCGATGAGTTGAAGAAGCGGTTGACGACAGCCCCGATTCTGATATTGCCATCAGGATCAGGCGGGTTCACTATCTACAGTGACGCCTCGGAGAAGGGTTTGGGTTATGTCTTGCAGCAGCATGGGAAGGTGATTGCCTATGCTTCCAGGCAGTTATGTCCCCATAAGAAGAACTACCCTACCCATGATTTGGAGTTGGCGGCAGTTATCTTTGCTCTGAAGCTGTGGAAATACTATTTGTATGGAGAGCACGTAGAGATATTTATAGACCACAAGAGCTTGAAATACGTGTTTACGCAGAAGGAGCTCAACATGAGGCAGCGCAGATGGTTGGAGCTGATGAAGGACTTTAATATTCTGCTGTAGTATCACCCAGGAAAGGCCAACGTAGTTGCCGATGCTTTGAGCAGATATCCGACAGCTATGTGTTTGACGATGGATCATCACTTGTTAGCCGACTTGGAGAGCCTTGGGATCGAGGTGATTGTGCCGGGAGTACAGATGCAGATATGGGGCCTCCAGATTCAGTCAGACTTGATTGATAGGATCAAGTCGGCTCAGTTCGATGACATTTCTCTACGATGCATCAGGAAGCAGGTCATAGCAGGATTTACGGACGATGAGTTCACTCTTACAGGGGATGGCGTATTGAGGCACGGTTCCAGACTGTGTGTGCCCAGTGGAGACTTTCGGGAGCAGGTTATGCAGGAGGCCCACCGTTCTCAGTACTCTATACATCCGGGAGCCAACAAGATGTATAAGGATCTGAGAGAGCATGTATGGTGGAGTGGGATGAAGCGCGAGGTAGCACACTTCGTAGCCAGGTATTTGATCTGCCAGCAGGTCAAGGCAGAGAGGCAGAGGCCAGGAGGACTGTTGCAGCCATTGCCCATTCCGGAGTGGAAGTGGGAGCACATCACGATGGACTTTATTTCGGGATTGTCACGTACTCCAGGAGGGAAGGACGCGATTTGGGTCATCGTCGATAGGTTGACCAAATCGGCCCACTTTTTTCCATTCAAAGTGGGTTTGTCTACCGAGAAGCTATCGGAGATGTATATGAGGCAGATAGTCAGACTTCATGGAGTTCCAGTGAGCATTTTATCGGACCAGGATAGTCGTTTCACTTCACATTTCTGGAGGAGCTTGCATATTAGCTTGG
Source organism: Iris pallida (assembly GCA_029216955.1). Lineage (NCBI taxonomy): Eukaryota > Viridiplantae > Streptophyta > Magnoliopsida > Asparagales > Iridaceae > Iris > Iris pallida. The sequence continues at coordinate 28,903,465 of JANAVB010027598.1, forward strand.
GCACTCAGCTCAAGTTTAGTACTGCATACCACCCTCAGACAGACGGACAGTCAGAGCGGACCATTCAGACACTGGAGGACATGCTGCGGACTTGTGTCCTGGACTTTGGAGGATCTTGGGAGAGTCACCTGCACTTAGTAGAGTTTGCATACAACAACGGCTTTCAGGCCAGCATTAAGATATCCCCTTTTGAGGCACTGTACGGGCGTAGATGTCGTACACCCTTGTCTTGGGATGATGTTGGGGAACGAGTTTTATTGGGGCCTGAGATGGTTGTGGATGCAGCAGAGAAGGTGAAGCTCATCAGAGATCGGCTTCGCGTGGCGCAGGACAGACATCGGCACTGGGCCGACAGCCACCGTAGACCTTTGGAGTTTGAGGTACAGTTTAGAGATAGGATTAGAATTAGGTTGTCTTGTTTATGTTTTATAAACCATGTTTGATTATCATAATTAAATTGAGACCTTGCTTGTGATTAGGTTGGAGACCAGATATTCTTGAGGATATCTCCGACACGTGGTACGATACATTTTGGTGGAGGTGGGAAGCTTAGCCCGCGTTTTATCGGCCCTTTCGTTATCAGCGGGAGAGTCGGTGACGTGTCTTACAGGCTAGACTTACCACCAGCATTGGTAGGAGTCCACAACATATTTCACGTGTCGCAGTTGAGACTGTACGTGGCAGATCCTAGCCATGTCTTGATCATTCCGAGATCGAGGTGGGTCCTACTCTTCGTTATCCAGAGCAGCCTGTTGAGATTCTGGATCGACGGGAGAAGGCATTGAGGAACCAGACGATACCATTGGTTTGTGTCGCATGGAGGCATCATTCTCCAGAAGAGTCCACCTGGGAGCGGAAGGATGAGATGCGCGAGCGATACCCTTATCTATTTGTACCTTGAGGTATGATTTTCTATCCTTCTCATCAGTTTCAGTTTCGTCTTTAACTTTCGAGGACGAAATTATTGTTAGGAGGGTAGACTTGTAACACCCAGTTTTCTAAAATTGGGGTATTTTTGAAAATTTATTATTTTTATTATTTATTAATGGTGTTTTAGTCATGATATGATTTTTGGTGATTATTAGTGTAATTAAAATTATTTTCTAAGTCATGACTTATGACTTTGTGATTTTACTAGTATAACCCTAGTGTAAACCCTAGTTATTCCTTAACCTAGAAGTTGCCAAGACCATGTGAGCCTAGCCATAGGCTTAGAACATCAAATTAGTGATTTTAGCCTAAAAGGGTATTTTGGTAAATTTACTAGATTTCATTTGGAATTATGTGATTTTAATATTTTTTTTATTGTTGTTAAGTACCATGATTAGTCCCTAACCTATCTTACCCTAACCTAGAGGTTAGCTACTAACCTAGAAGCTTGAGGATGGATAATTAGTCAAGGGTTAAGTAATGTAAATATCTTAGAATGCCTTTATTGATATTTTGTATAAAACCCTCAAAATATCTCAACTTTGGCACCAAAGTCTTTGCCTTCACCTTGAAGGAAGGCCAAGGACACCCCCTTGCCATGGCCGGCCAAGGGCACCCCTACCATGCCCCCTTCCTATTTAGTCACCCCATCATTCATTCAAGCCATTTTACAACTTCATGAAACATTGAAAAACCCCTCCACTTCAAACATCCATAACTTCGTCAATTTTGATCCTTTTACCTCTAGTTTCTTGCATTGGAACCCTACTATACTGAGGAAGCTGAGGGAGGCTAGCAATCAAAGTTTCACAAGCTTTGGACATCACCAAGTTGAAGGACAAACACCCCCCTCTCTTTGATTTTTCTATTGAAATTGCACAAATAGGTAAATACCCATAAACCTTGCTAATATTCTGTTTTTTTTCATAAATGCATGCATATAGGTCTACCCTAACTGTGGGTCAAGTTTGGTAAAATTTAGGGTTGGTTTGGTGTCCGTATCGGATACGTATCCTAGGCTATTAAACCTTGTTTGATGAAATACCACAAAGAAATGGTTTTTGTTATTTTGTAAAACTAATTACATTTTCTTGTAGCCCTAGACTAGTAGATTATATACCTACTTGACTGAACACGACACAATGTCATTTTTGTGTCAAAAATTGACACGGACACGCTGTGACAGGTGCACGCACAGTGCCCTGCTACCACACTGTTCGTGCTCACTGCACAGAGCACTAGGACACATGAAAATTGACATGGACACGGGGGCAATGTCTGCGAACATGCCCGTAATGTCTCATGACTTCTCGTGTCGTGTCGAATGGGAAAACTCACTCGCACTGGACACGCACTGACAGTGCACACGCGCGCGGGGGCCAACTTCACGTGTGTCGTATCGCATGGACACGACACTTGGGCACCTCATGTTTGCACGAGTGGGTAGCCCATCATGTGGCGAACACATGGACACGAGCACGAGACGTGTCGTGTCCTGTGTCGCAAACACGAGGCAATTGCACGCGTGCACGATGCGGTCTGAACACGCGTATCAGTCGTGTTTTTCACGACTGATACGGACTTCGTATCGTGTCCTGGAGCAACGTGGACATGGGGCAGGCACTTGGACACGTGCACAACCACTAGGTGAACCTTCGTGCACGAGCACGAGACACGTGAGTGTGTGTGTCGTATCCTAGAGTGAGTTGCACACGTGCACGACACTGTGTACATGTGTGTGTGTCTTTGTTTACCCGATTGGGTTTTCGTGAGTTTGGACACATCAAATTGTGTCGTGGTGTCGTGTCGGGCACCTAGGACACTAGAGGACACTAGGGGCTAGTGTTACCAACCCTTGGGTTCGAGCCTTAGCTCGGTTTGGTGTGTGTATTTGGGTTTACCCCATCTCACTGTGCACAGTCCCATTTTCCTGATTTTTGGGATTTTTCCAGTTTTCTAAAACGAATTTTGAAACGATTTTTGATGTGATTTTTGCATGTATTAGTGTGTATACATAGTGTGTATACGTAGTGTATATATGTGTGTATGTAGGAGGAATTTAGGGGTATATACATGTGTGTACATGTGTATATACATATATGTATATATGTAGGTGTGTGTGTATTTGTGTGTGTGTGTGTCTGATTTCTGTTTCCAGAAATCTGGAACACACCCCCCCCACTGTTCAGTTCTCTCTCCCTTCCTATCTCTCACTCTATTCACTACTCTATCTCTCACTACTCTCTCTATATATGTATTATATATAAGTGTATATATATATATATATATATATATATATATATATATATATATATATATATATATATATATATATGATATATATGTATATATATATATATATATATATATATATATATATATGATATATATATAAATATATATATATATATATATATATATATATATATATATATATATATATATATATATATATATATATATACTATATGAGATATGAGTATTACCTAGTTTATAGGCCTATGGAGAATGTTTGCATATATATATATATATATATATATATATATATATATATATATATATATATATTTTATATATATATATATATATATATATATATATATATATATATATATATATATATATATATATATATATATAAAGTTATATATATGATTATATATATATTGTATAGAGGTAGATACCTATATAAATTTTGCCTATGGTCTAATTTACTAGCCTATGGCATTAGGGGCTAACCCTAATTGACCTAATGACCCATGACCTAACTAGAGTTGACCAAAGTCAACCTTAGGTCAAACTTGACCTAGTTGACCTAGATTGAACTTGAATTAACCTAGAATGACTAGTTTGACTAAACCCTAACTAGTTTGACATTGGTTGACCTAACTTTGACTAGTTTGACCTAGTTTGACTTTTAGAGTTGACCAAGAGTTGACTTTTGACCAGATTAACCTAGAATCATGTAGTATGCATAGTAAACTTCATTTTTACTATTTAGAACACATTATGACTTGTGTTGCTCTGATCAGGAGCCAGACACCTCTTCTCAGACAGCATATTCTCTACAGACATTCATACAGCAGGCGAGTATATTCTTTGACCGTTTCATACTTGTTCAGGCTTTACTTTCTCGCTCTTGATTACTTTACTTGATGCTGTCACGTTGGTAACACGGATTGGCACTATATGGATCTTTACATGAGATGTTATCCCCCTCGGGAGCATCGGGTACTTCATGTTACGTGTGTTTCACTATCATCATGTACTCCTATGCTTCCATCATGCATGTGCACTCATGTGATCATGTACTCTCATGATTCACTGAGCCCTCATGTATAACTTCACGTATACTCATTTATGAGCCTCATGTGAAGTAATGTATAATAACGTAACTTGTCTCGATCCTTGTGTATTGATTGGGGAAACGGGGGAGTAGAAGTAGACATGTGAATAATTCTAAAGTAGTGTAATTATGTATAAACTCAGTAGTGTAATCATGTATAAATTCTAGCCATTCATATGCCTATCTTGTACTCTACATCACTAGTCACTTACAGTTCTCTATATACAGTAGATATTTCCTTACAGCTATCTCTTTTACAGCGTATATTTCCTTTCAGCACTTTCTGTATTTTACTCTATTGCCTGTATAGTATTTCCTAACCTGATATAAACTGTGTAAGATGTATTGTGCTCGTTTCTGTCCTGACTGGACCTGTTGAAAATATTACAGAGGATGAGGATGAGGCATGTGTGACTACATATTATGGAGCAGGACTAGATGACACTTGTGTTGAGGACCCTCATCAGGATCCACCTGCAGCTGAGGATGTTGCTCCAGTAGTCTAGACCAGTTTAGCTAGACAGCCTTTTCTACTTGTATTTTGTCTCACATTCTGAGTTGTATTTTGAGATGTTGAGATGTATAGACCCTTAGACTTATTGTATTATGAGTTGACATTCTGGATGTTATGTATCCTAGACACTTAGACTTATTTCATCTATGCTACTGTTCTCTTTGAGTTACTATCTATCTATCTGTCTTTCATTCTTCTACCTTAGATGTGATTGAGACTGTATATTGTGATGTCACCTCCATTCGAAGAGTATAAACTGTACAGGTACCTTTATATTGTTAGATGATTGACCTAGGATAGCGTTCTACCGCCGACACTGCGGCGTAGGCTGGACGTACCCACGTCTCGTGCCCTTACTCTAGGGTACGGGTCGTGACACTAAATATGAACATAATAGGAATCCTATTATGCCTAAAATATTCTATCAACATCCTATTATAGATCATAACATAAATTCCTAAAATAAGAATCATATTATATCTAAAATAGCACAACAACAATTATGATCAAATCAAATAAAATATTTAATTAGATTTAGATTTCACAAATATGTTGTTACCAAATCCAGACTGAACTTTAACAATCTTCTCCTCCAGTCTGATGATAGGGTATTGACCCCATGGGTTTTCAACTGGACACCTGTCATCCCACGACAGAATATCTACTCCCCCATGCCACTGATCTCCGATCCTATGAGTTGCTTTGCATCTTCCTTCATCTTCAGCTCTTCGACCGTTATGTCGACGCTAGCTTCCATATGTAGCATCTCCTGTATCACTGGGATCCTGTCGATATCAATGACATGACCAAGACCGAAGTCCCTGACGACCAGCCTCATCGTACGTCTCGACTGCATGTTTTCGACTTTCGTCCTCTACCGAAAATTATTAACTTTTCGACGAGCTTTTTTACCCTTGGCTGGCCCAACCAAGCAGACGGTGCGGTTCTTCCGAGATTCGAACTTCCGAACCTGTCCACCTTCGTATTCGAACTTAAAGCTCCCCCATACACATACATCCTTGAGCAGAATATTATGTACTATACATGCCGTTGATGACCCACAGCTTCCCATGAACTGTGTGAAAGATGATGCTCCTACCTCAGATTGAGTTTGCTGCAAACCTTAATCTCCTTCCTACCTTCGAACTGCTGAAACCAATGTCGCTCCGTAAAGCTTTAGCATATCATCCGTCACCAAAATCGGATCCGTAGAGCAACCTCCACCTGGAGATCGACTGACTGTCATGGGACCAAGAGACTGACCCTCAATCTTTGACTCATCACCATCCGTCGCTTTGTCTCGATGAACCGAATCCTTCGTATCCCTCAAAGCATCTAGAAGCCCCTCCTCAACAAGTTCTCGATGATCTACCTCCTATTGAACATCCTCCAAGCCTCCAACCGGTGTCTGTAGCCTGCCTGTACAGCTCAATGACTTGAGCATGTACATGCCGTAACACAAATCTTCCTGAGATAGCTGTTGGGAACCCTTTGCAAGCATCCAACCTTTGTCCCCAAACTGACTACGACAGCCATCATCTGCCAGCCTTTCTATCGAAACCAAATTATAGCACAAATTTTGTACATGTCACACACCCTTGAGGACGAGCTTCTTACCAAATTCTGTCGTCAAGTGCACATCACCAATGCCTACAACTACAATAGTCTCCTTGTTGCCTATCTTCACACGTCCAAACTTGCCGTCGCGGTATGACGTGAAGATCCTTCTATTTGGAGTGGCGTGGTACGACGCCCCCGTGTCCATGACCCAGTCACCATTATGACACATGCCACAAGATTTTTCTACGTCGGTCACTGTGATGATGATATCTCCAAATGCCGTGAGATCCTCCTGTTCGTCCTTGCCTTTGGCATTCTCAACTTTGAGCTTCATGCAGTTCCTCTTGATATAACCCCTTTTGCCACAGTGATAGTAGCCCTCCTTGCGATCCATAATTGCAAGATCCCGAGAACTCCCCCTGTCCTTGTACTACCAAAATAAGTCACTTCAGCGATGCCATAAGACGTCGCTAAATGGGAAGAAAACGTCGCTAATTTTGTTTAGCGACAAAATTAGCGATTAATTTTCTATATCGCGTAATACCTGGTCACTAACACATAATACGTCACTGTTCGTCGCCATAGTGACGTATATTTGTGATGCTATGACATCACTAACTTTTTAGTAGATAGCGACGTTTGTCGACGAGGCATTGCTGTAACTCCCTAAACCAAAATTTTGTGAATTTTAAGAATTTTTCCTAAAAGACTACTGGATGGAACAATATTGCTTTCTAAATAAAACTATTCTATTAGTTAATTATGCTTCAAATTATTCATTTTATTAAATGAGCTTGATTATTATTAATACTTTTGCTAAACATTACTATTAAGCTTGATTAATAATGTTAACTGATCATAGTTGGAGAAAGTGGTTTCTTTTAGTCAACTCCTAAATGGATTTTTGTAAAAACATTTTTTTATTTAATTGTTATTTAATTTTTTGTTTATTTAAATAATATGAAGCAGTTGAATATTAATTGTTATTTAATTTTTTTGTTTATTTAATTGTCAGTTACATTTGATTATTAGTTATCTATTAATCTAGATTAATTAAGTTAACTATTATTAGTTAAATATTTCTGTAATCATTAATCCGGTTAGGTTGTTACATTTCAATTTTAAACTTGTACTGATGCCCCCAGATTTGCTTCTAATTACATATATTGCCACTGTCCTAATTTAGGAAACACCCCCAGATCTGCATTTAATTACAACTCTGCCACTCAAATAATTTACTATAAATAATATAATATTATTGTACGGTTCCTAATACATTCTGACACATCACATCAGTCAGTACACTCATTCTCTCTCTACACAGTCTTGCTCTCTTCTTTTCTCTCTCCTGGCCGATCTCCGTCGCGCTCCGCCATGATCCTCGCCGGAGGTCCGCCATTCTCACCACCACCACCAGTGCCATCACTTCGACATCACCACCGGAACCGTCGATTCACTGACATCGCCACTGACGGGAACACTTGTCAGAGTTGCCACGACGAGGCTGCCGAACTCGGAGACATCTTCCTCCGCCTCGACCAGGTGATCATCACCGTGTCGTCGCTTCCTCGTGAGACGAGGCCGCCGCCTTGACTACCATGCCAACTCTCGAAAACAGTGCCCCTCCTAGGCTCTCGTACGCCACCGCCTCGTGGACCGCGTTCGACCCTTCGATCTTTGAGTCGCAGCGCCTCGCAGTTCAAGCCACCACCGGAGGAGCTGGGAACCGCCGCCACGACACGCCAACAACGCATGGAGCCGGATCTCGCCGTCCAAGCAGCCGAATCTACTCGGATCCAGCACCAGATCCGCCGTGGTCGGATCTCCTCCGCGGACGTCGCTTGGGTAAGCTTCCTCTCGATCTCTCGAATCTCTTTCTTCTAGCTCTTGGCTTAGGGTTTTGTGGGTTGTATGTGGGGGCTGAGGCCATGGGAGTATAGTAGATGAAGATTAGGGTTTTAAGTGCAGTTTTAAGGAAGAAGATGAAGTTGTGGAGTAATGGAAGGTTAGGGTTTTCTGATGGGTTTGAAAAAGAAGACACTGAGAAGAGATGGAGAGGGAAATTAGGTTAGAGCTTCGTATGACTGGAAGAGGAAGAAGGAATTAGATTCTTCTTCTTCATGAAGAAGAAGAGGGTGGGTTTGCTTTGTGTCGGCGGGTGAGAAAGAGAATGAGAAGAGGATTATAAGTTAGGGTTTGCTCGTTTGTATGGAGGAAGAAGAGGCTGGATGTAAAGGAATGAGAGAGTCTCATCTATTATTGCAATTCCCTTCTTTTGTTCATGTCATGTGACTCTTCGAATACAGAGCCGAAGAATTGACTGTGTAAAACCAGGTGACTCTTCGAATTCCGAAGAGTCACATGACATGGCTTAAATTGATAATTTCGAAGAGTGGGATGAGTATATGTTAAGCTGTGAGTTGATATATATATGTATTTGCATGTACAATATTTTTATAATTAGGTATATATATGTAAAAATGTTTTGTACCATTGTGGTTACTAGTGACAATATTTTATGGTAAGTTTCAAAATATTATTTCCAAATACTTGGACTAAATAAAACCTAGCTTTCTAATTTTATAAATACTTCGCTTAATAATATTTATTACTCTTAGTAATATTTTAATAGTTATATATAAATGTTGAAATTAAATGTTTTACTTTAAATATTTTGCTAGTACCAGTATTCTACCATAATATTTTATAAAGAAATTGCTAGATAATTATTAAATAAATGTTAAAGAATAGCTGGTTTATAAGTAGTTAGTAAATAGTTATCAATATTAGGTAGATTGTTATTTTAGAAACTTAACCAAATTGTATAAATATACCAGGTGACATTCATCCATGCAGTACTACTCCCGTGCTTCTAAGACGAGGCAAGTACACCGACTCGATCTTGTACTTTGTATTTCTGTCTTACATTCATGTGCTATGTTCTCATATCGGACACGAGATACACACGATTGCTTTGTACCTTGTTCATTGCATTGTGAGTCATTGTTTATTGTGGGGATTGGAGGAAATATTAACTTTGGTGTGACCACACCCAACATAGGTATTGTGGATAGCCTAATCGTACACCACACGTACGATTAAGCCGTACCTTGTAGAATTGATTGATTGTGGATTGTGGTCTGAAGCCGGTCACACATTAGTTTAATATTTCAAAATGTCATACTTGCATTGATTGTCGTGTTCACTGTCTCGTTCATTGATTGCCGTATTCATTGTCTTTGCATATTGGTTGTCGCGTCCATTGCCTGCAGTTTTACATTTCATTTCTGGTACCATAGTTTTATTTTCAGTTTTGGTATTTTGGTTTCAACTTGTATTCTGTACTACAGATTACATTGTATATTGTTCTTGTCGGGGTTGTACTTTGCTCTTTTCCTGACAGGATACGTTACAGGTGAGCTTGAGGCCACATGGAGCATGTGATTGCATTGGATATTGCAAGATTTATTTATTTGTTTTTCTGGAGATTGTATTTTTATGATTTCATCATTGTATATTTTATTTGACCAGATTTGTCTTCGGATGACTTTGTACTAAAATAACTTGGTGGATATTGGTGATCTTTCTGGGAACGTTATATATAGAAGCTGTGGATGTTTACATTACATTGTGACTTAGAGTTTTTCTTAGTATTGTACAGCTTACTTCGTCGTGTCCATCGACGAAGGCTGGGCGTGTCCGATTCGTGTCCGATTATTCGGGAGCGGGTCGTGACAATTGCTAATTAGCGACATAGGTATTCGTTGCTAATTGTCGCTGACTGTTCAGCGGTTAGCGACGTAATCTGCGATGTTTAGTGATGTACTATCTGACATTTTGGGTTTGCCATGTTATGATATTAGCGACGTCTAACGACCGTCAACGACGTCTCCGACACATATCATGACCCGTACCCTAGAGTAAGGGCACGACAAGTGGGTACGTCCAGTCTACGCCGCAATGTCGGCGGTAGAACGCTGTCCTAGGTCACAACATCTAACAACATAAGGTACCTGTACAGTATATACACTCCGAGTGGAGGTGACAATACAGAATACAGTCTCAATCACAACTAAGCCGAAATAGCACGATATCATAGATATGAAAATCTCAAAGGAAGATACAAACAGAAGGAAAGTCTAAGTGTCTAATGACACAACATCACAACATCCAGAAAATAATACAACTCTAAAGTCAATACAAATGACATAAAAAATAAGATAAAGCCTAGCTAATCTAGTCTAAGCAGTATGGATGACGTCCTCAGCTAGGGCTGGATCCTCCTGTGGGTCCAACTTACAGGTATCGTCTAGATGGGCTCTATAGTAGGTTGGGCAGAAGTCCTCGGTATCATCTGTAATATTTTCAACAGGTCCAGTCAGGACGGGAGCGAGCACAGTACATCTCATGCAGTTCATATCATGGCAGGAAATATAAAGCAAGCAATAGAGTAAGATATATGAAATGCTGTAAGAAGATGTACATGAAAATAGGAGAGATATTTGATAACTGGAAATATATACATGATAAGTAAGAACTGTAAGTGACTAGTGATTTAGAGTACGAGATGGCATATAATTAGCTTAGGTTGAACATGATGTACATAAGTGAACATGAGGGACACCAGCCAAAGGCTGGTGTTGCACACGAAAAGTAACAGAGTGAACATGATGGGTAAATCACATGACCATTTATACTCACCCCTATCCACAATCAATACACAAGGATCCAGTCAAGTTACATTACGAACATGATGTTTTGGTTACACACGAAACACATGAGAAAACATGAACGTACACGAGAGCACATGAAAGTACATGAGCATACATGAAAGAACATGAGAGAACATGAGTGTACATGAATAACACAAGAACAAGGAATACATGATGTACATGAAACACACGACATAAAGTATCCGATGCACCCGCTAAGGGGGATAACATCCCAAGAAGAGATCCATATAGTACCAATCCGTGATAACAAGTGTCAGCATCAAGTAAAGTAATCTAGAGCAAGAGTATTAAGTCGTGACAAGTATGAAACGATCAGAGAATGTACTCGCCTGTGATCAGAATGTCTGTGAGAATACACTGTCTGAAACGAGGTATCTGAGTCCTATTTAGAGCAACACAAGTCATGATGTATACAAGGGAGTTATAAATGAAGTGTATAATGCATCTACATGATTTCTAGGTCAATCTAGGCCAAAATCAACTCTTGGTCAACTCTGGTCAACAACAAGCTATCTTGGTCAACTGGTCAACTTAGGCTATCAAGAGTCAATGGTCAACTATTGGTCAACTTTAGGTTTACTAGTCCAAGCTAGTCCACTTTAGTTTAGGTTTAGTCAAATCTAGGTCTATCCCATATCTAGCCTATGCATATGTATATCAAGTATACCATGTCTACATATAATCTATACACTAGCTAGTTATAGGGCATATAGCCTAAACAAAGTATTCACTATATATGCCTATATTATAGAGATTAATATATACATAGCCTCAACTATATAGACTAACCTATATATATATAAAGGGGGAAGGGATAATACATAGGTGAGTGTGTGTATAGTGAGAGCATAGTGGGTGAGTGAAAGAGAGTTGAGTGAAAGGGGACACTACATATAGCTTATAATCTATATATACATATCATTCAATATAATACCTAACTATGCCTATAGTCTAAACATGAATCCTTCTTAGGTAAAACGACATACATATTTACATACATGCACATATGCATACATACATTTATATATGCATATCTACATATATTTATACACAGAGATATATAGAGAGGGTTAAGGGGGTTTTATTTCAGTTTTTCAAAATCAAACCAAAACTCAGTTTTCAGGTAATTAGTGCAATATGAAATCCGTGAAGTGTGGCAGTGTGTGTTCACATGAGAATTCAGTGCAACAGTGAAGTGCACATGAAGTCTCAGGTTAGGATGATGTGGGTAGATGTGTGTGTATGTTACAAAATAGTGTATACCCACAATGTCATTCTCAGTTTTGCATTTTCAGTTAACAGTTACAATCCAAACTCAGGTTTTCTGAAAAAATCAGTTAAATATTCAATTTCAGGTTTAAGGTTTACATATCAATTTTCAGTTTTAAAACAAAACATTCAACATCAAAGCTCAGTTAACATTTCAATTCAAACCCAATTCAGTTAAGATTTCTTATTTAAACAAATAACTCAAGTTTAACATCTTCTTAACTTAATATCAATTTTCAGGTTAACATATAAAGGGGGAACTCGGTTATATCATCAATACAGTTTGAATCAACCCTCAAAATCTCAGGAAATTAACATTCAAATTGAAATCTCAGGTAATTATAGGAATCAATATGAATTGGAACCAATCATTTTAGTGAACATGACAGGAATTCTCAGTTTTGCAGTATAATCTCAGTTCAGTTTAAAAATCAAATCCCCTTCCCAGTTAACGTTTCTACTTCAATATCACATTTATAATATATTATTCTCAGGTGTTCAGTTTTCAGTTCATGCCTTCATTCATTATTTTTCAGTTTTCAAAATCAACCAAAAACTCAGTTTTATATCTATAGGCCTATACCTTTCAGTTTTTAATACATGTAACATACCATGCATTCATTACATCTCATATCCTGGTTAAATCAATCCTCAATTTCCAGTATAACATACACAATTTTGTATTAAGTTAACAATTTAAACTTAGTTTACCTATTCATCTCGAGTATCTGTGAACCTCACAGTTTTAGAAATTTGAAAAGCCAAAATCGAAACCCCATTAAGAATTCGAAAACCAAAACAAAACATGAAACTCAATCCTGAAACAAATCTGAAACAAATCTGAAACATAAAGCTAAACCCTGGATCATAATTGAAAACTTGTTTGAAAATCGAATTCGAAAATCCCCTATTAAACTCATATGAAAACTGTAACAAGTATCAGAGAATTCCCTCAGTTCATGTAAATTCGAATCCAAATCAATTTGAAAAACCTAAAATAATTCAAAATAGAGGTGAGGTAACATATACTCGTGTCCAGGAAGTGGTTCGTGTCCACAAAAGTGGACACGAAGTGTCAAATAATCGAATTAAAGGAAGTATCAGTGAATTCACTGAACACAGCCTCGTGCGGCCGGGTCGTGCACGATTGTGCACAACACAGGGCACGAACACCCATGGGCTCTTGAACGCACATAGAGGGGGTATAGGGCTACACACATCATCCTGAATCATGTCCTCATGGTGGCAGGACACGACACGAAGTGCGTGTCAGTGCAGTTTTCCCCACGTGCACAGTGTGTGCGTGATCCGTACGAGATCGAGAACTCCCTCGATACTCGATCATTTCACGTAAAACTTTGTGGGTGGCATGTCAGACATTATCCCTAGGTGCAGACCAAAAATGGTGGTGTCTCGTGTCATGTCCAGTGAGAACTGGACATGAGGTAGCAGTACAGTGAACCGTGACCTCGTGCACGTGTTCGTATCCAATTTTGGACACGAAAAGGTACACAAAGTGTGCTCAGAGTTAGGGTTTTGTGACCTACACATATAGGGCTATAATCTCTTTAAAATAGAATTCAATTTAAATAACATTTAATCCTAAGAGGCAATTCATCAAACACTCATTCAAGGACACTGATACGTGTCTGATACGGACACTAAATAGACGCGATTTCCTACCAAATTTGACCCACAACTAGGGTATACCTAGATGAATGTATCCATGGAAAGAAAACTATAATTTGAATAGGTTTGATGGGTTTTACCTATTGATGGTGAAACCTTAATTTAGAGCTATTTGAATGAGGGCTCCTCTTCAACTTGCGACGATCTCGAGCCTCCGACTCCTCGCTAGCTACCCACTAATGGTGTCCTCTACTGCAGGGGAGTCCAACGCAAAAGACTAGGCTCAATTTGGAGTTGATTTGGATATTTAGAGAGGAATTGGGGAAGAACACAAAAAGAGACAATTAAAATAATTTAAAATGATGCTAAAGGATTAATGTGTTGTATTTATAGAGGGGGTGTTTGATGGCTGCCATTAGGTTAGGGTTAGGGTTTAGGATGAGTGGTCAAGGCTTCTCCAACAAATTCAAGCCAATCTAAGGCTCACAACTAAAGTAACCTTTCTAAACATTTAGCCTAAAATATCCCACTAACAAAATATCTAGATATTAATCTAATTTGATTACTTAGTTGAAAACCTCTAACTTAGTCTCTAGGGTCATGACTAACATCTAGATTAGGCTAAACTTCTAGGTCAAGTCTCAAATAATTAACTAGCACATATTTAATTCATATAATTTACAATTTCACAAAAGTGTCAAAATGACCAAAATACCCTTAGGCTAAAAAGTAAAAATATGAGATTCTAAACACATGATTAGGTCTTCATGATCATGATTAGTCTTCTAGGTCATGCATGACTAAGGTTACACTATCAAAATACCAAATTCACATATCTCCATTTTAAATAGTTTTAAAATAACTAAAAATCACCAAAATCATATCATGACTAAAATCTAATATTTTAATGATTTAAAATACAAAAGTTCAAAATTATCCTTATTTTAGAAAACTGGGTGTTACAAGTCTACCCTCCTTAGAAGAATTTCGTCCTCGAAATTAAGATGGTCGTACTTCTTCTAGAGTCTCGTCCCCAACAATCATGGTCTCAGAATTTACCTAAATCATACAATTTAAAAGAATGGCATACAGGGTCATGGTTTATGGTGGCAGTTGAAAGTCTCATCTAGGTATACTAGTCATGCTAAACCAAAACGGTCATAGGGTATCAAAAAATACAAGCAATCTGGGGTGCATCAATTATCAAAGACTGGCTAAGATATAGGTCAAGGACTCACCTCCAACTAGGTGTGGTGGCTGGAACTCCCTCCCGAAGGCGGAGGCTTGGCTAGGATAAGTATATAAGGACAGTCTCGCACCAGGTGTACAGCTGATCCACAAAACAGGCACGCCCCTCTTCTCTTCCTACAGTGGTCCCATATATGTCCAAGCTTCCTACAGAAGGTACAAGTAGGCACTCTCTCAACTGGCCTCTATCGGATAGGAGTCTGGACTGGATAGGCTGGTCTAGGCTGATAGTCTGGGTGCTCATGGGGCTCTAGGTATACACTGTTCATCATCCTCTTAGAACTAGGCCCCCTCCTAAATGTACCAAATCCTACAGCAGTTGGATCCCGTGGCCCTGCTCCCTCAGGCTCTCAGCCTGAACGCTCTGTGCCTCCAACACATCCCGGAGAGGTCTGGATATCTGAGCTCCGTCAGGAAACAAACATGCTGAGGGTATGGTATGGGGTACTACTCCTGGAGGCAGAGGAGGAGACGGAAAAAGACTCTCGGTCTCAGGTGAGACTGCAGCTCTCTCCTGAATAACAGGTGGTGGAGAGAAACTCTCTAGTGAGGCTGCTAACACCTCATCGATGGCGGGAGGTGCCACTACCCTTGGGTCAGCCTGAGGGGTCACTACCTCCTGAGCAATAGGAGGTGGGAGCACGCTCCTAGTCTCCGGAGCTGCAGCGGCTCTCAGACAACGGGCTCGGGTCATGGGTGCCATACTGGAAAAAGTTAGAGAAAAATCAATCATCAAAGGCGACGTCTCCGACACAGGCTAGCGACATTCGGATACATGAATATCGACGTCCTTTGCGACGTTAGTAGACTACTTTGCTGACATGTCGAGTTTGCCATGTCAGCAACTTAGCGACGTCTAGTGACTATCTGTAATGTTTACTTTTCAGGTTAGCGACATCTTGGTACACGTTAGTGACGTACAATGGCATCGCTATTCGTCAGTAAACGTCGCTAAGCGTTGCTAACTTTCAATTTTTTAAAAAGGATTCTATTTGCTTTTCCATCCAGAATCTACCTGTATTTTAAATGATAATTTGTAAATAATAGACCCGGAGCAACCCTCTGTCGAATTCCTTGGTTTGCCGACCCCTTCGGTGGAAAACTGAACATCGATAAACAAACATAATTAGACAAATGATAAAAAGACACTACCAATAATCAAACAAATAGAATCAAACAACAAGAAAGATATGAAATAGCCGGGTGGAAACAAATCCACTACCAAACGGCTATAAAAAGAGTTTGTCCAATAATGTTTCAACAGGGTCAACATAACACAGTCACTAAATAAATAAAATAAATACATAAAGACCCAATAATGGGTCACCAAACAATACAACACATGAAAATAAGTCCAATAAAGGACTACGCCAGGCGAAGAGGAGGAAGAGGCAGTCCCTGCATCTGGGACAACATGAACCTATACTGTACTGGTGTCAGCGTCACCGGTGATGACTCATCAATAGGAGGAGGAGGAGGCAGTGGAACCAATACGGTCAGTGTGGATGCCGATGCATGACCGGGAAGTATCTCCTCCATGGCTAACAGTCCAGAGTTGGTGGAATCCATAACAGTCGCCAGCCTCAAAATCTGATCACCCATGGCCACCTGCGACCCCTACACTGCCTGAATGATAAGATCTATCCTCTCCTGCACCGCCTGAACGACATGATTCATCCTCTCGCTCGTCTTCCTAATGGTGCGCTCGAGCATATCAAATCGTGCGGTGAGTGCCGCATCGTCCGCCTGCGGCTGAGACTGGGGCTGCTCCGTAATCTTCTGCAATAGCTCATCACGCAGCTCAGTAACCTGGCGACGGAGTTCCTCCACTCGGGCTGACTCCTGTGGGAGTTATAGGGAATATACATTGGCAGAGGAGGCCCTGGATGACTGCGTCGCCATAAAGGTGCTGTAGGATCCCGTACCGTAGTAGGTACCCCTCTAAAAACCACCAACGACGGTCACCCAGAGCTCGTCAAACGTGCGAGCCAGAGGGGCTGTGAGGAAGTACCAGCCTCTCCCTCCGCAGGTGCACTAGTAATCTCGCTCATCCTAGAAAAGTACGCATCTCGCTAAGCATAATATTTACTACCAACCTAGTTGTTCCCCGTCTATGGATGTATATTGCATGTTTCTTAAGTTATACTAAAGTTAGTGACATGTAAAGTAATACTTACATAGCTCCGCGTGGTCCTATCATCGATGAGCTTTCTGTCATTTCGATCGGTGTCCAGGAAGACAGTCACCATGTTGGCATCCTCACCCCTAATTATCTATTATAATAATTTATTTGTTATTGAAATTAAATATTTTATTCCTACTTTCATTAAAATAATTTATTACAATAAAATACATACCAGGTAACGGAAATATACCGTCATGGGAATCGAGCCACTATACCACTTCCCTGCACTCATCCTAGCTACCTTTGCCTTTACCGACTGTTCCTTGTACCTAGGATCGTCGAATCTAGCCCTCATCGCAGTCCACTACTCGGGCATGATCCAACCTTGGATCGATCTTTCAGAGCACTCTCGAGCCTTTTGGTCGTCGATCGCATCCCAGATCAACTTGGCAACAACAGTAGAAAATTGCTTCTCGATCATCTCAGCCCGGTGTAGCGGATAAAAATATATTTTTTACAAGAATTAAATTAGTTAGTTATATAATATGCATAAAAGATGATTTATACTAAAAGTAATAAACTTTAGTTACCTTGAAGTGGGTAAACCAGAATGCCTTCCTCTCGTCCGAGGCATCCGAGTAGTTGATCCAAGGGCCACCGTAGTTGGACCTCAGAAATAGCCCCAATGTCCTTTGAACTGACGAGGAACGATATCTACACAACAAAAATTATATTCATGAATATATAGATATATTTATAAATTAATGTTAACTAATTAACTTACTTTGTAGGCCCGTCGGACCAAATCTCTATTTTTGTCTTGCCCGGAGGGGCGCATGGGGGATCACTCAGATCATATGGAGATGAAGTAGGTGCGACCTCCTCCACCCTCTCCTCCGTCTCTATAGTATCGTCCTCATTCGAAACATTGGACAGGGTAGTCTCAGGCCTGGAGTTGCCCGTCCCAGGAGTACTGCCACGTACCGTTGACGCAGTCGGAGATGTGACCGATCGGTACACTAGAGTACTAGGAGACAGGGTCCATAACCTTCATCCGATAACGGAGTAGCACTCCATCCACCAGTGGAACCTCTATCGGCATGGGATGCTCCTCTCTGAGGTACGATCCTCTTCGTCCTGCCATACCTGATAAAAATAGATATATACAAAATGTAATACATATTCTAAATCCAATCTGCATGCATCTAACATATCACAATTTATAAAAAATAGAGCCGGAGCAACCTCCGTTGAATTTCTAGATAATAACTAAGTCTAGATAATAACATCCAGAAACATCGAAGTCTAGATAATAACTATGTTTAGAAAATAACAAGAAACATCCAGAGTTGTAAAAACATCCAAGTCTAATCCAGAAATAAATCTACCGGAGACAAATTCGGTCAAAAGTCATATCATATATATAACTCTACCCTCTATGCTAGGGCAGATACCACTCCCTCAGCCACCGTGCATAAGAAGGCTCCACGTGATCAAGATCATTTATAGGAGCTGGATGACCGGAACTCCCGGTGTAACTGCCTTCTGGTGCCACTTCCTCCTTCACAGTGATCTTGACTTTAGGAATCACTTCCTCCTTAATAGTAGGAGGTAGCACTTCTTCCTTAACCATGATCTCTGCTTTAGGTATCACCTCCTCAGTAGCAGGAGACAACACTTCCGCCTCAGCAGCAGGAAGTACCATTTCCTTCTCAACAGCCATCTGTGCCTTTCTCAAGCACGTGCTAGGGTCATGGGTGTCATATGATAAGATTGATGGAAACATAGAGATTAATTAGGGATTAAACAAAATAATGGTACGTTTCACAAGTCTAAATAGTTGTTGCATGGAGATTAATTAGTGGTTAAACATATTTTACATTTATTTTTCTTTTCAATCATCTTCTGAACATTTATCTTCTTCGTTCTTCACGTCCTCATCTTCCTCTTCCTCTTCATCTTTGCTTTCATCTACTTCATTTTCCTTTTCGGATACTTCTACCTCTTCTACACGATTAGACGTGTAATATAAAACTTTCGTTGTGTCCATGTCAACTGTGTTCGTTATGAGAGGTAGTTCGTCCTCCTGATAAGCTATTTCATCAACATCGTAGGTATTTTTAGCTTTAGTCTTGCATACTGCCCACCAGTCCAACCTAGTTGTTCTCCGACTAGGATAACTGAAGTAAACGAGTTGAGCCTGACTTGCTAGGACAAAAGGTTCGTATCCTTGATATCGATGCCGGAAGTTAATATCCACAAGACCATACTTGTCAATTTTTTAACCTTGATCTTGGATCGAATAGAACCAATCACACTTGAACAACACGATCTTGTAGAAGCATAAAATTTCAGGCGCATCTAAAAGCCATAATTCCTATGTGCCCTAAAACTCATGCATCCCAAATTGACATACGCCGGGAAACTCAACAGAACACTTGGCACAACAGAAAACAACAAAAAGACATAAAATTAGGCTTTTATTCCATATGAAAGTATTACATGTCTAAAACTCTTTTACAAAGGAGAATTCTTTTACAAAGAGAAAAAAAATCGTAAAAGCTACAGCGAGTCGCATCACTTGTCAGGCGCATCACTTTAACATACAGCCATGCGCATCACTCAAGTGCTACAGCCGGACGTATCATTCCAGCATCTCAGCGTAGGCGCATCCTCGTGCATAGTCAGAGCGAATTACTTCCTTGTCAGCGTACGGGCACTCTAGCATGAGGAGTGGATCTTCTATCCTAACAAAATTGGGGCATGATAGCCCTGATCTGCGGCTCTTCCAGCATAACAAAAATTGGGGTATGACTGTCCCGATCTTTGGATGCAACATGCACCTTCAGCATGTGTCAGGACTCGACGATCTCAATATTTTGATGCAACATGCACTTTCACAGGCTTGTACGAAAACATGGCCGATGGTGAATAAACCAACTCGGTACATCTTCGTTTTAGGAAGGAGTTCACCATCAAAGCTTCTGCGAACGAAGAGATCAACAACTCGCGGAGGCAGGGGACCGATCGAGTTCATCTCCATGAGAGAAAGCTAAATACTTCACAAAGCTATTTATAGGCCGGGACAACCCTCATCCATGCGCCAAGTGGCAGTCTCCTTATATTTTGTGTAATAAATTTGTATTAATGACGATGAATCTGCCCCTTCATATTCAGCCAAGTCAAAACAGCCATTAACGCCTGGAAGACAGACCAATGAGGCTGCGCCATATGGCAGATGCACCGTCAGCACCATGCGCTCTGTATCGATGGAACTGTTAGGGTTATATACTAAAAGCATAACTTTTGTAGTAACCTTATTTCCTTAAATTTTGAATGAGAATCATATGGGCAAATGTTTACATATTGTATTTATTGCAAGTATTAATACAAATGTCTGATATTCTATATTGTAGATAACATGGTGTGTGGTGTCACACAGAAGGTCATATTATCAGTTTCCTATGGAGTATATAAATAGTTCACAACCTAGATGGACTTAGACAATCAATTGGAAAGGTTGTAGTGTAATCTGGTATTAGTCTATCTTGACTATATGTTTACACTAGTACACTTTATGTGTATTGAATAGGACCACTTGAGGTTGTTCTCTTTGTACTGACTACATAAAGAGAACAAACATCTCTGTTATTATGGATGCTTGTGCTCTTAATCCGGATATAATAACGGACATGTATATACAGTGTGTATTACTTTGACTCATAAAAGAGTGAGATTCATTATGGATCAACAACCTCTATGAATTGGGTAATAACATTGTATGTATGATGGGCTGTTGATTATAAATGGAATCCATGTCCCGATATATCGGGTTGATGATGTCCTCTTAAGGAGCTCATAAGGATTGTCATGTAAACCCTGCAGGTGGATTATATCTGACATGACAAATAAAGTTGAGCGGTACTACTTAAGGATAAAAGATGTCGAATCAATATAGTTGTCAGTAACTTAATTTGATCGACGGACATACGATATCTTAACATGGGAAGCCAAACGAGCATATAATAAAAGAAGCCCACAAACATAATTTGGGATTAGGGAGGTAGTGCAAGAATAGCTCATTAGTGGACCGAGCTATTGTTAATGGGCCTAGATTGTGTGTTCGGGCTGAACATGGGATATCCAGATCCGTTAGGAGGCCTAACCCTAATTTTTCCTCATGGTCCCTGCCGTAGCCTATATATATCCTCTATTCTCTGGCCGCCAGATTACTGATCAGAAATCTAAAATTTTCTCTAAATTCGTGATTCACGTAAGGAGAGAAAGAGAGGGCTGCCAAGGAGAAGAAAAGGTTGGGAGATCGTCGCCCACACGACGTCTAACTCGAGGAAGGAATACGTGCAGAAGATCTTGGGGTCGTCCGCTCGAGATTGCCAGGAATTACTTTTTCCTTTCCGTCACAAGTATAATTCGTGAACCCTAGTTTCCGCCTATGAAGGGTTAGAACACGTATTAGATCTGTTTAACTTTCTATCAATCAATACGCACACCAAAGGAAGGGTCCTGGGAATCCCCAGTTCCATCAGAAACATTGACCCATGCGCCTAGTGGGGCACAAACTGATGCGCCCACTTCAACTCGTCATCCATCAAGCATTTAATGTTATGTGATGGAGTTGGCAGCACGTTCTCCAAAGACTGAACGCTTGGCAGTTTTTTATAGAAAACGAAGAGCCGCAGACATCAGCATCATCATTACTTACTTTTGTTGGCTACAACTGTCCTTGCCACGTGGCTGATCGACCACTCACATGTGCCTCCACAGCCATGTGCCTAGAAGTCTGTATGCTCCTTAAAAGCCATGCGCCCCGACTTACTCCTGATCCCAAATGACGGAAGCCAAGTCTTTGTATGCGCCTCCACAGCCATGCACTCGAAGCTCTACATGTGCCTCAGAAGCCGTGCGTCCAAACTTATCTGTGACATCTAAAAGTCATAGACCAAGTCGTCCCACACGCCAGATCCTAGGCACATCCTGACAGATCACCAGCCACCAAATCCAAGATCTTTGAGCCATGAACATGCGCCATGTGTCATTTGACTCAGTTCTGCCTACTAATGGGTGCTAACCACCCAAGACCTCAGCAACAACCAAATCTCCTCAACTATCACGTGTCAGCTCTACCGCAGCCCAACAGAGCAGTTCAACAGATTTGGCTTCAACTCAGCATCAGCCATGTTGCGTTCCCACGTACAGGCACATCCTATATATGCGCGCATGAGCAGACCAGTCTGCTGCTTATAAATAGAAGGATTATTCCTTTATCTACACACACATGGAAAGGTCATCATATCTACATACAGAGACAAGAAGAGACACGTAACGTCTACTTCTCCTCCAAATGCTCTGGCATCCAGAGCAGCCCAGACCTTCAAAGAATTCAAGATCGTTGTTAGATCGTCAACGGAGTCAACGCATTACCACTCGCTCCACCAATACAGTTCCCAGATAAAAATAAAAATGTACTCCTAGGACTACGTCTAAGTCCTATATTGTATACTGTTGTTTTTGTAATTGAAATACCAAAGTTTTATTAATCAAAAAATCCTATCGCATTTTCAATGGCAAACAAGCTGGCGACTCTGCAAGGAACTTTTTTCTCTTCTAACGAGAAAGTTGTGTCACAATCAGATGACACCAAGCTTGGCTCCTTCCACAAGACACTCATGGTGTGTCCCAATCAACAGGCGTATGAGGAGTTCATCTCTGAAGGCAGCACAAGTCCTTCGAAGCGGCTGCCAAAGCTGAAGAAGACTCGCCAAGTCTGGATACGCAAAGGCGATGTACCGAGCACCACCGCTGAAGGGGACGTGCTATCGCAGCCCACCTTTCCTGCTGATGTTCTCAGCAAGCAAGATGCGTCCGCCAGTGTAGCACATCTGCCAGGGAAATACAGGGTAGACTGCATTCCCCAACTGTCCTCTTCACAGTCGAAGAAGATGTGCCGACGAAACAAAGGCGCACCCAGCTTCCCGCACATGAACTATGGTGTACAAGAGAGGGCCTCCATCTTTGATAGAAACACTCGATGTCGTGGTGAGGATGAGTTGGATTCTGAGTACTATGCGCCTTTGCGGGCTGGTACGAAGAAATCTAAGGCAACACGGGCCATGCGCCCCAAATATGCTACGCCTACAGTGAACCTGATATGTGCGCTCAAAATCATGCGCGCTGTTGATGGTAAACTGTAAAGAGTCGACTCGGGTGCATTTTTACCAGATATGAGCTGACTCTCAAAGTCCCCGTATCGCTTGGGCACATATTCTGCTTTTGGAACCAAGTCGTACGAGGCAAAACTTGTGACTTTGAACACATGCGTCCACGTGGGTTGTGCGCATGAAGTGGGTTCAAGTCACAATACATGTTGCTCCCCTACCAATGATCTGGGCGTTTCTCATGCGCTGGAACTGGATAGAGGGTGTAACA
The DNA here is from genome assembly GCA_029216955.1 of Iris pallida. Lineage (NCBI taxonomy): Eukaryota > Viridiplantae > Streptophyta > Magnoliopsida > Asparagales > Iridaceae > Iris > Iris pallida. The sequence goes on from JANAVB010027598.1 coordinate 28,927,266, forward strand.
TTCACATGACCACCCCGGCACTTGGCCTCGCCATGCACTTGGAGGAGGTATAAAAGTAAAAATCTTCCCTCATAATTTGCGTAATATGATCACTCACGAATACAGATTAGGAGAGCTGACCATTAAGCACGATACGTGTCATGCCCCGCTCCCGTAGGAGCGATCATCCTCGCTAAGGCGTGATGCCGCACGAGCCTAGATTGCGATCGTGCAAGGCGGGCTCCATAACGGCCGATTTTAGCGGCTTCGACGGGGTCGTCGCACAGAAGTCCCAAGCAGAGACATTGAATACTAGCAGCGGAATTTAGAACAAACACAAGTTATTCAAAGAAGCTCTTTATTGATATTGAAACAACGATTACATTGGCGGCACAAGGCCAAGATTACAATCACTCAAGCTCACTCTTCTCACATTTTACAAGTTCATTCAGTTTTCTCTCTCATCTCTCAATTACAAGTCTTTATCCAGCGAAAGCTTCGGAAGGCGATGTCCATACATTATGTCCCGTATAAGTCTTTAGTCCATGCGGCCGCGTGCTTCGAATCGCCAAGGAACTCCGAGCCTCGACGCATCCAAGCGAGCTCCGTGCCACGAGCTTCTACCTGTGCCTGCACATATAAACTATGTGGGTGTCAGTACTCAACTGTGCTGGTGGAATGAGCTCCTCGCCCACCCATACAAAACCCGCACGTTATTTTACTTTGTGCAACATAGTCCCTTCTTATCAATTGTCTTTCTAGTCTTGCCTTAGGATTAGTTTTATGACCGACGTCTTGCTGATTTTATGTCTTTAGACCATCTCGTGCTTGCAATGAATGTTAACTCAATACCTTGCCTCAAGACCCTTCTCGTGCCAACAACGTTAACCTATCGAGTCGTATTTGCCTTACGGCTTAAAATCAGAGACGCAACTACGCGATTAAGCTCTATTTTTCGTGTAACCATGCTACAAACCCTTGCTGAGGCCGTGCCTCGTAATTTAGTAAGACTTAACCGTATCGTCGCCTAGCGGCCCTTGCTGCTTTGACTACCAACTGACCCAATCAAGACTTATGAATGTTAGTGTCACTCAACCAACTTTGCCTTGCGGCGGTTTCCCGACTTAAACTCAAACAACTCAACCAACTTAAGCAACTTATATGCCGACAACTCAAGACTTGATGTCACATCTCGTGCCGAAGCACGACGCCTATGTTGAAACCCAATCTTAGGCCCAAACTTTGTGTTAAACTGTACACACCTTCAACTCAACTCAATCCAAAGGCATACACGCGGTTAGCCGCTATTTGCCGACATCTATATAAACTTGGTCACTAGCATCACAAGCTATACCTTGACGTATAGTTTTGTTAATCAGGATTCTTTCGACGCAAGTAGCTAGCCCCGTCGCAAGTCCCCGCTTAACCTGTGCCAAAACCTTACGCACGACTATACCCTGTTCCCTCCTAGGCCGAGTCGGCCCCTTGGCCAAGGGTTACCGCTCGAGGGTTCATCGCCCTTGTCGACAAGTTGTCAAATGACCATGCAAGACTCGACACAAACTGATGACTCACACAGTCATTCCTCTACCAAAATCAAGACTTCTATCCTTGAGACCCCTCGACGACCCACGGTCGCGAGCATTTCTTTTCTTGAGATCCCTCGACGACCCACGGTCGCGAGCATTCCTTTCCTTGAGACCCCTCGATGACCCACGGTCGCGAGCATTTTCTTCCTTGTTACCCTATCATTTGGTTCAACTCATGAATGCCTATTTGATAGTCCTTTCTCAAAACTCACTTTGAATCAATTGTGATCCTTGTCTTAAACACTAAGCCCATGCATCGTGCCTTAAGCCAATCGTGCTCTGCATGACACTCCTGCCCAAGTCGATGGGCCTTGAGATCGTGGGACTACTTAACTTGACAACCGCAGAATGAGCGGGACAGCACTTGGAATGACTTAAGTTGACCGACATAACTTTTTCTAACTTACTCAAGCCTACAACTTAACCCGAGGGACGGGCAAAGGCTATGCCAAGCCTTGCGCAGTGGAATTGTGCATGCTTTATCAAGCATTTACGTGGGCGACGCCTATGACTTAGGCTAACTCTTAGCTTTTGCACCGAAGACCAACTTTCCTTCTCCCAAGCCACGGGACGAAGGACCGAGTGTCCTTTTCAAAGCACGCCGTGCACCAACTCTAAGCCGACCGTTGGACCTTTTTCCATGTTCTAACTCTTTTAGACCCGTCGGGATTATTTCCTTAGCTATGTAGATTCGTCTCTTTTATTATCAAGCCTATTGTGCAAGTTAAAAACACACAATTTATTATGTGAAGGCTAAGATGAGGCAAGTTCACCGAAACTACCCCACCTGAGCGAGCGGTCGCCTCGACCGAGCGATGTCTTCCAGCAGCCATTGCAAGGCTAAGGCCGAACGCTGTCGGCGTTTCGATTCCTCCGATTGACTGAGCGGGATGGGGCACTACAATACGCCCCTCGTGGGGCACACTTGTGCCATGGTCACTATCAACTGCTATTGTTGTAAAGCAATGGCTCCATCATCCAGGCAGTCTGTGTTCCAACGACTGCAATCTTTTGCACCCATCCGATGTCGTCTCAGAATGAAGGTGCCAATTGAAGATGAGTCAGAGCCTAAGGTCGCTTCTTGCCATGTTGTCTCTAACTCCCATTCATCAGGAAGAAAGACAACCACAAATCCTTCGACCTCAGCAGCATCGTCCAAGAGTCAATCAAGGAAAAGCAAAACTATGGACCTGTCCTCAGGGGTGTTTGAGAGCACCCGATCAAGGAAGAAGGTTCCAGCAAAAGCATTAGCTGGGAGTGATCAAACTTCTGCTATCCATGATAACCCTCCGCTTGAAGATGAGGACATTCTCCAAGTAACCGACCTCGAGGTAGATGGGGGTAGCCAGTACGAGGCCTCAGAAGGGAAGGCCCTTCCGCAGGAAAGTGAGGTCGAAAGCGAAGCCTCAATCGATCCATCCACTTCCACCCATGTTATGCCAGTCTACATGGCTGGGGGTGGTGATGAAGAAGAGTCAGACACTCCAGCTTTGGACATCGTGTAGCGTATGGGCACACTAGAGGGGATCCTCAAAACCCTCTCTGCCACCATGCAATCCTTGACTCAAATGGTATTTGAGATTCAGACCACTCTGACATCTCAACCATCAGCAAGGGCACCTTTCTTCACCAGTTCCGATCCAGGGGCCAATGGAGAATAAAGTATACCCCTTTAACGGGTATCTTCGGGTGCAAATTATCATACTGTACATCGGACGTCAGCTCCTACAAATGCCGAGCTTTATACCTTACCGCCCTCACCGACTCCCAGTTCTACAGAAGAGCTGGTTGACATGATCAGAGATTTACGCGAGCGCTTTGAAGCACAAAATAAGCAGAAAGAACGTCAAAAGATGGGAATTCGGCAACCTTACCCTCTTGAGTGGAACAAAGTGGTTTACCCTCTAAGTATAAACCACGAACATTGACGCCATATGATGGAAAGGATTCTCCTCGCCGATATCTAACCTACTTCCAGTCTCGAATGGGACATCTTCCAAAGGAAGACGCCCTACTCACCAGCCTATTTGTCGGGGCATTGAAGGGAGTCGCTTACGACTGGTACTGCAATCTCCCTGACCACTCCATATCATCCTTAGATGACTTGACACACGTATTCCTCGGCCGATTCTACGACAGTGGGAAGGACATAACCATGTCATCTCTTATAGAAGTGCGTCAGACAGAGAAGGAGACTGTTCGAGCCTTTATCGAACGTTTTCGACAAGCATGCTTAAGGTTGCCTCCGGGTATGCCAGAACATGTACTGATCGATACCTGCAGCATGAACATGACTCCTGCAATCAAGCTCTAGCTCGACTCCATCCAGTCTTCCGATTGTAGTTCATTGATCATCGGTGCCAAAGCTGCTGAGAAAAAGTCACGTAATGCTCGCCTTCTGGGGGTTAACTTCCCCGCCTTTGACGATAAAAGGAAACGTGCTGCTTCCAACAATAGTGGGCGCGAGGCGGAAGGAAATCAAATATTGACCGTTAATGCTTAGAAAAGCACACAGGGGCCTGTTCAGAAGCCTCCACTAGTATCGAGGCCGAAGGAGGTCTACTTCTTCAATGACGAGGACACCTTACAACTCTTTAAGATGCTGAAACAGAGCAATAAGATCAAATTACCTGATCCTAAGCATCCCGAGGAGGTGGACAGAGTGGGCGACCCGAGGTACTGTCACTACCATCGGTTTATTGGACAACCAACTCAAGACTGCTACATCTTCAAGAACTACATACAATGCATGATCAATACGAACGTCATCTCAGTCGATTACGAGGAGAAGACAGTCTCGGCCAACATGGTGTCACTTCAGTTCGGCACCTTACCGCCTACTACAACTCAAGATGGTGTTGTCTCCATCCCGAAGGTGACATTGGAGGTGGTCAACCTTCCGCCGATTCGTGACAGTGCGAGTGGACTGATTCCACTCACCACATCTCGGGGGGAGATCATGTGGGTTCACCCAGATCTTGCTCCGGAACTGACTCAACCGGGGGTACATTCTACCTCCAAAGCTAAAGATAAGAAGACCAAGTCTTGCTGAATGGTGACCTCCTCCCCTAAGGAGGTACTTTTTGTACAAATGTGTTCACAGCAGAATGCTCAGCCTGAGGAATCCCCTGTCGAAGTGGCACCTCCCATCACCACCTCGACTGCTCAAGGTGAAGGTCCTTCCCAACTTTCAGCAGCTGACAAACAGAAGCATAAGGAGGCCCGCTTCGACAGGCCTTTATGAAGAGACAATACTTCAGAGTTAACCAAACCCCATAACTTCGACATACTGGCACAACTTGCCAGTACTTCAGCTCGGCTGTCCTTGTTCGAGCTCCTCCGCTTGTCTAAAGATACTCGGGAGGGTCTCTACGAAGCCTTGAAGGATGCTGAGTCTTTCATCAGTCAGGTCAAGCAGCCTGAGGACGATCCAGCAGCCTGTCCATATTGCCATAGTATGGGGGAGATCATCCTCAACATCTCATTCACACAACAAGACACGCTGCTCAAGAACAATATGCACAACAGACCACTATATTACACAGGGTACGTCGATGCCATCAAGATGTATCGAATGCAGATCGACCCGGGGTCTTCGCTCAGCATTATGCCTCGAGCTCTGCTCCAGACATTGGGGATCTCGATGCATCGTCTGACAGTGTCCACACTACAATCAGTGGCTTCAACCCCAGCAAGAGTGAGCCGCTGGAGAAGATCCGGCTGAAGTGTCATATCGGTGATCTCCAGACCGAAGTGACCTGTTATGTTGTGGATGCGGACGTCAACTACAACATCTTGTTAGGGCAGCCGTGGCTACACAAATTCATGGTGGTACCATCCACTCTCCATCAATGTATGAGGTACGTATCTACCAACGGCATAGTCCGAACAGAGTTCGCTGATGTCGATCCTTTCAGAGGGATTGAGGCTTTCTTCAATGACTTTGATCTGTACAAGTCGATTCATCTCGAAGATGAAGCCAACGATGTCGATGATGAAGTTGAAGCCGAAGTTAACTTGGAAGCAGAAATGATAATCGACGCTCCCCTGAAAGTGCGACTTAAGGGGAAGCCGCCTCAAACACCATCTCCTATAGTGGTCAAACTATACGGAAGGGCACCAACTTCTCTAGACGGAGCATCCACTGAAGCCTCCTTGAAGATACGACTCAAGGGGAAGCCTCCCCAAGTGTCGGCTCCTTTCGTAGCAAAACTATGTGGGAAGGTACCAGTCGTCGGAACACAAACTAAGGCACCTCTTAAGGTATGGCTTAGAGGTAGACCTCCTTAGTCTTCAGCCCCTCTTAAGCTTCAAGAGAAGGCCCACGTATCTCTAGCGGCACCAGAGCCGACAAAGTCCAAGCTCCCAATAGGTTCTTTCGAACCACTTCAGGCTGCTCGAGTACTCACTGACGAAGAACTGGGAGAGTACATATCCGCGAATGTGGATGCACCGTCCCTTGATGATGTAATCCCTCCAGACAAGATTTCGTATTTTATCAATAAAAGGGTGTCTTTCAATTATTCTAGTCTTCTACATTGGAATGCCATGTATACTCTAGATAATGGTCTACAGTCGTTGCAAACACAAATAATAACTGTTAATCATGTAAATTGAGTCATCCTGTACTAAGGAGTCTGTTATATAGTCCCGCCTCAGAACTAAGACGAGAAACCTACCATCTTCGGCAAAGTCGAGCATCACCAAGACCTTCCACCGACGGAGCCAGAACCCGACACCGGCAAAATACAAATTTACTGGTACAATGATCGAGCCAAGTGTCTCATCCAAAAGATAGACTACAACCTGAATAGCGGCCAGGGTCTAAACTATGGCAAGGGCCGATGTCTTCCCTTACGACTCCCTGTTTCGAAAGGAAAGCCACAAGACTATTATGTAAGCCCACTTCCCAAATTTTTAATTTTGTTTGTTTATCATTAATTTTATGGTCATTGTGAGTCATGCAAAAGGTTGTAGGTGGGCTATGACTATATTAAGGTTATATGACCTCTAGATATCCTATACATGAATTATTTAGCTATTTTATATTTTTCTACAATTTTTGGATTTTTAGGTATTTAATATTTAAGGTTTTATTATTTTTAAGGATTTTCAGGATTTACTGTAAGGTCATATGGGGGTATTTCTCGACCAAATATTTTTATTTGTGCTCTAAATGACTAAAAATATTTTCTAGAATATTTTAGAATTTTTCTGGATTTTTTAGAATTTTTGAGAATTTTTATATAATTAAAACATATATAATTTATATTTTATAGGCTTTTGGAATTTACTGCAAGGTCATACGATGATATTTTGTGTTAAAATATTTTATTTATATTCTAGACACTTAGAAATATTTTCTAGAATTTTCTAGAATTTTTCTGGATTTTTCTGCAATTTATTTTGATTTATTTGGACTTAAAATAATTTTTAAATAATTTTCTGAATTAAATAAATAAATACCCAGAAATTCACCCAGGGGGCCCACCTGTCGGCGCCAACTGCTACAGTGACTACCTCTCTCTCTTATATACATATATATTATTATTATATTCGCCTACCCTAATTATATTTCAGCCGCCTTTTGTGGGAGAACTCATCTAGGGTTTCCGACTTCCCGAAGCGATTTCTGCCAACCCCGACGTGCTTTTTGTGCGCCTTTTTTTGTTGCAAGCGTATCGAGGTAAGATTTCTGAATATGTAATCTATTTTTGAAGATATTATTTCTAAATTTTTGGAAAATTCGTGGAGTGTCGGTTGTCCGAAACTTGACACGTTTCGGTATTTTCGAGATTCGGGGAGAACCATAAATCGAAATCAAGAATCTTTTGAAGTTTCGGAAAGCTAAACAGAACTCTAAGACATATTTTTCCTAAAAATTATTTTGTTCATCTAGTATTTTATTTATTCTGTTGAACTCAAAATTGATCGGTTGATCACCGTTTTGGTCACGATTAGCCATAACGGCGATATCTTCTGACCAAAGCGTGATTTTGCGGCACGGTTGATTCCAGCGCACTCGTGGCACTAAAATCTACCAAGGTGCACTTTCAAAATCTAGAGTTCACATCGTTTGACTAGATAGTCAACGGCACACCTCGATTTGCATGTCATGGTTTCCAAAATTGGAAACATAACTTTTGATGGCCAAACTTGCATGTTTAGATTATATTTAGATTATTATTATCTTAAATGATATTTTTAAGTAAATTATTCTAGAATTAATTATTATTAGATTAGTAACCCAACTAGCCACTATTTCATGAATTTAGAATATTAGAATTGTGTTATAGATTTCGTGCACGGTTCATGGTGCGATATGTGTTATAGGTTGACAGCTTCTAGATCGACATTCCCCTTATCCTCTACTTATGACTATGATTTACGTCAGGATTCAGGCAAGTACAGTATTGCATTATGTTTAGTTTGTTATAATGTTTACTCTATCGTTTTCTTGTTTGATATCTTGTTGAGTTATTGCTTGATGTTCATCGAGACACGACTATGACACCATAGTTATTGTATCTTTCTTAGTGTATCATTGACCGTTATTGATTGTTAGAGAGTCGGAAGGGGAAATACTCTGTAAATACGTGAAAAAATCCAATTATCGTTACCGAATGATAGCTAAGTCATACACACCCGTGTTTGAGTTAGCCGTACCAATTACTGAATGATAGCCATCTATGATGTGCCGTATCAGCCCAGCCGTTTACGTATTAGAAGGTATTTCATACACACATAGTGGTTCCTATCTTTTCCTTTATCTAGTCTATTATCTTGTTAAGTTCACATCTTGCCAGTTCATATCTCGTTAGATCCCATCTTGCTAGTTTACATTGTGCTAGTTTATATCTTGCTAGTACTAGTTCTTTATATACTCTTTGCCATCATCGTTTCTCGTTGTTCTAACTTATTTTAGACTAACAATATTAATTGTAATATGGTTGTACTTTGCTGCTTTCTGACTGGATCGTTGTTATAGGTGAGGATGACGTGTCTACATTTGCGCTATGGACCATATGAGGGGGAGATTGAGACTCGAAGGCCAAACAATAGAAGACTAGTTAGATGTGTGGTAGTTTTCTATAATTGTAAAAGCTTACATTCTTCTTCAAATGTAAAACTTCTATATTTTGTAAAGTTGATTTAGTTGTTGTGAATGAGCAGTTAGTATTTATGAGCACTTTGTTTATTGTGGGCTAGACAGTATACTACCGCCGATACCACGACGTAAGCTGGACTTGGACACGTCTCGTATCCGAAAAGCGGATGCGGGTCGTGACAAGTTTTTATGGTGGCCCATGCAGGTCTATTTTCGCAAAAGATTGCGAACTTGTGGTAGTGCTTAAGTTAGTCGTACTACTGCAAGCTTGCGACTAGGATGTTCATTCACAATTAGGTTTGATTTGATTTTATGAGAATGAATAGGACTAAGAGTACCTTATTCAATTTGAGCTTTGGGTAGTTAAGGTTGCTAATTAGGCCATGTGATTTAGCCAATAATTTATTGAATTTTAAACCCTATTAGATATTTGATGCGATGTTAGGATCAAAGGTGAGTAGACTATTCGTTTGGTATGTTAGGCCTTCATAGAATTCAATTCCTAATTTTGATCATTTGTGCCATTTTATCTTCTGCCTTCTCTAAATCTTGTTTTATTTTCAAAACTATTTTGCGATCGTTTTATTTTCAATTCCTAATCTTGGTTCAATTATCTATATATTAATTTAAATCGTTTTCGTTCATTTTGTGATCGTTTTGTTTTCAAAACTGATACTTTTATTCAAGGACAGATACTTATATTTTCTTATCATGATCGACTTGTTTGAATTTATAGAAGTTCCTTTGAAATTCTTATGGATATAGTTAAAATAATTTTCGATGACTTACAATGGTAAGGTAGATGCACACTGTCCCCATTTATTTGAATTATGGAGACTGCGGGTTCACTGCAGCCAACAGCGCAATGACGTGGCATGACCCCCGAAGTTGAAATAATTTCAAGTAAGCATAGGTTGTCAAATGTTACTAAAACTATATCCTAGTTGCATTATTTGATCCTTTGATTTATTATGTCAACATTGGATATAGTTGATAAAGTGTTCGATAACATACTTGTAGCACCCAGTTTTCCAAATAAGGGTAATTTTGAAATTTCGTGTTTATAATTATTTTAATAATAATATTTAATTCCTGATATGATTTTTGGTGATTTTAAATTATTTTAAAATTATTTAAATCAATGACTTGTGATTTTGACGTTTTGCTAGTGAAACCCTAGAGACTGTTTGACCTAGAGCCTAACCTTGTGATTATGATATTTTAATGTCATTTCTGGCCTAAGGATATTTTGCATTTGACCTCTTTGAATTATTTTGATATTATTTTATTATTTATGATATTGTTTTGGGATTATTTGAGTCGGGTTCGAATTTCATCTCAATCCGACTTGTAATGGGGACCCGGGATAACTTAGACTCTAGTTGGACCCATGCATTAGTTAGCCATGGCCCACATTTTAATTAGTCATGTTAGAAAGATTAGTCATAATCCTAATTATTAGGTTAACCATTTAGAGTTTTTATTTTGACCCTTTGACCCTTTTAGGACTCCCATCTCATTTCCTTTCTTTGAGAAGTCTTATTCCCCAAGTGCTCTCAAGCTCTCCCAAGGAAGAAGCCTTTTCTCCTTGGATTTTCTCTCCTTTAGGTAATATTTCCTTCTCTTTTATTTCTCCATTTTGCATTTAGGAAAGTTTTAACCATAGGAATGATCCCCATTGTTGTGTCCCTATTTTGTGTCCTCTTGTGTCCATTATGTGTCCTTTAGGGATTTCTATTGTATTATTGTTGTGTCTTGTGTTCATGGGAAAAACCCCCAAACTTGGACACACTTTATATTTAAAATATTGATTAAATGAATTAATTCATATTAAATCTCAGATTTGAATATGTAGAGATGTGTTCTTGAGTACTTTACATTTCATTCATGTATCTCTTATAGATGTGTTCATGTTACATATATAGATTTGTGTATGTATATATATATATATATATATATATTGTAATGAGAGTGTATCTATATTTATATATGTAATAAATGGTTCATGATGATTATATAATCAAGTTTATGAGTGTGGTTCCTCATATTATTATTGTCATTATTGTTGTGGATAATTAGGATATATATTGTATATTCTTTTGGCTCAAACTATCTAAATCCGTCATGATTTTTATCCACGTTTTTAATTTCAGCCCTAACTTAGAAATGTCATAACTTCTAGCTCAAAGCTCGGTTTAATCTCCCGTTTTTTTTAAAAGAAGCGTATTGAAGTTAGATTTCCAAAAACATGTATTAATAGGCCTAGTTCTTTCTGTAACTTTATAGAGAATTATTTGAGTGTCAGCTGTACGAAAGACACACGCGTTCTCGGTGTTTTCGCGATTCCGGGAGTTTCCGGAAACGAAAACGTGATCCGTTTGAAGTTTAGGAAAGCTAACACATAGATCTATAACATACTTTAATCCTAGATTTTAATTCATACTGAGATGGTACAGTATTGATTATTAGTAGTAGTTACTATTCGGCATATGCATTTTGTGCACCCTTGTGTGTAATATAATGTTCTATTTCATTTTAACCCATGTTAATGTATATACATTATGTAATTAAATAGAGAATACAAGCATGAGTAAATGGTTAAATAAATGATGTATGAGGTGTAAGTATCCTATCTAATGTAAGCATGTATAAGTATGGCTTGTAATGAATATGTAGGTTCCATAGTATGTAATGTATGGTGCATATAGTAGTGCAAGAGAATAAATGAATGATGAATGAATGCAAGCATGAATGTAATGTAATAATAGATGTAATGTATGCAATATACAAGTTAATGAGATGTAATGTTCTATGTTAATGTTGGTGTTTTTGCCTTTGGACTAGAAAAGATAGTCCCACATCGGCTACACCAAATGGTGAGTATCTCAATATAATGCAATGCTTGTGTTGAGGTGTGCACATGAGGTGTAGTGGGGCACAAGTTTGTGCCATGTGGAAGTATTTTCCTAGACGGAAAAAGGATTAAATCCAACAAGGATGCAAGTTAATTTTTGTTGTACGGACTCGGACTCGGACACGGACTCCAGGATGTCTCGTCCATGCACAGTAGTGTTCGGGGGGTTGGCGTGGACTGGCACACTTCTATGCTGATTGTGGGATGATCTAAAATATCAAACTCTATTTTTGAGTATTGGTATTTTAGTCCCACATCGGATAGGAGAAGAGGTGAAGTCTCAACTCCACTCTATAAATAGAGCCCCTTGGCCTCCTTTGAAAAACACACCAAGAAGAGAGTTGAGGGAGTCTGTTAAGTCCAGAAAGCCCGTTCAAGTCTCAAATATTGACTTACGAGCGTTCCAGAAGTTCTTCGTGAACTTGCTGGTTCCTGGAAGCTGTTCGTGCTCGTGTGGGGCGAATAAAGTTTTGAGCAACGGTGGTTCATTCACCCCAGCATATTATTCTCGCCTGTCATCGCTGCTGTTGCCTTTTACAGTAACTTCTTTTTAGAAGCTCTACTGCCGATAGTTGCTTGCACAAAGTCTCTTTAGATTTTTTGTGTATTACGTAGAATCTTTTTAGATCCTTGTAATTCAGAATCCTCCAGGATCTCTGTTGCACATCTTCTTTAAGGTGCTGCATTTGAAATATTGTGTGTACAATTGTTTCAGTTTCAGAATTTTCTATCGAAAATTATGCCTCGGCACTAACAATCTCAAAGCTTTATTGAGAAGATGGATAATTCTCGTGCTTCGCTCATCGATACCGGCTTTAACAAGTTGGAGAAATTCGATGGCGACCACTTCTAGATATGGAGACGAAAGGTCACTTTAAATCTTCAACTCGTGTATGTTGATCACGTGCTGTCAGAAGAAGAACCGATCGTTCCAACCACTGGATCTGCTGCGGCTGTGGCTGCTGCTACGACCAAGCAAGCGAAGTGGAAGATTGAAAACAGTATATGCAAACTACTGATACTCAATTCCATGGAAGACTCTCTGGCAGAGTCCTACTCCAAGAAGATATCTGCCAAAGAGATATGGGACTCCATGGGAAAGCTCTATAAAGATGACGAGAACCGGTCCAAGATCTTCATGGTAGAAAAATACCACAAGTGGACCTTCGAAGATGAGAAGGCGATGCTGCCCCAAGTGAAGGAGTTTCTGAAGTTGCGTCAGAAACTAGAAGACGAGAACATGCCCCTCGTCGACAAGTTTGTCGTTGGAGGGATCGTCGCAAAACTTCCTACAGAATGGAGCAACTTCTATGCAAGGATGCATCGAAAGAAGATGGAAATTAGGTTGGAAGATTTCTTGCAAGAGATCCATGTTGAGGACGAGATACACTCTCAACAGAAGATGGATACTCTGTCCAAACAACTGGCGAAGGCAAATCTGGTCCAAACCAAAGAGTACCAGGGGAAGCAGGCTGCTTCTCATCGCAAAAAGAAGGACTTCACGAATCTGAAAGTGAAGGGTCCTGCTTTCAAGCAGCAGAAGTCCAAGTCCCATGTGACTTGATTCATTATGGCAAGAAGGGCCACTACAAATCCGAATGCAAGTCCTAGCCCAAAGAACAAGGTGAGCCTAGTAAGGTTTCTATGATTACTAATCTAGTTGCCATGATAGCATAGGTTGCAACGGTGGGGGCTGACTTGGACTGGTGGATAGACACTGGTACGACCTGCCATGTCTGTTCAGACAAAGACTGCTTCGTCTCTTATGAGCCAACTTCAGAGAAGGTCAAAATGGCAAACCAGGTACAAGCTGAAGTACTGGGGATCGGGACGGTGGAGCTGAAACTCACATCGGGGAACACTCTGACGCTTCAAGGTGTGAAGCATGTTCCAGTAATTGCTAAGAACCTGATCTTTGGAAGTCTGCTCTGCAACGCAGGCTTGAGGATGGACATTAATGCTGGCCAGTTGGTGATGTCCAAGAAGGGTACATTCTTCGGGAAAGCTTTCCAAACTGAAGGAATGTACAAGATTCAGCTTGTTGTAATCCAGCATGATAATATAAATACAATCACTTTTTTTGATTATTCTCTTGAGTTGTGGCATAATAGGCTAGGACATGTTCATTGTAAAAGGATTAACAGAATGTCTTGTCTAGGACTTATCTCCAAGTGTGGGGGTAAGGTAGAGAAATGCGAAGTATGTGCTCAGACGAAGATCACAAGGAAACCCTTTCACAGGGTCCATCGAAGCACAGATCTTCTGGAGTTGGTTCACTCAGATATCTGTGACTTCAAATAATTCTCTACAAAGGCCGGGATGAAGTATTTCATTTCTTTCATTGATGACTTCTCAAAGTATACTTTTGTCTACTTGCTCAAGTCTAAAGACGAAGCATTCGAGAAGTTCAAGGACTTCAGGACCGAGGCTGAGCAGCAAACTAGACAACAACTCAAGAGATTAAGGAGTGATCGAGGCGGAGAGTATCGGTCTCATGAATTCTTATTATTCTGCAAAGAATATGGAATCATCAATGAGACAACGGCTCCGTACTCTCCTCAATCCAACGGAGTAGCAGAAAGAAAGAACAGAACGTTGACAGAGATGATGAACTCCATGCTGTTGACTGCGGGTCTTCCAAACTGTTACTGGGGAGAAGCTGCACTAACGGCAACGTTCATTCTGAACAGAGTGTGTCACGCCCTGCTCCCGTAGGAGCGATCGTAATCGCTAAGGCGTGATGCCGCACGAGCCTAGATTGCGCTCGTGCAAGGCGGATTCCATAACGGCCGATTGCAGCGGCTACGACGGGGTCGTCGCACAGAAGTCCCGTGCAGAGACATTGAATATATTGCAGCGGAATTTAAAGAACACATGAACACAAGTATTTCAAAGAAAGCTCTTTTATTGATATTGAATTCAAGGATTACATTGTGGGCGCAAGGCCAATTACAAGTCTCTCAAGTCTCACTTTTCTCTCATTTTACAAGTCACTCTGCTCTCTCTCATCTCTCGATACAATACTTGATTCCAGCGGAAGCTTCGGAAGGCGATGTCCATACATTACGTCCTGTATAAGTCTTCAGATCACGCGACCGCACGCTTCGACTCGCCAAGGAACTCCGTGCCTCGACGCATCCAAGCGAGCTCCGCGCCACGAGCTTCTACCTGTGCCTGCACATGAAACACTGTGTGGGTGTCAGTACCACTGTACTGGTGGAGTGAGCTTCTCGCCCACCCATACAAAACCTACACGTTCATTTACTTTGTGCAGCTTAAATCCCTTTCGATTGTCTTTCTAGTCTTGCCTTAGGATCAGTTTAGGACCGGCGCCTTAGCGCAACTTGTGTATCAGAACCATCCCGTGCTTGTAATGTCAACGTTAACTCATACTTTGTCGCTAGACCACTTCTCGTGCCGACAACGTTAACCTATCAAGTCGTGTTCGCCTTACGGCCATAATCAGAGACGCAACTACACGAAGGACTCCATTTCCTTGCCTCTAGACCTTTCTCGTGCTTGCATTGTCGACGCACCGACTTATACTTATCTTTCGTGCCAAACTCTGGGACGTAACGACTCGGTCGTGCCATGAACTCGATTCGTGCATCGATAACTCCGAGGCAGTGCCTCCTTGCTTAGTCTCGGCTACACTTTGTGTCGTGACAACGCGGCCGTGCCTCATATTTCGAGGCCGAACCCAATAACTCGACATAACTTCATACAACTAGCCCTACGGCCCTTTTTGACTTAACTCGCAACTTAACACTCGATGCCACATCTCGTGCCGAAGCACGTCGCCTTCGCTATAGCCAAATCCTAGGCTCCGACATTGTGTCTTTTTAACTCATACATATTCAACTCAATCCACCGTCACACACACGGATTGCCGCCCATGCCGACACCAAACTTACCATGTTAGTTGAAACAATTATTATTAGGTGTTTGTTATGGGATTGGCCTAACCAGCCGCCTTGGACGTAGCCTGGCAGTACGGGACCCTTTCAACGCAGGTAGCGAGCCCCGATGAAAGTCCCCGCCTTACCGATCGCCTAACCAGCGGTGCCTAACCAGCGCGGCTACAACCAGTTTCTTCCTAGGCCGAGACGGTCCCGTGGCCGCGGGTCTCCGCTCGAAGAAACCACCCCTTGTCGACAAGTTGTCCAAGTTCATAAGGGTTACATGGAGTATTTTAGGATACAGTTTGGGGCTTGTTATGTGATCAATTCATTTACTTGGTTGTTTTACTCTTTCCACTTTTTGTACTTCCTTTGCAGAGCCCCTAACCAGGGTTGCCTCGGCGACTACCCATCGCTTAGACTTAACATTCTTTGAACTCAGGGAACGGCTACTGCATAGCCTTCCAATTTAACTTGAACATAACGTGTTTCCATAAGTATCGACCGACCGTGGCTAACTTTCTACTGAACCAACAGTGGCTCGTGCCTCTAAACCGACTCGTGTTCGACACAACGCTGTCGCCCATGTCATACTTCATATGACGGGCCTTAGGATCGTAGGACTACTTATCTTGACAACCGCAGAATGAGCGGGACAGCACGTAGAATAACTTAGGTCGACCGGCATAACATTTGCCTAACTCACTCAAGCCTACAACTTAACCCAAGGGACGAGCAAAGGCTATGCCAAGCCTTGCGGGACAGGACCGTGCATGCTTTAGCAAGCATTTGTGCGGACGACGCCTATGACTTAGGCTAACTCTCAACTTTTGCATCGAAGACCAACTTTCCTTCTTCCAAGCCACGGGACGAAGGACCGAGTGTCATTTTCAAAGCACGACGTGCACCAACTCTAAGCCGACCGTGGGACGTTTTCCATGTTCTAACTCGATTCAAACCGTCGGGATTATTCCCTTAGCTATGTGGATGAGTAGCTTTTATTTATCAAGCCTAACTTGTGCAAGTTGAAAACACGATTTATTATGTGAAGGCAAAGATGAGAAGAGTTCACCGAAACTACCCCACCTGAGCGATGTCTCCGAGCAAGCCGTTGCAAGGCTAAGACCGAACGCCGTCGGCGTTTCGATTCCTCCGATTGACTTTGCGGGACGGGGCACTACATCATACACCACTCAGAACAAGTCTCGTCCTCGAGACTTTCCTGAAGGCAAGCTATTCTACCATTTCTATGGCCAAGACTTAATCGTACACATTTCGCCTACGCGTTCCTTCGATTCCGAGCCACGCTCGCACTATTATCAATCTTTACTTCAACACGATTTCAAGATCTTGACACACTCCCACATTTCAAGCCTTGCTTGAACTCGCCGCATCACTTGGCTGGATCGTGCACGCATTCCAAGCGTCCCTAAAATACATGCATTCAGCCAAGCCGCATGATAGAAAATTTGTCATTCTCACTCGAGTCGCATCGTGCACATACCCAGGCGTCCCTGAAATATATGCATGTCAGCCGAATCTCGTGAGCAGGGTTTTCTACATTCGTGATTCACGCTATACATCCATGCCAATCCTCAAGATCAATCCTTCGACTGATAACTCATGAAACATGGCGTCTCGCCTAACCGCTAGGCCATTTCTTTTCGAGGCTAAGTCAATGTCAGGATTGGAATCATAGTTCCCCAACAATAATGCCAACACTGACCCCTATCCTAGGGTCAAACCAGAGTCGATCATATGGGGTCTTCTACCCAAGCTCGCGTCACTCAAATTTCTAAACATCAAGCACGATCACCTAATTCGTATTATGGCACGCATTGTGTATATTCAATTCCTTCAATTCACCAATTCTAACCAATTCATGTATTCGATCACGAGGTCGTCTCGCTCGACAATACGTTGCGCCCCAATCTCACGCGAGTCCGATTATCCACGGCGGTTCATGAATCACCACGCAACGCTCCCGCGGAATAATCATTCTCATCGGGGCGTAACTCTTGTTTGAGTTTAGACTAACTCATTTTCGATACGCGGATTGGACCTACTCAATCCTCAAGTTCAATCGACAAGCACACCAATTCAATTCACGAGTCACCTTCGCGTCAAACCACAAATCGAGGCACAAATTGTCGCACCGTGCAAGTTCGACCACTCCCGCTGTATGAATCACCATACCAGCGCTCACGCAGAGTGATCGCCCTAATCGGCGTGACGCATATGCGAGGCCGGAGTAGCGCTCGCATAAGACAAGAACATCAACGTTGTGGTTATCGACAAAGCAAATCCGAACATTCCAGTTTTTACCCAAGCCAAGTTCGATAGTTCGATCGTCATTCGTTCAACTTAGAAAATCCTCGAGCCAAGCCTATCATTTCCTCGACACATTTTAATATCCCGATTATAGCATCCATCGAAACAATGACATTTGCACGATCGTCATTTGCCGAGTCAGAGTACCCCCGAGTTATCGCATATCGATCTTTGATACGCCTCAATACCATCGACGATATGCGTAACCTGACGATCTTCTTTAGCAACCAATTTCGAGTCGTACGACTGATGCCATTGTCCGAGTGGGAAAATCCTCAATTTTCTCGATACTCAAGATCAAGTTCAGTCGCTTTTCCTCAAGCTCGTTTCAAGATCATTATTCAAAACTCAAGTTACAATTCAGTTGCATCAATCTGACATCGCACTCACGATCCTCTAAGTTTCTTCGATCAAGACCATTCAATTTCATTCATCGTTCCGAAACGTTTTCTATCTCGTGTTGCTCATTCACAAGTTGTCCGAACGAGATGCTCGTTCGGGCCATTCGAAGTCACGACCAACTAAGCGTGACGCGTTCTAAGGCTTTGCGCGATCGTATTGCCTTGCCGACATACTCGTAATCCTCAATATTCACTCGAACAATTTCCAAGACGAACCATACACCACTCGGATTCGAGCCACTCGACTAGTCGTCGACACTCATTCTTATTCTTCTCCGAACCTATCACATACACCACTCGGATTTAAGCCATACGATCTAGTCCTCAATCACATTCGCGTCATGCGCTAAGACATCCTTCAGATTCGATTGACGAATCACTAGCGTAGTCGCTCGCGTCGTATCGACGCACTAAGTCGTTCGTACTACTTCTTCGAAATCCAATTAATCTTCCGTGTACGCCTAAGCGTTAGTCCGATAGCGTTTCTATCGATACACTCTAAGTATATCTCCGTTCCCGACCGAGCGGTACTTGTTATCGCTCGCAACTTGTTTGCACCAAGGGTCAAGGTGCGCGACGCGAAACACAACTTAGCCAAAAGGCCGTGTGCATAGCCATCCTGTGCGGACTATATCCCGAGTTTGCATGCTCAATTGCTAGGGTCGACGTTGGGCTAATTAGGCATGCACGCGACGTGCTAAGGTCGACGTAGAACTATTCGGGCACACGCGCGACTTGCTAACATTAGCACGTGTTTTCAATCGAGTCAAGTTTGCAACGTTCGGCACAAAGGCCCTATCGACGCATTTGGCAACGGCCTACCGATGCGTTAGATTGAACGCTTGTACGAGCTTTCGAAAATATTTAGACTTATTGTATGGACATGCCGAGGGACATTTGAGAGAGAGCGCACCAATGATATCAACTTGCGGAAGCAACAGAGTTTTGCGGAAACATCAAAGTTAAAGAATTCAATCGACGGTCCAAGGACGTAAAGCCGTGCTCTGATACCACTATGTCACGCCCCGCTCCCGTAGGAGCGATCGTCCTCGCTAAGGCGTGATGCCGCACGAGCCTAGATTGCGCTCGTGCAAGGCGGGTTCCATAACGGCCGATTGCAGCGGCTACGACGGGGTCGTCGCACAGAAGTCCCGTGCAGAGACATTGAATATATTGCAGCGGAATTTAAAGAACACATGAACACAAGTATTTCAAAGAAAGCTCTTTTATTGATATTGAATTCAAGGATTACATTGTGGGCGCAAGGCCAATTACAAGTCTCTCAAGTCTCACTTTTCTCTCATTTTACAAGTCACTCTGCTCTCTCTCATCTCTCGATACAATACTTGATTCCAGCGGAAGCTTCGGAAGGCGATGTCCATACATTACGTCCTGTATAAGTCTTCAGATCACGCGACCGCACGCTTCGACTCGCCAAGGAACTCCGTGCCTCTACGCATCCAAGCGAGCTCCGCGCCACGAGCTTCTACCTGTGCCTGCACATAAAACACTGTGTGGGTGTCAGTACCACTGTACTGGTGGAGTGAGCTTCTCGCCCACCCATACAAAACCTACACGTTCATTTACTTTGTGCAGCTTAAATCCCTTTCGATTGTCTTTCTAGTCTTGCCTTAGGATCAGTTTTAGGACCGGCGCCTTAGCGCAACTTGTGTATCAGAACCATCCCGTGCTTGTAATGTCAACGTTAACTCATACTTTGTCGCTAGACCACTTCTCGTGCCGACAACGTTAACCTATCAAGTCGTGTTCGCCTTACGGCCATAATCAGAGACGCAACTACACGAAGGACTCCATTTCCTTGCCTCTAGACCTTTCTCGTGCTTGCATTGTCGACGCACCGACTTATACTTATCTTTCGTGCCAAACTCTGGGACGTAACGACTCGGTCGTGCCATGAACTCGATTCGTGCATCGATAACTCCGAGGCAGTGCCTCCTTGCTTAGTCTCGGCTACACTTTGTGTCGTGACAACGCGGCCGTGCCTCATATTTCGAGGCCGAACCCAATAACTCGACATAACTTCATACAACTAGCCCTACGGCCCTTTTTGACTTAACTCGCAACTTAACACTCGATGCCACATCTCGTGCCGAAGCACGTCGCCTTCGCTATAGCCAAATCCTAGGCTCCGACATTGTGTCTTTTTAACTCATACATATTCAACTCAATCCACAGTCACACACACGGATTGCCGCCCATGCCGACACCAAACTTACCATGTTAGTTGAAACAATTATTATTAGGTGTTTGTTATGGGATTGGCCTAACCAGCCGCCTTGGACGTAGCCTGGCAGTACGGGACCCTTTCAACGCAGGTAGCGAGCCCCGATGAAAGTCCCCGCCTTACCGATCGCCTAACCAGCGGTGCCTAACCAGCGCGGCTACAACCAGTTTCTTCCTAGGCCGAGACGGTCCCGTGGCCGCGGGTCTCCGCTCGAAGAAACCACCCCTTGTCGACAAGTTGTCCAAGTTCATAAGGGTTACATGGAGTATTTTAGGATACAGTTTGGGGCTTGTTATGTGATCAATTCATTTACTTGGTTGTTTTACTCTTTCCACTTTTTGTACTTCCTTTGCAGAGCCCCTAACCAGGGTTGCCTCGGCGACTACCCATCGCTTAGACTTAACATTCTTTGAACTCAGGGAACGGCTACTGCATAGCCTTCCAATTTAACTTGAACATAACGTGTTTCCATAAGTATCGACCGACCGTGGCTAACTTTCTACTGAACCAACAGTGGCTCGTGCCTCTAAACCGACTCGTGTTCGACACAACGCTGTCGCCCATGTCATACTTCATATGACGGGCCTTAGGATCGTGGGACTACTTATCTTGACAACCGCAGAATGAGCGGGACAGCACGTAGAATAACTTAGGTCGATCGGCATAACATTTGCCTAACTCACTCAAGCCTACAACTTAACCCAAGGGACGAGCAAAGGCTATGCCAAGCCTTGCGGGACAGGACCGTGCATGCTTTAGCAAGCATTTGTGCGGGCGACGCCTATGACTTAGGCTAACTCTCAACTTTTGCATCGAAGACCAACTTTCCTTCTTCCAAGCCACGGGACGAAGGACCGAGTGTCATTTTCAAAGCACGACGTGCACCAACTCTAAGCCGACCGTGGGATGTTTTCCATGTTCTAACTCGATTCAAACCGTCGGGATTATTCCCTTAGCTATGTGGATGAGTAGCTTTTATTTATCAAGCCTAACTTGTGCAAGTTGAAAACACGATTTATTATGTGAAGGCAAAGATGAGAAGAGTTCACCGAAACTACCCCACCTGAGCGATGTCTCCGAGCAAGCCGTTGCAAGGCTAAGACCGAACGCCGTCGGCGTTTCGATTCCTCCGATTGACTTTGCGGGACGGGGCACTACAGAGTGCCATATACAACTTTCGACATAACTCCTCATGAACTCTAGTTCAAAGTCAGACCTAACTTGAATGTCATTCGAGTGTGGAGGTTTCTGGTATATGTGAAGCTCCCGGATCTGAAGATTCAGAAGCTGGGGACAAGGACTACGAAGGCGATCTTCTTGGGGTATGCCGAGAAGAGTGATGCTCGGAGATTCCTTGATATCGAGTCAAACCATATCATCGAATCTCGCGATGCTGAAAACTTTGAAGACAAGTTTGCAAAACACAAGAATATTGTTCTCGCAGATCTTTCGGAGAATGATGAGGGTACAAAGCAGACATAAGTCTTTAATGAACTAGTAGTCCAAGATGAAGCTGTCGTCAAGGAGACACCAGCTGAACCAGAACTTGCTGAGCCGTCAACTAAGCGAACGAGGAGGCCGAAAGACTTCGGAGATGACTTTGTCACCTATCATGTAGAAGCAGATCCGCTTACCTATGATGAGGCGATGAAGACCAGAGATGCTTTTGATGGAACTGGGAATTCCCAGGACCCTTCCTTTGGTGTGCGTATTGATCGATAGAAAGTTAAACAGATCTAATACGTGTTCTAACCCTTCATAGGCAGAAACTAGGGTTCATGAATTATACCTGCGACGGAAAGAATACAAGTAATTCCTGGCAATCTCGAGCAGACGACCCAAGATCTTCTATACGTATTCCTTCCTCGAGTTGGACGTCGTGTGGGCGACGATCTCCCAACTTTTTCTTTTCCTTGGCAGCACTTTCTTTCTCTCCTTACGTAAATCACGAATTTAGAGAAAATTTTAGATTTTTGATCAGTAATCTGGCGGCCAGAGAATAGAGGATATATATAGGCTACGGCAGGGACCATGAGGAGAAATTAGGGTTAGGCCTCCTAACGGATCTGGATATCCCGTGTTCAGCCCGAACACACAATCCAGGCCCATTAACAATAGCTCGGTCCACTAATGAGCTATTGTTGTACTACCTCCCTAGTCCCAAATTATGTTTGTGGGCTCCTTTTATTATATGCTCGTTTGGCTCCCCATGTTAAGATATCGTATGTCCGTCGATCAAATTAAGTTACTAACAATTATATTGATTCGACATCTTTTATCCTTAAGTAGTACCGCTCGACTTTATTTGTCATGTCGGATATAATCCACCTGCAGGGTTTACATGACAATCCTTATGAGCTCCTTAAGAGGACATCATCAATCCGATGTATCAGGACATGGATTCTATTTATAATCAACAGCCCATCATACATACAATATTATTACCCAATTCATAGAGGTTGTTGATCCATAATGAATCTCACTCTTTTATGAGTCAAAGTAATGCACATTGCATATACATGTCCGTTATTATATTCGGATTAAGAGTACAAGCATCCATAATAACAGAGGTGTTTGTTCTCTTATGTAGTCAGTACAAAGAGAACAACCTCAAGTGGTCCTGTTCAATACATACAAAGTGTACTAGAGTAAACCTATAGTCAAGATAGACTAATACCAGATTATACTACAACCTTTCCAAAAGATTGTCCAAGTCCATCTAGGTTGTGAACTATTTATATACTCCATAGGAAACTGATAATATGATCTTCTGTGTGACACCACACACCATATTATCTACAATATAGAATATCAGACATTTGCATTAACACTTGCAACAAATACAATATGCAAATATTTGCCCATATGATTCTTATTCAAAATTTAAGGAAATAAGGTTACTACAAAAGTGAAGCTTTTAGTATATAACCCTAACAATCTCCCACTTATACTCAAAGCATTATTTTTCAGTATACTGTTACAAATCTCCCACTTATACTTAAAGTCATGCTGCTACACATCTGACTCCCATTCCTTCAACATGACTATCAAAAGCCTTAGCTGGTAAGCTCTTTGTAAAGGGATCAGCTAGGTTGTCGGCTGATGCTATCTTGATCACAGCAACTTTTCCTTTCTTTACGAAATCTCGTATCAGATGGTACTTACACTCAATATGTTTGCCTGTCTTATGGGCTCGTGGTTCCTTCGAGTTTGCCACTGCACCACTATTATCACAATAAAGTGTAATAGACTTAGGCAAACTAGGTACCACATCCAAGTCCAACAGAAAGTTTCTGAGCCAAACTGCTTCTTTGGCTGCCTCAGAGGCTGCCACATACTCGGCTTCCATGGTGAAATCAGCAATACATTTTTTGCTTGATACTCCTCCATACAATGGCTCTACCTCCCAAAGTAAACACATAACCTGAGGTAGATTTCCTGGAATCCCTATCTGACTGAAAATCTGAGTCTATAAACCCCAAGGGAACTAAACTATCTGCCTGGTAAACTAGTATATACTCTTTAGTCCTTTTCAGGTACTTCAAAATATGCTTTACGGCAGTCCAGTGCTCTTGTCCTGGGTTAGACTAATATCTGCTGACCATGCCTACGACAAAGCAGATGTCTGGTCTCGTGCATAGCATTGCATACATTAAGCTTCCTACTGCTGAAGCATAAGGAACTGCCTTCATGTTCTCTATCTCTTTAGGTGTCCTCGGATACTGCTCCTTTGATAGAGCAATTCCATGTCTAAAAGGTAAGAAACCTTTCTTAGAATTTTGCATACTAAAACGAGTTAGTACAGTATCGATATAGGAAGCTTGGGATAAGCCCAACATCATTTTCTTGCGATCTCGTAGAACTTTGATCCCATGGATGTGACCTACTTCTCCCAAGTCCTTCATATCAAACTGTTTGGATAACCATACCCTTAATCAGATAATACCTTCACATTGTTTCCAATGAGCAAGATGTCATCCACATAAAGTACTAGGAACACCACCACGTTTCCGTCACATTTTCTGTATACACATGATTCATCCTGACATTGATCAAATCTATAGGATTTTATCACCTGATCAAAACAGATGTTCCAAGATCTGGAAGCTTGCTTAAGTCCATAAATGGACTTTTTGAGCTTACAAACAAGATGCTCCTGGCCCTTTTCAATGAACCCGTCTGGTTGCTTCATATAGATGTCTTCCTCAAGACTTCCATTAAGGAAAGCTGTCTTGACATCCATTTGCCAAATCTCATAATCGAGATGAGCTGCAATAGATAAAAGAATCCGGATAGACTTAAGCATGGCTACAGGAGAAAAGGTTTTCTCATAATCGATACCTCTCTTTGAGTAAAACCTTTTGCTACAAGCCGAGCTTTAAAGGTTTCAACCTTACCGTCTGATCCTCTTTTTCTCTTATAGACCCACTTGCATCCAATGGCTTTTACACCAACGGGTGGTTTTACAAGCTCCCAGACCTGATTAGAATCCATGGATTCTATTTCAGATATTATTGCTTTTTGCCAAGACTCTGCATCTTTATCTTGCAGTGCTTCATTGTAGGTACTGGGATCATAATCTTGTTCCTCAGGAACAAAGTCTGATGACTCTCCCAAGAACATATATCTATCAGGTTGTATCACAACCCTCCCACTACGACGAGGCACTATCGGTTGTGGTGTAACATTTGTGATACGTTGTGCAGTTATTTGTGGTTCATCCTCTTGTAATGTTGGTACTGAAGTATTTGGTGTCTCACGTCTCAGTTCTTCTAGAACAACTCTACTTGGGGGTTTATGGTTCATCACATAGTCTTCCTTTAAGAATCGGGCATTGGTGCTAACAATGACCTTCTGATCCTTAGGACTATAAAATAAACCTCCTTTCGTTCCTCTTGGATAGCCTACAAACAAGCGTACTTCTGTACGAGATTCTAACTTATCTACTTTCCCATTCAGCACATGTACTGGACTACCCCAAATGCGAACATGTTTCAGACTAGGCTTACGCCCAATCCACAGCTCTGTGGGAGTAAGAAGTACTGACTTAGAAGGAACCAAGTTCAAAATATAAGCTGCAGTCTCTAAGGCATATCCCCAAAACGAATCTGGCAAATCCGAATAACTCATCATTGATCTAACCATCTCCATAAGAGTTCTATTCCTTCTTTCGGCTACACCATTCTGTTGGGGCGTTCCAGGTACAGTCAATTGGGATACAATCCCAGCCTCTGATAAATAATCCCTAAACTCTCCAAAGAGGTACTCGCCACCACGATCTGATCGTAATAACTTGATATATTTTTCATGACGTTTCTCCGTTTCAGCCTTGTACTCTTTGAATTTCTCAAAGCACTCAGACTTACGGCGCATCAAATAAATATATCCATACCTTAAATAATCGTCAATAAATGTGACAAAATATTCAAAGCCACCTCTAGCTTGGATAGTCATGGGTCCACACAAATCAGAATGAACCAATTCCAACACATCTTTGGCCCTATACTCCTTTACCGTAAAAGGCCTTTTGGTCATTTTACCTTCCAAGCAGGATTCACAGACTGGTAGTACCTCCACTTCCAATGAACTCAAAGGTCCATCTTCAACCAGTCTTTGAATCCTTCTTAGGTTAATATGCCCCAATCGAAAGTGTCAAAGATATGTTTGGTTCATACAAGAAGGTTCTTTTCTCTTATTTAAGTTAGATGACATATTATTCATTTCCATAAGTTGCATTGTGGGCGAAATAGGATTAATGACATACAAATTATCAACCAATGCACCAGAACAGATAAAATGTTTATTCTTTCTAATAACAATATTGTCATTAAAATAAACTGAATATCCATCCTTAACTAACATAGAAACAGAAACTAAATTCCTTCTAAGTGAAGGTGCATAAAGACAATCTCTCAATGTCAAAGACTTATTTCTACCAAAAGATAAAGTAACATCTCCTAATGCAACGACCGATACTTTTGTAGCATCACCCATGAACAAGCATATCTCTCCATCACTGAGCCGTCTGGTTTCCTGGAACCCCTGCAATGTATTGCAGACATGATTAGTGGCTCCTGTATCTACACACCAGGTGCCGGTAGATAACACCGCTAAACATGTTTCAACTACTAGTAAATGAGATATACCTTCTTTGTTTCCTTGTTTGAGAAGTGGACAATCAGTCTTCCAATGTCCTGACCCTTTGTACTTGAAATATTTGCCTTTCGGCTTTTTCACCGCGCCTTGAGGTCCCATGCCCTTTTTTGCTAAGTTTGCCTGTTTCTGAATGTTATTCTTCTTCTTACCGCCTTTTGGCTTAGAAGTAGAAGCCTTTTCAGAAACAAAAATATGACCACTCTACCTAAAGAGAGATTCAGCATCCTGTAGCTCTTTTGCAAGTTCTGCCAAACTATACAACCTTTTGTTCATGTTGTAATTAAGGCAGAAATTGTCAAAACTTTTAGGCAGAGTCCCAAGAATGATATCGACCTGGGTTTCCCCATCGATTTCAGCACCAAGGATCTCCATCTCATTCAGATGACCCATCATCTTGAGAACATGATCCCTTACTGGTGTCCCCTCAGCCATTTTTGTATTCATCAAACATTTTATAGCAAACTGCCTAGCTGCTCTACTCTGATGTCCGAAGAGTTCCTTGAGGTTATACATCATGTCATAAGCTGTGGTCATGGCCTGATGCTGATGTTGCAGTACATTTGACATAGATGCCAGAATGTAACACCGCACCATCTCATCTGTCTTTTTCCACTTCTTATAAGCCTCTTTGACCTCTTCATCAGAGTTAGCATCAGGCTTAGGTGGACATTCCTCAATAAGTACATATTTGTACTCCTCAGCAGTCAGAACAATGTCCAAATTATGTTTCCAGTCAATATAATTAGGTCCAGTAGGTTTGTTTTCTTTAAGAATCACCATAAGTGGACTGAAAGAACCCATTTTTTAAAATCCTGAGAATCACATAAATAAAATTATGTAGGGCAAAAAAAACTTTTTGAATTAACTAAATATTGATTCCCTCAAAACAATAATAAGAAATTCACCAACACCTTGAACACCATGAATTTAGCATGCCACGATAGTGTGGACGTATACAAATTCAACTTTGTTCAAGTAGATTTTTCTTATTAATTTTACTATTATGTCAATATAACTTTATGATAAATAAAATTAATATGCTGGTCTTGCTCTGGTCATACAAATAATAGCAGTGACTCCGATGGGGAGGATACCATTATTTGTATTTAAGTGTATACCATTACTTAATACTAATTCCATTACCTTGTAATGAGTTCCTTCAGATGGAGAAGTGAACACATACTAGGTAACATTCTACAATTATCCCTAAGGAAGTTTGTACGGTGATCCATAATTATACTCATCCGATATGGAGGAAAGCACTAAAGCCAACACGCAAGTATAATTACATCACCTACAAACCAGTAATGGAGACCATAGGATTTATACTAAATAAAAATCCTCTCACACTTAGTTTTTTAACAATGAGAGTTTTTCTACTAGTTGATATTATGTCCATGTTATCCATTATTAATGTAGGCTTAGTTTTTCAAAAAAAAACAACCACACAATAATAAACATGCATAATTAGAAAAAGCAAAATGACAAAAATAAGAAAAAATATCCAACTATTATGGTCATCTTTGCTGCTCCGTCCTCAACTATCCGAATCCAAAATCTGGCGCTGCTCCATCCTCAACTTTAGGTTTTGGCTGTCGATTCCTTCATCGAAAATCATCTGTCTACCTCTGGATTGCTCAAAACCAGCATCTCGTCCGGCGTCAGAATCAGCTACCACCGCCATCACGATTGATCAAAAATAATTAAAATTACATTAATCCTATGCCTCCCGAAGGAGTTCACACATAATCTAGATTAAAAAATTAAATTAATAAGCACGATCAACCCTCGTGATTTTAATTACATCCACAGCAACAACAACATCCACGACATGTCCATGGTTTAAATAACACAATCAAAAAACATGTATTGGACCATAATAGTTGGATCTAAGATGCCTGCAAAACCGAGTTAGAACAAATCTACATCTACCTACTATTATATAGCGCAAGTTTTATTGGACAACATGGACGTATCAATCAATATGTAGATCCAAAGTGGCTCTGATACCAATTGATGGAACTGGGAATTCCCAGGACCCTTCCTTTGGTGTGCGTTATTGATCGATAGAAAGTTAAACAGATCTAATACGTGTTCTAACCCTTCATAGGCGAAAACTAGGGTTTATGAATTATACCTACGGCGGAAAGAAGACAAGTAATTCCTGGCAATCTCGAGCGGATGACCCCAAGATCTTCTGCATGCATTCCTTCCTCGAGTTGGACGTCGTGTGGGCGACGATCTCCCAACTTTTTCTTTTCCTTGGCAGCACTCTCTTTCTCTCCTTACGTGAATCACGAATTTAGAGAAAATTTCAGATTTCTGATCAGTAATTTGGCGGCCAGAGAATAGAGGATATATATAGGCTACGGCAGGGACCATGAGGAGAAATTAGGGTTAGGCCTCCTAACGGATCTGAATATCCCGTGTTCAGCCCGAACACACAATCCAGGCCCATTAACAATAGCTCGGTCCACTAATGAGCTATTATTGCACTACCTTCCTAATCCCAAATTATGTTTGTGGGCTCCTTTTATTATATGCTTGTTTGGCTCCCCATGTTAAGATATCGTATGTCCGTCGATCAAATTAAGTTACTGACAACTATATTGATTCGACATCTTTTATCCTTAAGTAGTGCCGCTCAACTTTATTTGTCATGTCGGATATAATCCACCTGCAGGGTTTACATGACAATCCTTATGAGCTCCTTAAGAGGACATCATCAACCCGATGTATCGGGACATGGATTCCATTTATAATCAACAGCCCATCATACATACAATGTTATTACCAATTCATAGAGGTTGTTGATCCATAATGAATCTCACTCTTTTATGAGTCAAAGTAATGCACATTGCATATACATGTCCGTTATTATATCCGGATTAAGAGTACAAGCATCCATAATAACTGAGGTGTTTGTTCTCTTATGTAGTCAGTACAAAGAGAACAACCTCAAGTGGTCCTGTTCAATACACACAAAGTGTACTAGTGTAAACCTATAGTCAAGATAGACTAATACCAGATTACACTACAACCTTTCCAATAGATTGTCCAAGTCCATCTAGGTTGTGAACTATTTATATACTCCATAGGAAACTGATAATATGATCTTCTGTGTGACACCACACACCATATTATCTACAATATAGAATATCAGACATTTGTATTAACACTTGCAACAAATACAATATGCAAACATTTGCCCATATGATTCTCATTCAAAATTTAAGGAAATAAGGTTACTACAAAAGTGATGCTTTTAGTATATAACCCTAACAGCTATATTCTGGAAGGAGGCGACAGACAACGAGATTGACTCAATCACCTCCAACAATACATGGGTATTGGTTGACCTGCCAAAAGGAGCAAGACCCATCGGATGCAAATGGGTCTTCAAGAAGAAGATGAAAGCAGATGGAACCATTGACAAGTTCAAGGCCAGGCTAGTGGCCAAGGGGTTTGCTCAGAAGCAGGGGATCGACTACTTTGACACTTATGCTCCAGTAGCTCGGATGACAACCATCAGATTGTTAATTGCTCTAGCAGCAATACACAAGCTGGTGATACATCAGATGGATGTGAAAACAATATTCCTTAATGGCGAGCTGACCGAAGAGATCTACATGCAACAACCAGAAGGTTTTGTCGTCAGAGGTCTGGAAGACAAAGTCTGCAAGTTGATGAAGTCTCTGTATGGTTTGAAACAAGCTCCCAAAATATGGCATGAAAAGTTTGACAAGGTGATAAGGTCAAATGGCTACAGGGTCAGTGAAACAGACAAGTGTGTCTATACGAAGTTTGCTGACGGAAAAGGAGTAATCGTATGTCTTTACGTGGATGACATGCTAATCCTAGGTACGAATTTAAGCTGCGTCACAGAGACAAAGAAATTCGTCTCGACCAAGTTCAGTATAAAGGACTTGGGGGATGCCGACATAATCTTGGGGCTCAAGATCATCCGGACAGGCACTGGAATAGCGCTGTCACAATCTCATTATATTGAGAAGATGCTCACTCGCTACGGGCATCAAGATCTTCCTTTTATTGATACACCGTACCGGAGTGATCAGAAGCTAGAGCTAAATTCGAAGGAAAGTGTCAGGCAGTTGGAGTACGCTAGCATCATCGAAAGCTTCATGTACGCTACTACTGCCACAAGGCCTGACATAGCTTTTGCAGTGGGAATACTGAGTCAGTTTACTAGCAATCCAGGCATTGAGCAAAGGAAAGCTGTGAAGCGTGTTATGAGATATTTCAAAAAAACTTAGACATATGCACTTTTCTACAGCGGAGATCCGTCAGTAGTGGAAGGCTTCAGTGATGCTAGCTGGTGTTCAGATATGAAGAGCGAGTATTCCACAGGTGGATTCGTATTCGCCATGGACGGAGCTGCTATATCGTGGAAGTCGAAGAAGCAGACTATGTTATCTCGCTCCTCCATGGAATCTGAATTCTTTGCATTAGATGCTGCTGCAGATAAAGCAGAGTGGCTTCGGGAGCTCATGTATGATCTTCCGGTGGTTGGGGCTCAGATACCGGTAATACCGATATACTGTGACAACCAGGCGGCAGCAGCA
Source organism: Iris pallida (assembly GCA_029216955.1). Lineage (NCBI taxonomy): Eukaryota > Viridiplantae > Streptophyta > Magnoliopsida > Asparagales > Iridaceae > Iris > Iris pallida. The sequence continues at coordinate 28,958,471 of JANAVB010027598.1, forward strand.
GTGGCATCAAATGAACTCTTCAACGGAAAGAAGAAAATGGTACGATTGAAGCACAGAGCAGTACACGATCTTATCAAGAGAGGTGTTATTACAGTGATTGATGTTCGGAGTCAGGAGAACCTGGCGAATCCGTTCACCAAGGGCCTCAAGCGCCAGCTGGTCGATAATACAACTTGTAAAATAGGCTTGAAGGTATTCTGATATTGTATTATTGTATTCCTACCATAAAGTTTTATGCTATTAGTTCAAAGATTTATCTACTAGGCATCTAGCTTTTGGTTCAATGGAGGACCACCAATCGGAAGAATATCAGGAACGGTGGGTACATGTTCTATTGGACATGGAGAGGTTACGGACCTATAATCACTGTTGTCTACTATTGTTTTCTGCGGAAAACGGTTTCTGTGGGAAGGTTGGCTTAAATGCCTTAATGAATTCTTAGGCAGAGTGAATGCCTGGAGTGCTTTATAGGAAGCACGGTAGCACAGCACTACAAGGAGTGTAACTCCTTGCTACAGTGGGGTGACTCCACCATGAGGTTTCCAGGTAGGGGTAATGCCTCGGCTTTGCAAGCCAAGTCACAGCGGAGTAGCACTGCAAACAGGCAGGTAGCCTAATGCTGTATGATAATCGTAATAAAGAGAAGTAGACAGCACTACAAAGAGGACGATGTCCTCATGTTACACTGGCATGACACCACGAAGAGGTACCAGGTAGGGTAAAGCCTCGGCTTTGCCAGCCATGTCATAGCGGCATAACACCGTACGGAAGCTCAAGGCTTCATGCTGGGTAGTTTGGCACTACAAAAAGGCCTGTGACCTCATGCTACAGTAGTATGACACTACGATGAGGTACCCAAGTGGGGTAAAGCCTCGGCTTTAAGCCATCCCATAGCGGCGTAGCATCGCAAAGAAGCGCAATGCTTCATGCCATGACTCTTTATAAAGAACTCACCTATAGTGTATGGACAGAGATATCAGGCCGTCTCTTGAGGGTAAACTTGTAGACGCCCAAAAATTATACACTGAAACCAGGCTGGCACAAGGCCTTCAATGTGCAGCCAGAAGAACAGTTGATGTCATTATTTGAGTAGGAAGAATTACAGTTATGGTGCAGAATTCAAGGCTTAGTCCATTCTTGTATCATGCTGTTATTTAACCTATGCGGGAAGATTCAAGTCGTAGCGACATCTCTCCTAATGCATGATGGGCAGCAACTGTGGGGAACGCTCAACCCATATATTGAGATATGTGGGGGATTGTTGGTGTTTTTGCCTTTGGACTAGAAAAGATTGTCCCACATCGGCTACACCAAATGGTGAGTATCTCAATATAATGCATTGCTTGTGTTGAGGTGTGCACATGAGGTGTAGTGGGGCACAAGTTTGTGCCATGTGGAAGTATTTTCCTAGAAGGAAAAAGGATTAAATCCAACAAGGATGCAAGTTAATTTTTGTTGTGCGGACTCGGACTCGGACACGGACTTCAGGATGTCTCATGCATGCACGGGAGTATTCGGGGGATAGGCGTGGACTGGCACACTTCTATGCTGATTGTGGGATGATCTAATATATCAAACTCTATTTTTGAGTATTGGTATTTTAGTCCCACGTCAGATAGGAGAAGAGGTGAAGTCTCAACTCCACTCTATAAATAGAGCCCCTTGGCCTCCTTTGAAAAACACACCAAGAAGAGAGTTGAGGTAGTCTGTTAAGTCCAGGAAGCCCGTTCAAGTCTCAAATATTGACTTACGAGCGTTCTAGAAGTTCTTCGTAAACTTGATGGTTCCTGGAAGCTGTTCGTGCTCGTGTGGGGCGAATAAAGCTTTGAGCAACAGTGGTTCATTCACCCCAGCATCTTATTCTCGCCTGTCATCGTTGCTGTTGCCTTTTACAGTAACTTCTTTTTAGAAGCTCTACTGCCGATAGTTGCTTGCACAAAGTCTCTTTAGATTTTTTGTGTATTACGTAGAATCTTTTTAGATCCTCGTAATTCAGAATCCTCCAGGATCTCTGTCGCACATCTTCTTTAAGGTGCTGCATTTGAAACGTTGTGTGTACAATTGTTTCAGTTTCAGAATTTTCCATCAAAAATTGTGCCTCGGCACTAACAGTTAACACAAATCCTATATTACCTCATGTACCCCTTATACTATGTTGACACTATCATACTTGACACTTTGTTCACTTACACTTTGACACTCTTTGATATATATACACTATGTATGCCCATTTAACCCTCACTTGCTCCTTTGCCATGTTTACATACACACACATAGCCTCTTAAATAAGTATTTATGAATACAATTAACTTAGCTATGTATGTATATTATATATATGTTAGCATATTATGTTGTAATGTATAAGTTTATATAACCATTTGAAATGCCATGATTATAGACCTAATGTTGAATACCAATATATGCATGTGTATATATGTGTAGACATATATAGCTTAAAGTAATAGATTACCTAGTGTACATCCAATGTGAATTCTTGCCTATTTGAGTATTGAATAATTGTATGCTATATAGAGTTGGGTGTATGTTGGCTTGTATAACCTTATATTGATGTGTGCTTGCTAGGATAGTCTTGGTTAGGCCTAGTAAGACTTGCTGGGTTAGGACATGACCTAGTTTGTCCTAGTTTGACTAGTGCAGTTGACCAGAGTTGACCAAGGGTTGACTTTGGCCTAGTTTGACCTAGATTCATGTAGAATGTATTGTAGTGCTTTATATTATCCTTCTGGACATGTTGTGACTTGTGCTGTTCTAATTAGGAGCTAGACACCTCTCATCGGACAGTATCTTTACCTTAGACATTCAGATATCAGGCGAGTACATTCTCTGATCATTTCATATCATGTTTTGGATTATATTTCCTGCTTTAGACTATCTTACTTGATGCTGACACGTTGGTAATACAGATTGGTACTATATGGATCCCTTCATGAGATGTTATCCCTCTCGGGAGCATCAGATACTTTTGTCTCGTGTGTTTCACTTATATCATGTATCTCATACTTCTATTACATGAATCTTCAGGAATCAGCTAGTGACTCATGTACCCTCATGATCACCGAGCCTTCACGAATCAATTCATGAATCACCCTTTATGGGCAACGTAGTATAATCATGAATCTTAACGTAACTTGATTGGATCCTTGTGTATTGATTGGGGATGGGGGAGTATAAATAAACATGTGAATAATTCTAAGTAGTGTAATCATGAATCAATTCCAAGTAGTGTAATCATGAATCAGTCCCATGCCATTCACATGTTTATCCTGTACTCTGAATCACTAGCACTGTCTCTCTTTATGTATCATAGATATTTACTTACAGTCTCTCTTTTACATTATGCTATTCTTCAGTTTCCTGTATTTTATTCTCTAGCATGATTATATTTTCTTTTCTGCTATGATCTGTTGAGATGTATTGTGCTCGTTTCTGTCCTGACTGGACCTGTTGATAAATTTTACAGATAGCTTGGAGGTTGCCTGTTAGCCTAGAGGAGACAAATTAGAGGTTGTTTAGATAGTTATTTCAGTTGTCTGGAGTTGTATTTATTTTATGGATTACTGTATTTGAGTTTTGAGATGTATTCTGAGTTTGTATCTTAGACACTTAGACTTCTATCTGTTGTATTTTTTTTTCGATTTCATGTTTTATCTATCTTCCTTTATGCTCTACCTTAGATGTGATTGAGTTTATATTCTGCTATGTCACCCCCATTCGGGGAGTATAAACTATTTAGTCTTATACTGTTAGATGCATTGAGACCTAGGACAGCGTTTTACCACCGACACTGCGGTGTAGGCTGGGTGTTGTTACGTTCTCGTGCTCTAGGGTGCGGGTCGTGACACGTTTTTAGTGGTGGCCCATGCAGGTCGAGATTCGCATTAGTGCGATTTCGTAGTAGCACAACGACTTAGTTGTACTACTACGAGCCTGCTATAGGATATATAAATTAAGATGTTAGGATGAGAGGATACTCAATCACTGTCAGGATTTATTGAAAGATTCCTGGGATGACCCTTGAGAATCTCATTTTGAATTCCGATTTAAACTCCTTTTCCTTGTTTTGATTCACCTTTTTTGTTGATTTGAATTTGATTTTGTGGATTCATTGTAGAACTTTGAATTCTGGTATTAGTTGATGATTTTAATAAAATTTTGTAGTTGTTGATTTAATTTTGTATTTAGATTAATATTTTTAAATCCAAGGTACTCAATCACACTTAGGATTCTTTGAGAGATTTCTGGGACGACCCCTGAGAAACTTATTTTGAACTTTAATTGGAATTCCTTTTCCTCTTGTTTGGATGCACCCTCATTCCTTGCTATTGAAATTAAGCTTGATGGGTTCCTCTCATTTGAACCGATGAGAAGGAACATATCTTCATTATTCTTTCTCGCCATTATTCCCTTGCATTCTTATTTACCTCTTATCTTAAACTCTGTCTCATTACATTAATTACCCATATCTTGTCGTCCCTACCAGATGTACTTCGAAACCCTTGAATCTTCGTATCTTTTGCATGGGGAAGGCTAAGGAAGTGACGTAAATTATGTAGCTCAGAGAAGACGTAACTGGTTATTTTATGATGATCTAAAGAAAATCAAATGTGGAGTGTTCCATATGAAAACTTGAGATAGAAATATGATAAAGGTCTCGAATAGAATAAAGAGATGTAGATTGCCAATCTGGAAACAATTACATTTAGAGAAATTTTGGGGTTATGAGATAGTTTATAGGTGTATTCAAAACTAATGAGGATATCAGAGGTCAACCTAGTTTTGAGAACTTAGAAAATCTTGGTTATTGATTATGGAAATTTTTTTTTACTCTGAGGCTATGTAGAAGGTTAGTAATGGAAAAGAGAAGTTAATTGTGTTTAATAAGGATATTAAACAAGATGTTGCGAGGAAATGACTAGGGATAGAGAGAACACAAAGTTATGGAAGTTTAGAGATTGTTGTAAAATATTTTTAGGAGAATAATATTCAAGGGTGTATGTCAAGAAAATACGAAAGTTGATTTTATGATGGAAGATAAGTTTTGTAAGGCCTACAGATTTAAATTAAATAATACGAGGAAAATAATTTGAACAAGTTCAAGGAATTCTTAAACGGGATTTAGAGGTTTTGGGTCAAATTTAAGACAAGGTGAAAGAACTTGGAAATTTAAATAAATGGTTAATGTTGATTCCTAAATGTGAGGGCTGTGCTTCAAGAGTGATGTTTGGAAATTGGGAATTGCCTACGGTAGTCATGGTAAGTGTTTAAGTAAAGGTTAAATTTTTCATATGGAGACTGGTGAGGTAAAGATATGATTGGCAAGTTATGACCAGATGAACTTAAGAGTATCAGAAGCAGATGACTAACTCAATCTTCATTATTTTTGTGAATTAATTACCACCTCTTGAACTTCCACTTTCTAATTGAGATCCTTGACGTTCCTTATCGTGACTTTGATATTCGGAATGTAATACTATCTGTTACCCTCCAACAAATCTTATATACAAGACCTAGACGAGCTCACCTTCGTGTAGGTATATCATGTCCCACTAAAACCCGTCTTCTTGTACTCTATTTTTTTGATATGATTTTCTGGTCAACTGGCTAAACTATAACCTCTACCATTATACTAAATTTCTTCTTATTTCAATTAGAAATCCAGCCTTGACTCAATTCTTTCGACCCGACATGTAATAGTGTTCTGCTTGTTTTCTTAGATGCTTAACCTTGTACCTTATCTGATTACTTGACCTGTTGGTTAAGAAACTTGGACTATGTAATTTCTTTCATCATTACCACCCTTATATCTTGTGCTGCTAAATTAGCCTTAGTTTTGCAAGCTTATCTATTTTCGAGCTTGGTCATGACATATTTTATTGGGTGGCCACCCACTAACATATTATGTAATTAGAACCGGTACATGATGGTCTGATCAACCTATTGCACTTTGGTTCACTTTTTCATGTATCAATCTACGAGAATGGAGACATAGTTAAACTTGACCCTAGAGTCTCATTCGCGACAGCCTTGACAATTCTTCTTGAAATCTTTTCATCGCCTATGAACCTCGTATTCGTACTCAGTCGAATTAAATTTAATCATGACCTGAACCACCATCATTGGATGCTCGTGCTCATACTTTGATTTCATTGATTTCCCTTCTTGTCCAAATCTCATTTTATTCCGAAATTGATCAACTTAGATCGTGTCAAGACAAAAATTTATTTGTGATTTGTTGTGCCTAAATTTTCAATTTTTGCCATTTTATGGAATAGTAACCTTTTAATAATTTCTTAGTTGCTTGTTAATGACCAATTTTTATATAGGATGATAGACAGCCCTACAACCTTGATGATTGTTTTTCCCTTACCTTCCCAATTAGGACACCCTAGATTGTTTGTGTGTTGATACCATAGTACTGTTTTGACCTAAAATGATTAGTATACCTAGGTGAGACTTCCAACTGCTACGGTATGCCCTAACCTTATATACTATTCCTTCAAATTGCATGATTTAGATAAAAAAAAATTTAGACCTTGATTGTTGGGAAATAGGGACGTCACCCCATTAGTATCAGTTGTAGATATATATAGGTTAGTCCTTGATGTGGGGATGCGTGTCTATAAACATGTAGCTTATGAGATTTATGAGAGATTATAGTATCAGCCTTGATAGGATGCACTAGTCTTTTGGTGAGTATAAATGTGTTATGAGAAATAGGGGCCTATATGTCTTAGTAATGCATCGTTCCTATGGTAATAGAATGTATTAATAGATGGTTAATAGGAAGATAATAGTTTGAGAATACCTATAGCCTATGATCAGTTCCTTTTCATCCTTAGTTAAGACCACTTTAAAATAGGTCCAGTCCCTTGGATATAGGTTCCAGTCCATATTTTATTGAAGTTCCATTACCGCCGTACAGCAGAGCAGTGTTGGAGGTATTCCTAGATTGACACTATTTAGATGTCCGTTTATTATTCCAGTGTTAGAAAGTGTTACCTTAGATATTGGGTAGGTTAGAGGCTTTAGAAGGAGTACTATCGATCTTAAATTTCGAGGACAAAATTTTTCTAAGGTGGGTAGAGTTGTAGCACCCAGTTTTCCAAATGAGGGTAATTTTAAAATTTTGTGTTTATAATTATTTTAATAATGATATCTAATTCATGATATGATTTTTGGTGATTTTAAATCATTTTAAAATTATTTAAATCAATGACTTGTGGTTTTGACGTTTTGCTAGTGAAACCCTAGAGACTGTTTGACCTAGAGCCTAACCATGTGATTATGATATTTTAATGTCATTTCTGGCCTAAGGATATTTTGCATTTGACCTCTTTGAATTATTTTGATATTATTTTATTATTTATGATATTGTTTTGGGATTATTTGAGTCGGGTTCGAATTTCATCTCAATCCGACTTGTAACGGGGACCCGGGGTAACTTAGACTCTAGTTGGACCCATGCATTAGTTAGCCATGGCTCACATTTTAATTAGTCATGTTAGACAGATTAGTCATAATCCTAATTATTAGGTTAACCATTTAGAGTTTTTATTTTGACCCTTTTATCCCCAAACCCTAACCAAAATTGTTTTAAACACTTGTAACTAAAGGAGGGGCAAACTTGTAATATTCAATAGGGGGGATACCCATTGTGGCCGGCCCTAATAGGACTCTCATCTCATTTTCTTTCTTTGAGAAGTCTTCTTCCCCAAGTGCTCTCAAGCTCTCCCAAGGAAGAAGCCTTTCTCCTTGGATTTTCTCTCCTTTAGGTAATATTTCCTTCTCTTTTATTTTTCCATTTTGCATTTAGGAAAGTTTTAACCATAGGAATGACCCCCATTGTTGTGTCCCTATTTTGTGTCCTCTTGTGTCCATTATGTGTCCTTTCGGGATTTCTATTGTATTATTGTTGTGTCTTGTGTTTATGGGGAAAACCCCCAAACTTGGACACACTTTATATTTAAAATATTGATTAAATGAATTAATTCATATTAAATCTCAGATTTGAATATGTAGAGATGTGTTCTTGAGTACTTTACATTTCATTCATGTATCTCTTATAGATGTGTTCATGTTACATATATAGATTTGTGTATATATATATATATATATATATATATATATATATATATATATATATATATATATATATATATATTGTAATGAGAGTGTGTCTATATTTATATATGTAATAAATGGTTCATGATGATTATATAATCAAGTGTATGAGTGTGGTTCCTCATATTATTATTGTCATTATTGTTGTGGATAATTAGGATATATATTGTGTATTCTTTTGGCTCAAACTATCTAAATCCGTCATGATTTTTATCCACATTTTTAATTTCAGCCCTAACTTAGAAATATTATAACTTCTAGCTCAAAGCTCGGTTTAATCTCCCTTTTTTTTAAAAGAAGCGTATTGAAGTTAGCTTTCCAAAAACATGTATTAATAGGCCTAATTCTTTCTGTAACTTTCTGGAGAATTATTTGAGTGTCAGCTGTACGAATGACAAACGCGTTCTCGGTGTTTTCGCGATTCCGGGAGTTTTCGGAAACGAAAACGCGATCCGTTTGAAGTTTCGGAAAGCTAACACATAGATCTATAACATACTTTAATCCTAGATTTTAATTCATGCTGAGATGGTACAGTATTGATTATTAGTAGGAGTTACTATTCGGCATATACATTTTGTGTACCCTTGTGTGTAATATAATGTTCTATTTGATTTTAACCCATGTTAATGTATATACATTATGTAATTAAATAAAGAATGCAAGCATGAGTAAATGGTTAAATAAATGATGTATGAGGTGTAAGTATCCTATCTAATGTAAGCATGTATAAGTATGGCTTGTAATGAATATGTAGGTTCCATAGTTTGTAATGTATGGTGCATATAGTAGTGCAAGAGAATAAATGAATGATGAATGAATGCAAGCATGAATGTAATGTAATAATAGATGTAATGTATGCAATATACAAGTTAATGAGATGTAATGTTCTATGTTAACACAAATCCTATATTACCTCATGTACCCCTTACACTATGTTGACACTATCACACTTGATACTTTGTTCACTTACACTTTGACACTCTTTGATATGTATATACTATGTATGCCCATTTAACCCTCACTTGCCCCTTTGCCATGTTCACATACACACACATAGCCTCTTAAATAAGTATTTATGAATACAGTTAACTTAGCTATGTATGTATATTATATATATGTTAGCATATTGTGTTGTAATATATAAATTTATATAACCATTTGAAATGCCATGATTACAGACCTAATGTTGAATACCAATATATGCATGTGTATATATGTGTAGACATATATAGCTTAAAGTAATAGATTACCTAGTGTATATCCAATGTGAATTCTTGCCTATTTGAGTATTGAATAATTGCATGCTATATAGAGTTGGGTGTATGTTGGCTTGTATAGCCTTGTATTGATGTGTGCTTGCTAGGATAGTCTTGGTTAGGCCTAGTAAGACTTGCTGGGTTAGGACATGACCTAGTTTGACTAGTGCAGTTGACCAGAGTTAACCAAGGATTGACTTTGGCCTAGTTTGACCTAGATTCATGTAGAATGCATTGTAGTGCTTTATATTACCCTTCTGGACATGTTGTGACTTGTGCTGTTCTAATTAGGAGCCAGACACCTCTCCTCGGACAGTATTTTTACCTTGGACATTTAGATATCAGGCGAGTACATTCTTTGATCATTTTATATCATGTTTAGGATTATGTTTCCTGCTTTAGACTATCTTACTTGATGCTGACACATTGGTAACACAGATTGGTACTATATGGATCCCTTCATGAGATGTTATCCCTCTCGGGAGCATCGGATACTTTTGTCTCGTGTGTTTCACTTACATCATGTATCTCATGCTTCTATTATCATGAATCTTCAAGAATCAGCTAGTGACTCATGTACCCTCATGATCACCGAGCCTTCACAAATTAATTCATGAATCACCCTTTATGGGCAACATAGTATAATCATGAATCTTAACGTAACTTGATTGGATCCTTATGTATTGATTGGAGATGGGGGAGTATAAATGAACATGTGAATAATTCTAAGTAGTGTAATCATGAATCAATTCCAAGTAGTGTAATCATGAATCAGTCCCATGCCATTCATATATTTATCCTGTACTCTGAATCACTAGCACTGTCTCTCTCTATATATCATAGATATTTACTTACAGTCTCTCTTTTACATTATGCTATTCTTCAGTTTCCTGTATTTTATTCTCTAGTATGATTATATTTCCTTTTCTGCTATGATCTGTTGAGATGTATTGTGCTCGTTCCTGTCCTGACTGGACCTGTTGATAAATTTTACAGATAGCTTGGAGGTTGCCTGCTAGCCTAGAGGAGACACATTAGAGGTTGTTTAGATAGTTATTTCAGTTGTCTGGAGTTGTATTTATTTTATGGATTACTGTATTTGAGTTTTGAGATGTATTCTGAGTTTGTATCTTAGACACTTAGACTTATATCTGTTGTATCTCTTTTCGATTTCATGTTTTATCTATCTTCCTTTATGCTCTACCTTAGATGTGATTGAGTTTACATTCTGCTATGTCACCCCCATTCGGGGAGTATAAACTGTTTAGTCTTATTACTGTTAGATGCATTGAGACCTAGGACATCGTTCTACCGCCGACACTGCGGCGTAGGCTGGGCGTTGTTACGTTCTCGTGCCCTAACTCTAGGGTGCGGGTCGTAACAATACTTGAGTCACGAAACCAAGGGTTCACGGTAGCCAGATGTACACTGATGAGGCATGTATTCTCGGTTAAATGACTTCGGATATACTTATGATTTTCGAATATCATAGTGACTATATCTTTTATTGGCGTACGACTATTAAATTTTTTTCTTTTTTTTTCAAATTTATTTGATGTCTTATTTCTTGTTACCACCTTCTCTACAACTAGTAGTTCTTTATTTCTCTGATATTTTTCTATTTTTGAATTATCATCTTGTAAACCTATTTTGATTTCCTTCCACTATATTTCTAAAATGTATTTAGATTTTGATTCTATATGCCTAATCAATTTCGATCATTCATCACATTATTTTTTTGATTATATTTTTTGTCATGCTTATTCATATCGATTGGTCATATCATATTTTGATGATATTCTTGGTTGTGCCTATTTGTATCTTTTGAAATTTCGAGGACACAATTTTTCTAAGGTGGGTAGATTTGTAAGCCAACTTCCCAAATTTTTAATTTTTTTAATTTTGTTTGTTTATGATTAATTTTATGGTCATTGTGAGTCATGCGAAAGCTTGTAGGTGGGCTATGACCATATTGAGGTCATATGACCTCTAGATAGCCTATATATGTATTATTTAGCTATTTAATATTTTTTTACAATTTTTGGATATTTTTAGGTATTTAATATTTAAGGTTTTATTATTTTTAAGGACTTTCAGGATTTACTGTAAGGTCATACGGGGATATTTCTGGACCAAATATTTTTATTTGGGCTCTAAATGACTAAAAATATTTTCTAGAGTATTTTAGAATTTTTCAGGATTTTTTAGAATTTTTGGGAATTTTTATATAATTAAAACATATAGAATTTATATTTTATAGGCTTTTGGAATTTCATGCGAGGTCACACGATGATATTTTATGTTAAAATATTTTATTTCTATTCTAGACACTTAGAAATATTTTTTAGAATTTTCTAGAATTTTTCTGGATTTTTCTGCAATTTATTTTGATTTATTTGGACATAAAATAATTTTTAAATAATTTTCTGAATTAAATAAATAAATATCCAGAAATCCACCCAGGGGGGGCCCACCTGTCGGCGCCAACTGCTACAGTGACCGCCTCTCTCCCTCTCATACATATGTATTGTTATATTCGCCCACCCTAATTAAATTTTAGCCGCCTTTTGTGGGAGAACTCATCTAGGGTTTCCGACTTTCCGAAGCGATTGCCGCCAACCCCGATGTACATTTTGTGCGCCATTTTTTTTGGAAGCGTATCGAGGTAAGCTTTCTGAATATGTAAGTTATTTTCGTAGATATTATTCCTAAATTTCTGAAAAATTCGTAGAGTGTCGGTTGTCCGAAACTTGACACGTTTCGGTGTTTTCGAGATTCCGGAAGAACTAGAAATTGAAATCACGAACCGTTTGATGTTTCGGAAAGCTAACACATAACTCTATGACATATATTTTTCCCAGAAATTATTTTGTTCATCTAATATTTTATTTATTTTGTTGAACTCAGAATTGATCGGTTGATCACCGTTTTGGTTGCGATTAGCCATAACGGCGATATCTTTTGACCAAAGCGTAATTTTGTGGCACGGTTGATTTCGGCGCACTCGTGGCACTGAAATCTAACCATGGTGCACTTTCAAAATCTAGAGTTCATAGAGTTTGACTAGATAGTCAACGGCACGCCTCGATTTGCGTGCCATGGTTTTCAAAATTGGAAACATGACTTTTGATGGCCAAACTTGCATGTTTAGATTATATTTAGATTATTATTAGGTTAAATGATATTTTTAAGTGAATTATTCTAGAATTAATTATTATTAGATTAGTAACCCAACTAGCCACTATTCCCTGAATTTAGAACTAGAATATTAGAATTGAGTTATGGTTTTCATGCACGGTTCATGGTGCGATATATGTTATAGGTTGACAACTTCTAGATCAGCATTCCTCTCATGCTCTACTTGTAACTATGGTTTGCGTAAGGATTCAGGCAAGTACAGTATTGCATTATGTTTAATTCATTATAATGTTTACTCTATCGTTTTCTTGTTTGATATCTTGTTGAGTCATTGCTTGATGTTCATCGAGACACGACTATGAAACCATAGTTATTGTATCCTTCTTAGTGTATCATTGACCGTTATTGATTGTTAGAGAGTCAGAAGGGGAAATACTCGGTAAATACGTGAACAAACCCAATTACCGTTACCGAATGATAGCTAAGTCATACACACCCGTGTTTGAGTTAGCCGTTCCAATTACTGAGTGATAGCCATCTATGATGTACCGTATTACTGAATGATAACCATGCAAAATCCTGAATTTCCTATATTTTCTCGTATTTCGTATTTATACTCGTATATGGATTTTGGCATGTATTTTTTTTTCTCAAACTTGTGGGATTTTGGTATTTCCCGTATTTTGGGTTTTGGCATGGCTCGGTTTTATTGGGGATGGTTCGGTTTGGTTCGGTTTTATGTGTTGGAACACCCTAGCCCTGCACTCTACCCTCAACACACCACAACTCCCCCTCTTTATATCCCCACCTACCACTCTCTCTCCTCAAAACTTCCACCATTAATTTCCTTCTTCTTCTTCTCCTTCCTCCACAACTCTCCTAACCCTAGGTAAGTGCACCTAGCCACTTCATAAGAGCCCTATTTTTTTGGTTCATTTGCTAGATTAGGACATGGTGATCAACATTAGAACTTGGTATTTTGTGATTTGAAGTCTCCTTTGCTCTAGATCTAAGTTATTTCTATTTTCGGATTTTGCATGGTTTGATCTCCTTAAGTTGGATTTTTATGGGTTTTGGTGTTTCCATGTGGAAGAGCATTCAATTCTACCAAAGTTAGAACTTTGGAAATCTGGATTTGGAGTTCGGATGGCCAAGTTATGATGCTTTGAAGCCTTGGGTTCATCCATGGTGTTCTGCTGTTTGGAGAAGACAGTGAGCAGTGTGCAGAGCTGCTTAGCTTACGCACACTGAGCTGCGTGTGCTCTTTAGCGTGCATACGCAGACTTGAGTACGCTTCCTGTTGGAAGCGTGTCTCCTTGAGCGTGCGTGACTTTTCACGTACACTGCTTCCTTGAGTGTGCGTGACTTTTCACGTACACTGCTCCCTTGAGTGTGCGTGACTTTTCACGTATATTGCTCCCTTGAGTGTGTGTGACTTTTCACGTACACTGCTCCCTTGAGTGTGCGTGACTTTCACGTACACTGCTCTCAGCATGCGTGACTTTTCACCTACGCTGCTCTCTGTAGCGTGCGCGACTTTTCACCTGCGCTGCTCCCTGTAGCGTGCGTGACTTTTCACCTACGCTGCTCTCTGAAGCGTGCGTGACTTTTTACCTACGCTGCTCTCTGTAGCGTGCGTGACTTTTCACCTATGCTGCTCTCTCAGCGTGCGTGACTTTTCACCTACGCTGCTCTCTGAAGCGTGCATGACTTTTCACCTACGCTGCTCCCTGTAGTGTGCGTGACTTTTCACCTACGCTGCTCTCTCAGCGCGCGTGACTTTTCACCTACGCTGCTCTCTCAGCGTGCGTGACTTTTTACCTACGTTGCTTCCTGTAGCGTGCGTGACTTTTCACCTATGTTGCTCTCTCAGTGTGCGTGACTTTTCACCTACGCTGCTCTCTCAGCGTGCGTGACTTTTCACCTATGTTGCTCCCTGTAGCGTGCGTGACTTTTCACCTATGTTGCTCTCTCAGCGTGCGTGACTTTTTACCTACGCTGCTCCCCTGACCCCCCTTGCTTAACCATTGGCTCTTGGAGCTTTGGTTTTATTTCATTAAGCTTGGCTCTTCTATAACCCTGTATTTTGATATTTTATTAGATATTTTACGCCCATTTTATATCCTTACGCCTTTTTGTCATGAACTTGATTTTACTTAACATGTTTGGAATGACTATTGTACATGGCATGGTATGACAAGGAACTAGCATACCACGACAGTGATCCATAGTGGTGCACTCCTGACATGACCAACCTGACATGATAGTGGCCCGTCGTGGCACACTCCTGACAAGTACCCTGACATAATTTATCTTGATAACTTAACTTGACCTGCCTTGACACCGTGGGTGGTTCTTTCTTGCTTGCTTGTTAAATCCACTTGTCCTGTCTTGCATCATGTCTAGTATGGGACTCCTGAGTACCACGGTCAGGAGCACCTACTAAAATGGATTAAGGTTAATAACTAGACTAACACAGTAGTTATGAAGAGATGACACAGCTACAGGCAATCCCGTTACCTGGGCGCTCTTGAGATCTGTAGCCTGCCGTCGAGTAGGGCACATTTCCAGTACACCGTCACGTGTTGCACCCTCTAAGTCACCTAAGGGTACATTTGTCTCCCGGGCAATGTACCCACCTGAATTCAACCCCTAATTTTCGACCTGGGTAACCTGGATGGTCTGCAGGGCTTGTGGCTGTGGAACAATCTCACTGCATCTTGTTAGTAATTAGGCCTGTGATAACCCTAGTTAGTTATAGTAGTAAGCCATAGGATCTGCTTGGTCGTGATTGATTGAATGAGGTATAACCAGTCTAGTCATGTCTTGATCCCATGCAAGATTTCTTCCTGTCTTAATTTTTTACATTATTATCTTGCCGATAAATGGTGGAAAACCAAGTTCTGTTCAGATGAAGGGTTACAACCCCGGTCCTTATTTGGTTTACGGGTTGTAACCTGGCTATCGGAATAGTCCCATGGTTATCTCGTCGTATATCATCCTGTCATGTTTTCATAAATTCTAGTTTTAATATTAAATTTCCTTGTACTGATTGCTGGCTTTTGTTCTTATTTCGTGGCCCCCTTGTGGCACTTGCTCTTTCTGGGGTTGACCCAGCTGGTTTTGTGTGGCCAAATTTCGGAGCAGCTCCCGAGGATCTACCAAGCTTCCAGCCCAATGGTGGCGACTAGAAGGAACCCGGGCTACGAGTGGGTTTTCTATTTTGTTTCGCTCACTCTATTGTAAAGTTATTCTTTTGAGGCGTTTAGCCGACGAGCACCTGTTAGCTCGATGCACTTTTACTTACTGTCTGCCTATGGGCTGTAAACATGATTAATAAATCCTAGGGTTGATCATATATGACTTAACTCTTACTAGTCCCGTATTTTGTACGACTAGCTTCATGATCAGCTGAATATGTAATATTTGGGACGCCTTATTATTGTATATTTAATGATCATACATCTTGTGATCCTACTTACTTGCTTGTGATTGAGACACTAGGCTTGTTCATGACCATAAGAGACTGTTGGCTTGTAGTAAACCCTCATATTTCTAGACAGCCATGACCGTATATCGAGGTGGTTTCCATTTCAATATACGTAGCTGGCTATGTCTGTCCCCGCTCTCCAGTATTCTGGTTCTGGGGCGTGACATGGTTTAAGTGGTGGCCCATGCAGGTCTTGTCAATCAAGAAATGTGAGGGTTTACCGAATAGATGTCTCAATCAGTATTCGCCCTTGATCTCCGCCCGTACTTTTAAATCCCTGAAATTCTTGCCCTGATTACATGCTTGTATCGTTGATCTGTCCTGGTCCTTCCTTAATGTTTCCCTGTGTCGTCTTCTTCAGTGGCACTGTACCGGACCCTGCCAATCAGCGAGGTGGAGCACCTCCCGTGGACCAGCAGCAACCTGGAGATCAAGCCTAGCATTCCGGAGTCGCCTCCAGAGTGATACCTACTGGAGAAGAGTCACCAGTTCGGCCCGTCCAGCCCGCAGAGCCAGATGATGGTACCCTAGTAGGCCTCATCAGAACCTTGATAGCTTCCCAGGATCGTCGAAGCGATGCCCTGCACCAGACAGTTCAAGATGCTTTGATCCGAGGCGGACATCCAGGGAACCAGGCGGCCAACAGCTTCAAGCGCTTGAACCCTCCTTTCTTCGACGGCACCGAGGATGCGATTGCCGCGGATACATGGCTTCAGGATACCGAGGTGATTCTAGAAGCAGCTAGGACACCCGAGAATGAGAAGGTGTCAGTGGTACGCCTGCAATTGCTGGACTTGGCTCGCAGTTGGTGGGTAGCACAAGCCATGGGATTAGTGGCACCCATTGCTTGGGCAGTATTTAGAAAGAGATTCCAGACGAAGTATTTCGATGCTGTGGCTCGGTACGACTTGCAGACCAGATATACCAACTTGAAGCAAGGAGGCAGAACGGTCGACAGTTATGCATCGGAATTTTCTAGACTCAGTAGGTTTGCCCCCACCTTGGTGGCGACCGAGTTTGATAGGGCCCAGCGGTTCCAGCAGGGACTGTATTTGGAGATCTTGTTGGCGGTTAAGCAGTTCGAGCACCAGACGTTCGATGCAGTTTTGAGAGCAGCTAGGAGGCATGAGTACACCTCCCAGAGGATCGTGGATAGGACCGGAAGTAGGAAGCGTCCCACAGTCAGATGCACCAATCATCAGCTCCAGTCCCGACAGCCAGGGGATTGACCATTGGAACTCCGAGACGGGCGACCTCAGTAACGTCGGTTCAGCATTCGACCCTGACGTATCCGCAGCAGCAGAAGCAGAAGCAAACTTCCACGATAGGATGTTCTCATTACGGAAAGCCTGGGCATGTGGTGGCAGATTGTCGTAGGGCACATGGATTGTGCCTGGCTTGTGGAGCAGCAGATCATAGGGTTGGGGTTTGCCCGAATAGGGGTGGTTCATCAGCATCCAACCCTTCTAGTTCTTCGGTGAGAGGACCGGCCCAGCACCAGTTCAGCAGCAGCAGTATCAGTCTTCGAGGCCCTTGCCGCCTCAGTCTCATGCATTCCAGCAACAGTACCCCCAGCAGTATGCACAAGCCCAAGCTCAGACCCAGAATAGGCAGAGAGGTTTCAAGCAGAGGGGACCGGCAGCCAGAAGACAAGGTCAGGCCATGATGATGGCTATGGAAGAAGAAGTTGCACCAGGTGAGGTTGTGGCAGGTACTATTCTCGTCAACTCCTCTCCAGCGTCTGTATTATTTGATTCTGGTGCATCGTATTCATTTATGTCTGCACGATTTGCGACACGGATAGGATTGGAGCCCGAGTCATTATCAGTGAGGCTCAATATACTTACTGGTAATGGCCTTGTGGGAGTAGATCGAGTGTTTTCCTCGTGTCGGATCGTAGTTAGCGGTAGGGAGTTCCCCGCTAGATTCATAGAGTTTCTTATGGCAGACTTTGACGTAGTCCTAGGCATGGATTGGTTGAGGAACCAGTATGCTAGGATAGACTGCCATATTGGCAGAGTTGTCTTTAGTATCCCCGGCGAGCCAGAGTTTTCGTTTTCCAGAGGCGCAGTGGAGCCATCTTCCCCAGCATTGCGGATGGCAGTAGCAGCAGTACAGTTACCCCGAATAGTTGAAGAGTTTCCAGATGTCTTTCCAGAGGAGCTTCCAGGGATGCCGCCGGAGCGGGAGATTGAGTTCACTATAGACTTGATTCCCGAGACAGCACCAGTATCAGAGCGAGTCTACAGAATGGCGCCTTCAGAGTTGGAGATTTTGTATAAGATGATTGAAGAACTGAGGACCAAGGGATTCATTCGTGCTAGTGGATCGCCTTGGGGAGCCCCGATGCTTCTTGTAAAAAAGAAGGATAGTACGTCCAGGCTATGTGTTGATTATCGTACCTTGAATTCAGTGACAATCAAGAACAGATACCCTCTTCCGAGGATAGATGACTTGTTTGATCAACTTAGAGGGGCTTCAGTGTTTTCCAAGATCGACTTGCGGTCAGGATACCACCAGATCAGAGTCAGAGAGCAGGACATCCCGAAGACAGCATTCAAATCGAGGTATGGACATTGGGAGTTCCTTGTTATGCCCTTTGGAGCGACTAATGCACCGGCCGTATTCATGGACCTCATAAATCGCATTTTCATGCCTTACTTGGATCAATTTGTGATCGTGTTCCTAGATGACATCCTGGTCTACAGTAAGAGTGAAGCAGAGCATGAGCAGCATCTCAGAGTCGTCCTCCAGACGCTTAGGGAGCATCAGTTGTACGCCAAGTTCAGTAAATACGAGTTCTGGCTCGATCGCATTTCATACTTGGGTCACATCATTACCCGAGGAGGAGTGGAAGTGGATCCCCAGAAGATTGTGGCTATCGAGTCATGGCCAGTACCCAGCTCAGTGGCAGAGGTTCGCGGCTTCCTTGGATTGGCCGACTACTACCGGCGGTTCGTTTCAGATTTTGCAAGGATTTCAGCGCCGATGACCCAGTTGACCCGCAAGGATGTGCCGTTTGTTTGGACAGCAGAGTGTCAGGAATCATTTGAGAAGTTGAAGCGAGATTTGATAACGGCTCCCATTCTCACCCTTCCAGATGGGACCGGAGGATTCACAGTTTATTGCGACGCTTCAGGCAGAGGATTGGGGTGTATCTTGATGCAGCATAGAAAGGTAATATCTTATGCGTCACGTCAACTACGTGATCATGAGAAGAATTACCCGACCCACGACTTGGAATTGGCGGCGGTAGTGTTTGCTTTGAAGTTATGGAGACACTACTTATACGGAGATAGAGTGGAGATCTTTACTGATCATAAGAGCCTGAAGTATGTTTTCACCTAGAAGGACCTTAATATGCGGCAGAGAAGGTGGCTTGAGCTACTAGTGGACTATGATGTGGATTTGCAGTATCATCCCGGGAAGGCCAATGTTGTAGCAGATGCATTGAGCAGGAGAGCCGGAGTTTATCTCCTGACGGCGCAACCAGAATTATTGGCAGATCTTCAGAAGATGGAAATTAAAGTGGTTCTTCCAACCAGCGTGGCATTGATGGCCAGCCTGCAAGTTCAGTCCAGTATAGTTGAGAGGATCCGGATGGCGCAGTCAGCAGATTCCAAGATCCAGCGACTCAGAGCAGAGTATGAAGCAGGAAGAAGGCCAGAGTTATATATCCATAAAGACGGTACACTTCGGCACGACACTCGTCTTTGTGTACCCAGTGGAGATATCAGACAGAAAGTCATGGCAGAAGCTCACAGTTCACAATATTCCATTCATCCGGGTGGTACGAAGATATATCGTGATATTCGTCAACATTTCTGGTGGAATGGTATGAAGAGGGAGATAGCCCGATTTGTCTCTCGGTGTTTGGTTTGCCAACTGGTTAAAGCTGAACATCAGAGGCCCGCTGGACTTCTTCAACCCTTACCGATCCCAGAATAGAAATGGGAGCATATAACCATAGATTTCGTGACCGGATTGCCCAGATCTCCGGCCGACAGAGATGCTATCTGGGTAATTGTGGACAGGCTTACCAAGGTGGCACACTTTCTCCCATTCAGAGTTGGACAGTCGACGGCGCAGTTAGCAGAGATGTATCTCAGGCAGATTGTCAGGCTTTACGGCGTGCCAGTCAGTATCACCTCGGACAGGGATTCAAGATTCACATCACACTTTTGGCGCAGCTTGCAGAAGAGTTTGGGGACTCACCTTCAGTTCAGCTCAGCTTATCACCTGCAGACGGATGGTCAATCAGAGCGCACAATCCAGACTCTCGAAGATATGTTGAGATCCTGTACCCTTGACTTCGGTGGTTCATGGGAGAATCATCTGCACCTGGTGGAATTCTCGTACAATAACAGTTATCAGGCCAGTATCCAGATGGCACCCTTCGAGGCTCTTTATGGCAGGAAGTACAGATCCCCGCTAGCATGGGACGATGTCGGAGAGAGGCAGATGCTCGGACCCGAATTGATTTCCCAGACGGTTGAAGTGGTCAGGAAGGTCAGAGATCACCTCCGAGTTGCCCAGGACCGTCAGCGCCATTGGGCCGATGCTCATCGACGTCCCTTAGAATTTGCTGTCGGCGATCATGTATTCCTTAGGATCTCGCCTAACCGCGGCATCATTCGCTTCGACGTACGAGGAAAGCTTAGTCCTAGGTATATAGGGCCGTTCGATATTCTAGAGCGAGTAGGAGATGTATCCTATCGTCTCGCTCTTCCGCCGTCGCTAAGTGAGGTGCATGATGTATTCCATGTGTCCCAATTACGACGGTATGTTCCGGACCCGAGCCATATCCTAGACCATTCGGAATTGGTTGTTGGTACCAACCTTTCGTATGAGGAGAGGCCCGTGTTTATATTGGACCGAAGGGAGAAGATACTTAAGAACAAGACTATTAAATTAGTCCGTGTTGCTTGGGGTCATCACTCTCTAGGTGAGTCAACGTGGGAGCGTGAGGACGACATCCGATCGCGATATCCCTACCTGTTTGACTCGTGAGGTATAATGTCTTTCTTATGCCATACGCTTTCCCTTCCTTGCTTGCATTGTATGATTGTATGATTGAACTGCTTAGTGTAACTTGCCTGTGCTTAATGTAGCTTGTCGTGACAATCTCTAGTTCCTTAATTAAATTTCGAGGATGGAATTCTTTTAAGGTGGGTAGAGTTGTCACCCTCATTTCCCGAATTTCCCATATTTTCTCGTATTTCGTATTTATACTCGTATCTGGATTTTGGCATGTATTTTTTTTTCTTAAACTTGTGGGATTTCGGTATTTCCCGTATTTTGGGTTTTGGCTTGGGTCGGTTTTATTGGGGATGGTTCGGTTTGGTTCGGTTTTATGTGTTGGAACACCCTAGCCCTATACTCCACCCTCAACACACCACAACTCTCCCTCTTTATATCCCCATCTACCACTCTCTCTCCTCATAACTTCCACCATTAATTTCCGTCTTCTTCTTCTTCTCCTTCCTCCACAACTCTCCCAACCCTAGACAAGTGCACCTTGCCACCTCATGAGAGCCCTATTTTCTTGGTTCATTTGCTAGATTAGGACATGGTGATCAACATTAGAACTTGGTGTTTTGTGATTTGAAGTCTCCTATGCTCTAGATCTAAGTTATTTCTATTTTCGGATTTTGTATGGTTTGATCTCCTTAAGTTGGATTTTTATGGGTTTTGGTGTTTCCATGTGGAAGAGCATTCAATTCTACCCATGTTGGAACTTTGGAAATCTGGATTTGGAGTTCGGATGGCCAAGTTATGATGCTTTGAAGCCTTGGGTTCATCCATGGTGTTCTGCGGTTTGGAGAAGACAGTGAGCAGTGTGCAGAGCTGCTTAGCTTACGCACACTGAGCTGTGTGCGCTCTTTAGCGTGCGTACGCAGACTTGAGTACGCTTCCTGTTGGAAGTGTGTCTCCTTGAGCGTGCGTGACTTTTCACGTACACTGCTCCCTTGAGTGTGCGTGACTTTTCACGTACAGTGCTCCCTTGAGTGTGCGTGACTTTTCACGTACACTGCTCCCATGAGTGTGCGTGACTTTCACGTATACTGCTCTCAGCGTGCGTGACTTTTCACCTACGCTGCTCTCTGTAGCGTGCGTGACTTTTTACCTGTACTGCTCCCTGTAGCGTGCGTGACTTTTCACCTACGCTGCTCTCTCAGCGTGCGTGACTTTTCACCTACGCTGCTCTCTGAAGCGTGCGTGACTTTTCACCTACGCTGCTCTCTGTAGCGTGCGTGACTTTTCACCTACGCTGCTCTCTCAGCGTGCGTGACTTTTCACCTACGCTGCTCTCTGAAGTGTGCGTGACTTTTCACCTACGCTGCTCCCTGTAGCGTACGTGACTTTTCACCTATGCTGCTCTCTCAGCGTGCATGATTTTTCACCTACGCTGCTCTCTCAGCGTGCGTGACTTTTCACCTACGCTGCTCTCTCAGCGTGCGTGACTTTTTACCTATGTTGCTCCCTGTAGCGTGCGTGACTTTTCACCTATGTTGCTCTCTCAGCGCGCATGACTTTTCACCTACGCTGCTCCCCTGACCCCCCCTTGCTTAACCATTGGCTCTTGGAGCTTTGGTTTTATTTCATTAAGCTTGGCTCTTCTATAACCCTGTATTTTGATATTTTATTAGATATTTTACGCCCATTTTATATCCTTACGCCTTTTTGTCATGAACTTGATTTTACTTAACATGTTTGGAATGACTATTGTACATGGCATGGTATGACAAGGAACTAGCATACCACGATAGTGACCCATAGTGGTGCACTCCTGACATGACCAACCTGACATGATAGTGGCCCGTCGTGGCACACTCCTGACAAGTACCCTGACATGATTTATCTTGATAACTTAACTTGACCTGCCTTGACACCGTGGGTGGTTCTTTCTTGCTTGCTTGTTAAATCCACTTGTCCTGTCTTGCATCATGTCTAGGATGGGAGTCCTGAGTACCACGGTCAGGAGCACCTACTAAAATGGATTAAGGTTAATAACTAGACTAACACAGTAGTCATGAAGAGATGACACAGCTACAGGCAATCCCGTTACCTGGGCGCTCTTGGGATCTGTAGCCTGCCGTCGAGTAGGGCACATTTCCAGCATACCGTCGCGTGTTGCACCCTCTAAGTCACCTAAGGGTACATTTGTCTTCCGGGCAATGTACCAACCTGAATTCAACCCCTAATTTTCGACCTGGATAACCTGGATGGTCTGCAGGGCTTGTGGCTGTGGAACAATCTCACTGCATCTTGTTAGTAATTAGGCCTGTGATAACCCTAGTTAGTTAAAGTAGTAAGCCGTAGGATCTGCTTGGTCGTGATTGATTGAATGAGGTATAACCAGTCTAGTCATGTCTTGATCCCATGCAAGATTTCTCCCTGTCTTAATTTCTTACATTATTATCTTGCCGATAAATGGTGGGAAACCAAGTTCTGTTCAGATGAAGGGTTACAACCCCGGTCCTTATTTGGTTTACGGGTTGTAACCTGGCTATCGGAATAGTCCTATGGTTATCTCGTCGTATATCATCCTGTCATGTTTTCGTAAATTCTAGTTTTAATATTAAATTTCCTTGTGCTGATTGCTGGCTTTTGTTCTTATTTCGTGGCCCCCTTGTGGCACTTGCTCTTTCTGGGGTTGACCCAGCTGGTTTTGTGTGGCCAGATTTCGGAGCAGCTCCCGAGGATCTACCAAGCTTCCAGCCCAATGGTGGCGACTAGAAGGAACCCGGGCTACGAGTGGGTTTTCTATTTTGTTTCGCTCACTCTATTGTAAAGTTATTCTTTTGAGGCGTTTAGCCGACGAGCTCCTGTTAGCTCGATGCACTTTTACTTACTGTCTGCCTACGGACTGTAAACATGATTAACAAATCCTAGGGTTGATCATGTATGACTTAACTCTTGCTAGTCCCGCATTTTGTACGACTAGCTTCATGATCAGCTGAATATGTAATATTTGGGACGCCTTATTATTGTATATTTAATGATCATACATCTTGTGATCCTACTTACTTGCTTGTGATTGAGACACTAGGCTTGTTCATGACCATAAGAGACTGTTGGCTTGTAGTAAACCCTCATATTTCTAGACAGCCGTGACCGTATATCGAGGTGGTTTCCATTTCAATATACGTAGCTGGCTATGTCTGCCCCCGCTCTCTAGTATTTCGGTTCTGGGGCGTGACATATACTCTTTCCCATCATCGTTTCTGGTTGTTCTAACTTATTTTGGACAAACAACATTAATTGCAATATGGTTGTACTCTGCTCCTTTCCTGACTTGATCGTTGTTATAGGTGAGGATGACGTGTCTACTTTTGCGCTATGGACCA
This sequence comes from Iris pallida, assembly GCA_029216955.1. Taxonomy (NCBI): domain Eukaryota; kingdom Viridiplantae; phylum Streptophyta; class Magnoliopsida; order Asparagales; family Iridaceae; genus Iris; species Iris pallida. The sequence goes on from JANAVB010027598.1 coordinate 28,982,848, forward strand.
TATGAGGGGGAGATAGAGACTCAAAGGCCAAACCATAGAAGACTAGTTAGATGTGTGGTAGTTTTCTATAATTGTAAAAGCTTACATTCTTCTTCAAATGTAAAACTTCTATATTTTGTAAAGTTGATTTAGTTGTTGTGAATGAGCAGTTAGTATTTATGAGCACTTTGTTTATTGTGGGCTAGACAGCGTACTACCGCCGATACCGCGGCGTAGACTGGACTTGGACACATCTCGTATCCGAAAAGCGGGTACGGATCATGACATATTATCACAGTACTCGACAGGGGGTGGGATATATCACGCCTCCAACAATCCCAGAAAGTTCAGAAGCAGAAGACGTCGCACACTCTCACTCGTCTGAGGCTTCAACTTGGGACTCCGACACAAGCGTCAGTCCAATCATCAGAAAGGTGCTGTCAGCCAACATGACATCTGCACATCCTTCAGAAGATGAAGACGACAATCAAATAATAGAGTTTTTCGAAAAAGTACCCTGGGCTCAACGCCTAGGCGCACAATGGGAATCTCACTTTGAATTACGAGAACCCCCTACCGAAGACGAAGTCGAGCAGATCGACCTCGGGGATGGATCTTCATCCAAACCTATTTTCATCAACATGAGCTTAGTAGAAAAGGATCGAGAATCTTTGGTCCAACTGGTCACATCGACGTCTTCATCTGGAGTTACGAAGACGTGTCGGGGCTCGAACCACAAGTCGCAATGCACAAGCTTAATATCATACCTGACGCTAAGCCCATTAAGCAGCAATAGCGACGCTTCCGTCCCAACATTATGGACACTATTGACAAAGAAGTAGATAAACTCTTGGGCAGTAGGTTTATTCGCGAAGAGCAACATCCGGAATGGGTAGCCAACGTCGTCCCCGTCACCAAGAAGAATGGGAAGATCCAGGTCTGTATTGACTTCCGGGACCTCAACTCGGCTTGCCCGAAGGACGAGTTTCCACTTCCATTCACCGACATAATGATCGACAATACATGTGGCTTTGAGCGCATGTCCTTCACGGATGGGTACTCGGGCTACAACCAAATCAAGATATTCCCAGATGACGAAAAGAACACGTCGTTCAGGACTCCGAAGGGGGTTTACTGCTATACAATAATGTACTTTGGCCTGAAGAATGAAGGTGCCACATACTAATGAGCTATGTGCAACATCTTCCGCCAGCACCTCCATAAAATAGTCGAATTCTATGTTGATGTTATCGCCGTTAAGAGCCATCTTCGAGGCGATCACCTATAAGATCTGAAGACAGTCTTCGATCTCATGCGAGCACATCAGCTCAAGATGAACCCCGCCAAATCCTTCCTTGGGGTTTCCAGTGGAAAGCTCTTGGGCTTCATTATCACTACAAAAGACATCCATGTCGACCCCGAGAAGACTAAAGCCATCCTTGATATAGACCCTCCGAAGAACCTTAGAGAACTTCAAAACCTGTAGGAACGTCTCGCATACATCCGAAGGTTTATCGTGAACCTTTTTGGAAAATGCCAACCCTTCACCCAGCTCATGAAGAAGGGAGTCTCCTATGTCTGGACGAAAGAATGTCAGAAAGCTTTAGACAATATCAAAGCTTATCTGAAGAGCCCCCAGACTTGGTGGCACCCGTAGCAGGCAAACCATTTTTTACTTTATGTCCGTGCAATAGACCATTCCCTTGGAGCTTTGTTCGTCCAAAATAATGATGCGGGCCACGAGCAAGCCATCTACTACCTCAGAAGGACAATGATCGGGGCTGAACACCGGTACAACCCCGTAGAAATGGAGTATCTAGCACTGGTGTTCGCCATCCAGAAGACTAGCCATTATGTCTCGGGACAGACAATTCATGTCATCTCTCGAGTCAATCCGCTCAGAGTTCTCATGACAAAGCCGGGAGCGCTAAATTCCTGATTAGCTACTTGGATGATATTATTGACACCATATGACATGGTATTCTTCTCGCAAAAGGCTGTCAAGGGCCAAGCAGTGGCCGACTTCCTAGCCGTGCACCCAATTTCGGAATCGTCCAAACTCTATGAAGACATTCCAAATGAAGTGCGAGAAACAAACATTACCAAAGAGAACCCCGTTTGGTGGATGTTCTTCGATGGTGCTTCAAGAATAGGCCCCAAAGGCCAGATCATCGCAGGAGTAGGGATAGTCCTGATCTCTTCCGACAAATTGATCATCCAGCGTGCTTATTCCCTTTCAGAGCCGTGCTCCAATAATGTTGTAGAGTACAATGCCCTCATCATAGGACTCCAGTTAGCAAAATAGCTGGGGGTAGAATACCTCGAGTCTTACGGCAACTCAAAGCTTGTCGTCAATCAAGTTCGAGGACAATACGAGGTCTGCCATAAAGACCCGATCTCTTATCACAAAGCAGCATTGGACATCATCTCAATCTTTGCTGAATTCTTCATAGAACATGTGCCTCGGCTACGAAACTTAGAAGCTAACGCTCTGGCCGGCCTCACTACCTCATTAGCAGCACCGGTCGGCATGCAACACTTTATTTCAGAGATGGAACAGGATTTGGTATGCCCCATAAATAATCTGTGCATGCGGACAGCTTATGTCATGGATACAGACTCCAGCAACAATGTCAGAGACTGGAGGTTCCCGTTCATCGACTTTGCCGTCTACGGAATCCTCCAAGATGACACAAAAGAAGCAGTCTCATCCAGAAGGCGCTCACTCCAGTTCTATTATGATACAGCCACTAAAATGCTGTACCGATGCTTCTACGATGGACTTCTCCTCCGATGTCTATCAAACAAAGATGCAGCCGAAGCTCTTCGAGAAGCTCATGACGGAAAATGCGGAGTCCATCAACCAGGTCCTAAACCACAGGATCGACTTAAACGTATGGGCTATTACTGGACCACCATGATGGCCGACGCTATCAAGTATGCAAAGAAATGTCGTGCTTGCCAGCTACACGCCGACTTCATCCACAGACTGTCAGAGCTTCTATATCCAACGGTCGCCTCTTGGACAATTGAAGCGTGGGGTATGGACATAGAGGGACCTATCACCCCTTCTTCATCCAGGGGACACCGTTTTATCCTAGCAATCACCGACTACTTCTCTAAATAGGCAGAAGCGGTATCATTGACAAAGGTGAAAAGCTCAAAGATGATCAGCTTCATCAAGCATCACGTCATCTACCGTTTCGGGGTACCCCGGAGGATCATCCACGACAACGGTCCATAATTCATCAGCCATACGTTCAGTAGATTTTGCGACAAGAATCGTATTCAGAATGTGGCATCAATCGCCTAAAATCCGACAGCAAACGGATTGGCTGAAGATTTTAATAAAACTATCGTTAAGCTACTCAAAAAGGTCGTGTCATCCAACAAGCACGACTGGGATGAGAAGCTCGGTGAATGTCTTTGGGCCTATCGTACGACGATACGGACCCCGTCGGGTAACACACTATTCTCTTTGGTCTATAGAAGCAAAGTAATACTGCCTCTAGAGATCCAGATATGCTTACTTCGAGTGGCGATCACGAACCAGCTGACGGAAGAAGACAATCAACGTCGCCATCCGCAAGAGTTGGAAGCGTTGGAAAAATGCCTCTTGGCTCAACAACACATTGAACTTTATCAAGCTCGCATTTCACAGGATTTCAACAGAAGAGTCAAATAAAGGACTTTGTGATGACTCACAAGACACCGAGAAAGTTCAAACCCAAATGGGAAGGACCCTTCATCATAGAGATGGTATACTCAAACGATGCTTACCATCTCGCTCAACCTAATGGAGACTTGTTCATGATGCCCATCAACGACAAGTTCCTAAAGAAGTACTACTCCTGACATCCTTCAAAATATACTTTTCTCTCCGCATCAAGAGAATTTCTGAACCTGATAACCAAGTTCACTTCCTTCTTTGACAATCAAGTGCTTCTGGATCCTAGTTGTTCCGTTGCATCCCCAGTAGGAGAACCACCATGTCCACATCACCTCTGAGTTGCTTCTCTATACCCCACAAAGCAGAATTCTACACTACGTAGGATCATGCACATTACTATGTTTACCATGTCCATATTACCTCTGAGTAAACATCCCATACAACAATCTTCGTGTTATTGTACGTCAATCATAGAACATCCACGTCCACATCACCTCTGAGTTGTTCTATATATCCTTACCGAGTTCACTCCTACCACTTCCATATCACTTATGAGTAAAAAAGCTCTATCATTAACCTATATTTACCACGTCCATATCACCTCTGAGCAAATATATCAGTTTTCTCCTTTTGTAACTTATTATCTCTACCTAGAAACCAAGGTGCACAAAAGATAATAGATCCACCCAAAAATCACAGATTCATCACAAGAATGAACAAAGCAAAAAGTTCTTTATTTTTTCAAAACAGAAAGTAGAAGGAGTACATTTGCAAAAGAAATAAAAAGAGAGACAGCTGCGTCTCGAACTGAAAGCAACAAAATAAATGATAGAGGAACTAAGGGTTCGCGGACAGCTCGTCAATCTGACACTTCAAGTCTTCAACCCTGGTCTCCACAGTCGCTAAAATACGATGCTCGGCTTCATGGCGTATCGTTTGTCTAGCCTTGAGAGCAAGGTCAACTGCGTGTTTGTCATCCAATTCCTTCTTTTAAAAAAGCAAGAAGGCCACATGGCATGTAAAGTTTGCTGTTTCTTCTTTAAGCTAGACTTGGTCAGCCCGTGCTCGATCAGAATCAGCCAGAAGTTGAGCCCGTTGCTCCTAAAGAAGGCGAATCTTGGTGTCGACTTCCGCTATGTTAGCATTCAGGGCTTCCCGTAGATTGACCTTTTCTTCCATAGACGAAGAAAATCTCTCCTCCTTGGCCTCATGTAAAACCCTTAAAATTTCTACTATTTTTTATATTAAATTTAGTAGTGATTTAAAATTTTCGTAATACACGTCGCGTAGTCGTATTATACGTCGCGCACGACTTTTATTTCTTTTTCGAATTTGCTCGACGAGTGCGAATATGTGCGAGCGTACATATTTTTGAAAAAATATTATTTTTATTATTTTTACGGTTTCAAAATAATATAGGTAATAATTATTTCTAGCTATCATTTCAAGTTTATGGTTTTAATTATGAAAAGCCTTTTATTTATGCAGTTATAATTATAAAGTATTTTTCCTATAAAATGGTATATTAAAAAGTATATTTATGTAAAGAATATTTGTGCATACATATATCTCGTAAGTATTTATTAGTTTATTTTTAATAAAAATACAATTTTCGAAATTATTATTTTTAATATTATTGGAAAAAATATATTTTAAAATTATTGTAGAGATTTAATTCTTGATTTGAATCTATGATTTATTTAAATAAGTATCTATATTTGGAAATTGATTTATCTTAATTGTTTTTAAAATAAAGGATAGGATTTGATTAGATTTAATTGGATTTGGATTTGGATTTGGATTTGGATTTGATTGCTTTTAAATTAAATTAGGAAATATCTAAATTGGGTTTTAAATATCCTAGTCCATATCTAATTATGAATTTCCACATCCTATAAATAGGTAGGTACTCATCATCCACCAAAATTTCACAAACCAATGGTGCGTGTCTCGTGTCCGTGTCCTCTTCCGACCATAAATCTTATTCCATTATTTCACATGTAAATTTTTATCTCTTCCGTGTCGGACACCACCGACAAAATTAATTCTTAGTCTAAACCTATTCTACCCATGTCCAGCCCCATCCTGGCCGAACCCCCCATCATCCCGACCAACGTCGATAGTCCAACGACCGCAACAACCACCCGACACCTTCTCCTTTTTCGACCACCGCCTCCTGCCCTTCTCTGGCTTCCCAAATTAGACCCCAGATCCACCCTCGCCACCACAGACCACTACCTCTACCCCTGCCGACTGTCCCTGCCCACGACCAAAATTCTCCGTCCACCTACCACCGCCCGACTCCCTAGCCACCAAAGCCTCCCATCTCCGTCAACCCATCGCCGGACCACCAACACGTAGCCTGCCAACACCACCGCCAGTCATCACCAACACCGCCTCTGCCGTTGGCACGCCGACCGACCGACCGCCCATCACCCGACTCAAACAAACACACCGCCACCGCCGTCTCCTCCTTATTCCAGCCGCCTCGACCAAATCACCAGCCACAACCATCGAAACCATCACAAAAAAAAGAAAGAAAACCCTAACCCTAACCTCACCTCTGTCGGCGACCGCCTCCGCCGTGGTCGCGCGCCGCCGCCGTAGCCCTAGCCAGTCCCGAACCGCCGCGACGAACCCCGCGCCTGTGCTTCCTCCTCCGTACTCCTACCCCCAGACTCCGCCACCACGACCGCTCCTCTCGGATTCGTCCGCCGTGGCTCCACCCTCCCGCGCTCACTACTGGCCGGACCCCCTTTCGCTCCGCCGCACTCCAAAACCTCCGCCTCCGCCCTCTGCGAGCCGACCGCGCCGCTTCGAAACCCTCTTCCTCCGCTCCGCCGGCCGGATCTCCCCACAATCCTCTTCCCGATCTTCTCCCTCCGCTTGTGCCGTCGACCTCTGACACCTCTCCCTCAGTCCGCTCCTCCTTTTCCTCCTCAGCTCCGCCTACTCGACCTGACCCGCTCACCTCTCCGATCAAACCCCCGCACCGCCGACTCTCGTCCCCGCTCCCTTCTGACTTCTCCTCCGGCTTCACCCTCGCTTTCTCTCTCTCCTTCTTTTTTTGTTTTCTTTTGCAATGCTGTTCTCGAGAGAGAACAGCTCTCTTTTCAAGTTTTATTACTATATATATTTTTTTTTGTTTAAGTTATTATAATTGTTTTTTTTGTATATTTTTAAGTGTTTTCTTATGGGAACATACAACCTATAAGACTGCTTATCACTATTATTTTAATATTATCATTATCTTCATTATTATTATTATTATTATTATTATTATTATTTTATTTAATTATATTATAATGGTATTTTGTTATGAATTATCAATATTATTTTTATTAGTTTTACTAATACCAAATTGTTATTTTGTTCTAGGTATATTAAAAATATTTTTAGATATATTGTCCTATTATTTTGTGGTAATCAAAATAGGTTCCTACCTATAAATAAATTTTCTAGTACTATAAAGTATTTTAAATACAGTTGTTCTTTTTATACAAAAATCATAGTTTTGCTAGTCAAGGATATTTTGATAAATTAAGGAATTGCCTTAAATAAGTTACTAGATTTTCAGAAGATATTTTTCTAACAAATATTAGCTAATAATATAGCGTTTTACCAGTATTATAAATAGTTTTCTATATCTTATTGTTTATCCATTATTTCTTTGATTTTCTCTTGTCCGTAACCAATCTTCCTATCCCTTTGCAAATTCTTCCCTTCCACCTATTGATCCTAACTAAATTGACCCTTCTGGACCCAATGGAACTGTCCTTGCCACCATTCGAGGTCACCATGTATAGTTGTTGCATCGAAGTTGCAGATCGGGCCACCTTGATCATCGCAGCACACCAGGCGCCCTACCAGGCAAGACACCTTGCCATTTGCTGTTTACTTATTTTTAGCTCATATTTTATGCATTATTTATTTTTTTTATGCAAAAACTGTGATACATGGCATAACTGTTAGAACTTACTGTTCATTCATTTTTTCTGCTATGTATTATTTTTCTCACATTAAACCTAGATTTAAGGGACCACCTTGTGTTGCATTCATTGGCCTTGACACGTTGTAACACGAGGTTGTATGTCGCATGTAGAACACGGAAGTGCGTGATTGGCTGGCCACCAGTATGTACAAGCCGTACGATAGGAATAACCGCTAATAGAGATTGCATGCTAGTTTGACTTAACAGTTATAGTAGTTTGTGTTGTGGATACAGCACAGTAGGCATTGGGCGGGGAGGACAATTCCTTAGCGTATGGGCTTCGATGCACTTCCCTTGTGACCCGGAATCTCCACTGGAGATGCGGGGTTGATGACCCAAGATTACTAACGGCCACTGACGATTCTGCGGAACGTCATGCTCTTACTGATGGGACCTCTGGTACCCAAGGGGGACTACGCCGATCCTATTCAGCCAGGGCCCATGTGCAGGAAGAATTGTTCTTAACTATATTTCACTTAGAACGGTAGGCTACCCTATCCGTTAGGTACGAGTACTTTTGGTTTGGGTACTTGTATCTGACCGTAGCTTGGAACAATAACTTGTCGCGGATTAGTTCGTCATATCTTGTCCTTGTTTGGTTGTAGGTGTGACTTACTACTTCGATGAGAAGGTATTGAACCTTGTTGGGGTCCGGATACCATATTGGATTCATAGCATGGGAAGATACGTTACCGTAAATTAGTTTACCATCTCCTGTCCTTGTTTGGTTGGGGGGATGGTACGCTCGTTCAGTAGGTGCGTATTGGAACATGTTATAATTCGATTTACTTATTTATTTGAGCAATATTTATTCAGTTTATATGGCATGATATTATGTGTCTTGTTACGTCCCTCTGAGGACCTGGTTATCTCTCCAGGTGTGTGCTATTGTCTTTCGCAGGTGTTCTAGCTTTAGCCGTGATCTTCGCTATTTCTTCGAGGATGATTGCATTTGGATCGTCTCCGCTTCACTCGCCAAAATCATTTATTTCTTTACTCATGTATTTTCCTTTCACTTGTTGGTAGTGGATTTGTCTCCGCCCAACATATTGTATCAAGATATTTTATTATCTTTATATGATGACTTTTATTCATTTATTTTGCGTGGATGAGATTAGTTATGGTTCTACTGTATTTTATAGCTTATGTATTTATACGAGACTTCCATATACTGGAGTATACTTTGTATGAATACAGTTGGCATGTCTATGTTCTTAGTCCTAAGTATTTTGGGACTGGGGTGTTATATGTTTTTGTGGTGGCCCATGCAGGTCTAGATAAATTATTTGGTTACATTACCGTACCAAGCAAGCCTGCGGATAGGATTAGAAGTCTAGGATCTCATCCACATACTTGACCCTTTCCTCGATTCCATATTTGAACTATCGTTCGACTCATCGACTGCATCTTGCTTGATTCCTTCTATCATTGTCTCCCCTTCGTGCTTGCTAGAGATTGACCCTACTAGTTAGATGTCCCAAACACCCTTAGCGTAATTCTTTAAGTTGGATAGAATACCCCACGACCTAACACACCCTTGACCATTAAGGTAATACCAATAGTATTTTCTAGACCATAGAGACTAGAGGAAGTTAACCCATTTGGTCAACCAAGCCTTGGTCAATAAAACCGTAGAATGATGGTATAGGAATAAACAAGACTTAGATCCTTATGACTCTTAGACTATTCATATTGTTTTTATTCATCTACCATCGTGCCTATATTTTTACTATCTAAACTAATGATGCTAATGTAGCCTAGTTTTTGCAAGCTTATCTTTTATCGAGCTTGTTCAGGACATATGTTATTGGAAGAGCTCCCACTAACATGTTGTCTTATCAGAACCGGTGCACAATGGTCTGATCAACCAAGTGCACTTTGGTTCGCTTTTGCCAATTAATTATACGTGGATGGGGACATAGTTAAACTTGTCCTCTAGAGTCCCATCCGCGACTGCCTTGACAATTCCTTTGAAATTTTTCGACCGTCTTTGAATCACGTATTCGTATTCGATAATGCCTCATTCGAACTCTATATTGCTCTCTTCTTCACCTATTTTAGAAGGACGAAGGCGTTATACTAGAACTTCCTTTAGCCTTCCTATCGGCTATGACCATTCTCACTCGATGTTGCTATATCTTCATCCTAAACTACTCGACCCTATCAAGACCCTCTAATCGCTTAATTAAAGCGAATCTATTTCGTTCTCTTAATCGTGACCCTCATTCATTACCCGTGACCATACCGTATTATTTTTCTACGATCTAGATCGCGATTTCTTACGACATGATTTTGTGAAAACATTGTCATCGTTGGATCCCCACTGATACCCCCTTGTGTCCTCTCACCCCCTACAAAATTCTTAATTTCGAGGACGAAATTCTTTTACGTTGGGTAGGATGTAAAACCCCTAAAATTTCTACTATTCTTTTATATATTAAATTTAGTACTGATTTAAAATTTTCGTAATACACGTCGCGTATTCGTATTATACGTCGCGCACGACTTTCATTTCTTTTTCGAATTTGCTCGACGAGTGCGAATATGTGCGAGCGTACATATTTTTGAAAAAACATTATTTTTATTATTTTTATGGTTTCAAAATAATATAGGTAATAATTATTTCTAGCTATCATTTCAAGTTTATGGTTTTAATTATGAAAAGCCTTTTATTTATGCAGTTATAATTATAAAGTATTTTTCCTATAAAATGGTATATTAGAAAGTATATTTATGTAAAGAATATTTGTGCATACATATATCTCGTAAGTATTTATTAGTTTATTTTTAATAAAAATGCAATTTTCGAAATTATTATTTTTAATATTATTGGAAAAATATATTTCAAAATTATTGTAGAGATTTAATTCTTGATTTGAATCTATGATTTATTTAAATAAATATATATATTTGGAAATTGATTTATCTTAATTGTTTTTAAAATAAAGGATAGGATTTGATTAGATTTAATTGGATTTGGATTTGGATTTTGATTTGATTGCTTTTAAATTAAATTAGGAAATATCTAAATTGGGTTTTAAATATCTTAGTCCATATCTAATTGGGAATTCCCACATCCTATAAATAGGCAGGTACTCCTCCAATTTATTTTTATCATCCACCAAAATTTTACAAACCAATGGTGCTTGCCTCGTGTGCGTGTCCTCTTCCGACCATAAATCTTATTCCATTATTTTACATGTACATTTTTATCTCTTCCGTGTCGGACACCTCCGACAATATTAATTCCTAGTCTAAACCAATTCTACCCATGTCCAGCCCCATCCTGGCCGAACCCCCATCATCCCGACCAACGTCGACAGTCCAACGACCGCCACAACCACCCGACACCTTCTCCTTTTCCGACCACCGCCTCCTGTCCTTCCCCGGCTTCCCGAATCAGACCCCAGATCCACCCTCGCCACCACAGACAACTACCTCCACCCCTGCCGACTGTCCCTGCCCACGACAAAAATTCTCCGTCCACCTGCCACCGCCCGACTCCCTGGCCACCAAAGCCTCCCATCTCTGTCAACCCATCGCCGGACCACCAACACGTAGCCTGCCAACACCACCGCCAGTCATCACCAACACCGCCTCTGCCGTCGGCACGCCGACCGACCGACCGCCCATCACCCGACTCAAACAAACACACCGCCACCGCCGTCTCCTCCTTATTCCAGCCGCCTCGACCAAATCACCAGCCACCACCAACGAAACCATCACAAAAAAAAAAGAAAAAAAAAGAAAGAAAACCCTAACCCTAACCTCACCTCTGTCGGCGACCGCCTCCGCCGTGGTCGCGCGCCGCCGCCGTAGCCCTAGCCAGTCCCGAACTGCCGCGACGAACCCCGCGCCTGTGCTTCCTCCTCCGTACTCCTACCCCCAGACTCCGCCACCTCGACCGCTCCTCTCGGGTTCGTCCGCCGTGGCTCCACCCTCCCGCGCTCACCACTGGCCGGACCCCCTTTCGCTCCGCCGCACTCCAAAACCTCTGCCTCCGCCCTCGGCGAGCCGACCGCGCCGCTTCGAAACCCTCTTCCTCCGCTCCGTCGGTCGGATCTCCCCACAACCCTCTTCCCGATCTCCTCCCTCCGCTTGAGCCGCCGACCTCCGACACCTCCTCCTCAGTCCGCTCCTACTTTTCCTCCTCAGCTCCGCCTACTCGACCTGACCCGCTCACCTCTCCGATCAAACCCCCGCGCCCGCCGACTCTCATCCCCGCTACCTTATGACTTCCCCTCTGGCTTCACCCTCGCTTTCTCTCTCTCCTTCTTTTTTTTGTTTTCTTTTGCAATGCTGTTCTCGAGAGAGAACAGCTCTCATTTCAAGTTTTATTACTATATTTTTTTTTAAGTTATTATAATTGTTTTTTTTGTATATTTTTAAGTATTTTCTTATGGGAACACACAACCTGTAAGACTGCTTATCACTATTATTTTAATATTATTATTATTATTATTATTATCTTCATTATTATTATTATTATTATTTTATTTAATTATATTATAATGGTATTTTGTTATGAATTGTCATTATTATTTTTATTATTTTCACTAATACCAAATTGTTATTTTGTTCTAGGTATATTAAAAATATTTTTAGATACATTGTCCTATTATTTTGTGGTAATCAAAATAGGTTCCTACCTATAAATAAATTTTCTTGTACTATAAAGTATTTTAAATACAGTTGTTCTTTTTATACAAAAATCCTAGTTTTACTAGTCAAGGATATTTTGATAAATTAAGGAATTGCCTTAAATAAGTTACTAGATTTTCAGAAGATATTTTTCTAACAAATATTAGCTAATAATATAGCGTTTTACCAGTATTATAAATAGTTTTCTATATCTTATTGTTTATCCATTATTTCTTTGATTTTCTCTTATCCGTAACCAATCTTCCTATCCCTTTGCAAATTCTTCCCTTCCACCTATTGATCCTAACTAAATTGACCCTTTTGGACCCAATGGAACTGTCCGTGCCACCATCCGAGGTCACCATGTATAGTTGTTGCACCGAAGTTGCAGATTGTGCCACCTTGATCATCGCAGCACACCAGGCACCCTACCAGGCAAGACACCTTGCCATTTGCTGTTTACTTATTTTTAGCTCATATTTCATGTATTATTTATTTTCTTTATGCAAAAACTGTGATACATGGCATAACTGTTAGAACATACTGTTCATTCATTTTTTCTGCTATGTATTATTTTTCTCACATTAAACCAAGATTTAAGGGACCACCTTGTGTTGCATTCATTGGCCTTGACACGTTGTAACACGAGGTTGTGTGTCGCATGTAGAACACGGAAGTACGTGATTGGCTGGCCACCTGTACGTACAAGCCATGCAATAGGAATAACCGCTAATAGAGATTGCATGCTAGTTTGACTTAGCGGTTATAGTGGTTTGTGTTGTGGATACAACACAGTAGGCATTGGGCGGGGAGGACAATTCCTTAGCGTATGGGCTTCGATGCACTTCCTTTGTGACTCGGACTCTCCGCTGGAGATACGGGGTTGATGACCCAAGATTACTGACGGCCACTGACGATTCTGCGAAACGTCATGCTCTTACTGATGGGGCCTCTGGTACCCAAGGGGGACTACGTCGATCCTATTCAGCCAGGGCCCATGTGCAGGAAGGATTGTTCTTAACTACATTTCACTTAGAACGGTAGGCTACCCTATCCGTTAGGTACGAGTACTTTTGGTTTGGGTACTTGTATCTGACCGTGGCTTGGAACAATAACTTGTCGCGGATTAGTTCGTCACATCTTGTCCTTGTTTGGTTGTAGGTGTGACTTACTACTTCGATGAGAAGGTATTGAACCTTGTTGGGGTCCGGATACCATATTGGATTCATAGCATGGGAAGATACGTTACCGTGAATTAGTTTACCATCTCCTGTCCTTGATTGGTTGGAGGGATGGTACGCTCGTTCAGTAGGTGCGTATTGGAACATGTTATAATTCGATTTACTTATTTATTTGAGCAATATTTATTCAGTTTATATGGCATGATATTATGTGTCTTGTTACGTCCCTCTGAGAACCTGGTTATCTCTCCAGGTGTGTGCTATTGTCTTTCGCAGGTGTTCTAGCTCTAGCCGTGATCTTCGCTATTTCTTCGTGGATGATTGTATTTGGATCGTCTTCGCTTCGCTCGCCAAAATCATTTATTTCTTTACTCATGTATTTTCCTTTCACTTGTTGGTAGTGGATTTGTCTCCGCCCAACATATTGTATCAAGACATTTCATTATCTTTATATGATGACTTTTATTTATTTATTTTGCGTGGATGAGATTAGTTATGGTTCTACTGCATTTTACAGCTTATGTATTTATACGAGGCTTCCATATATTGGAGTATACTTCGTATGAATACAGCTGGCATGTCTACGTTCCTAGTCCTACGTATTTTGGGACTGGGCGTTACACCTCAGCATCGGCCAGCTCCTGCTTCCAGATAGCCATGGTGTCAGAATAGGCTGATTCATCCTCAGCCACTAGCTTGTTCTGCTCCTCCTCTATCAAAGCAGAAAAATCATTCAGTCGAATATTCTGAAGCTCGGAAAGACGATGACCGAGCTCAGTGACAGAAGCTTCCAAAATCTCAGCCATATGGTCATGGCCCTCGTGACATCGGATCAGCTTTATATATGGAAGCGCCATGCCCTTCGCGGTCGTGAAGCTCCCGCCTTCGTCCAACACAGCCGACACCCCCTCCTCAACATCTTGTATACGGCCTCAACTATGAACTTTACATATTTATCTGCATCGGCCAACACTTGAGGTGTCATAACAGGAGTTGTCGGAGCTACTATATGAGCCGGAGCCTCGGTATTCACGACCTCCGTCTCACCAACAATGTCGATGGAACCACCAACCGCCGGAGCTGAGTCTCTGGAGGGTCCAATACTGTCCCCCAAGTAGAAGGAACGGAGGGGGTGTCTTCCACCATGGGGCCTTTTCCCTTGTCTGAGCCAGGCCCAAAGGACCCCATAGCATCTGGATCCGCCACAACAGACCTTGAAGCAACAACTGCAACTTGGACAGATTCTTCAACCCTCGACGTAGGGTCAATTCCAGCATCTGGAGGAAGAGTGGACCCTCCCTCCTCTTTTTTCAATCGAAATAGGAGTAGGACTCGGCAAATGAGTCACTTCTCCTTCATCAGCACCGGTTTCCAGAATGGAAGTAGGACTTGGCAGACGAGTCATTCCTCCCCCTTCAGTCCCCATCACTAGGACATGAGTAAGATTCGAGAGTAAAATTTTTTGTAAAACCGGTTCTCCCATACCGTGACTAGGAGAGGGCCCAGCCGCTAATTCCTCAGTCTGCTCATCTCCGTCCGTCACGGAGTCCTCTTCAATGTTCTCAACATCCTCTTGGGGGACATCATCCGGAGAGGATGAATCCCATTCATCCCCCTCACCTGGAGGGTCTTACATGATAACTTCCTTCGGGGTTTCCACACCAGTCTTTTGGGCTCCCACAGTTGTTTGCTTTACCGTCGGTGAAGACTCTGCGTCACCTTGCTGACCAGTTGGCAGAGAAGGCTCAATGTTCTCAGATGCCACTACATCTGTAGCATCTTCTCATGTATGATCCAAAGTGGCCAGAAATTTCACTGGAATGGCATCATCCAAAATCTCCTCTACGTGAGATGACACAATCGGAGGGATACGCTTATCAGACGAGCTCGCCACCTCCTTCGGTTTACTTGAACCCGGCCTCGAAGATCGGGTTTCTTTTTCAACGCTTCCTGCAAAGAATAGAGGTATACGTACAAGAAAAAAAAAATTGAATCAGACCAATGGTAATTTATATACCACTACGGGAGCTGGTTCTGTTGGTGTTACCGAAGGTTGTGTTATGCCCCCATCATTAGTGGCTAACATCTTCTTGGGCTTCTTGGGAGCCGATGAATCTGCCTCCATCGAAGCACGCCTCTTCAGCTGACTTGTCGCGGGCTCCTCTTGAGAACCTCCCGTTGGTACTACAAGGGCAGGCCTGAAAGCTGCCACGTCAGGCGGACGATACGCCCGAGCCTTCGCCCGCATACTCTCCGATACCTCAAGTTGCATCCTGACAATAAAACTGGTCTCCCGGTCATACGCAGGGGAAACAGTATTCAACGTACAATAGATCTTTACGACAAAAAATAAAATATACGACCGAAGATTGTGAACTAGCAGTGTGAAATGCACTTTAGTGCACCCGACATTGTAATATTGCCAACCTCGGGCTCCATCTAACAAACTCCCAACAAACCCCAAACGACTACTAGGGTTTCTCAACATCAACTGGGTGTAGCCAAACTGGCAGACAAAATGACTCGGTAGGTACGATTCTAAGAAACAACGATTCTTGTTCCGATACACTAGGTGGAAAGGCCGAATGCTCTGCAGCCAATGGAAACCCACGTTGGCAAAGTGATCGCATCTTAGCCAGAGTCTTCTAACTCTTCATCTACTTCACAGCCCTGGAAAATTGGGGCGACCTTGGTGATCTCCCACCCTTGGAGGTAGGACACATCTCTCCTACAAACTGGAACGCATGTATGCAGCCATTTTCTTCTATAGTAGCGGCGGATAAACGCATCACCAGCCACATGCTCCTCTTTCGGGCCAGGGGTCATTGTATTTGGATGGTGCAAGATCAACCATCCCATCAGATAATGAAAAGGAAGCTCCGTATGAGGGAAATTGCCCTTCTTATCCATCTCGTGAACCACATTATCTACAAATTCCCTCAGACCCCGCTTCAAGTTACATACCGTAGCGGGAAGCAAGGCTAAAGGATGACCAAAGTCCAACTTCACAGCCAACAAGATAAGATTTTTGGTTACCCTCTCCACGGTGCCAGATCCACCAGCAAACACTTGGTCTCGAAGCCATATCATCAGATAGGCCGTCAGCATTGCCTTTGGAGACATCCTGTGAACACAATGCCAGAAGCAGCTGTAGATGTGGTCGGATGGCTCCTGGTTCTCATTTTTATGAGGATTTCGTTCGCTGAGTCTAGTCATCTCAACAAGTACCTCTGCTTGGGTAAGCCCCTGAAGAGTAACAAATTGAACCTTCGAAGGGTCCGTCATGTCTTTCTTGAAGATATAATCCCTCCAAGAAGTCACATGAGGCTGTACCTTACCTTTGTCCCTCCGATGGGCCAAGTAATATGGCTCGCCACCTCTTTGAAGACTGCCATCATCTTCGAATTCTTTTCTTCTAAGGCCAGGAGCTCCTCATTCATAGGAAAGTACTCCTTATAGGGCTCAGATCCCCTAGGAAGCTTTGAGACCTCATACATCTCATGTAGTGGCAAGCCTAACTCCCCCACTGAAGTGAAGGAGGTGCCGGTATAAGTGTTGTACATCTCTAGGAGAGTAAGGAACATAGGCCAGTTTATATCTATGCCTGCCCGAGTAGCACGGAGAGCAACAGTTAGACCAACTTCCCTGAGTTCAGTCTTAAAACTTTGACAGAACCCAGAGTGTTAACTCGTCCTACTTCTGCATATAATGGCACCAGCCCTCGACCCAAAATTCCCCTTTCAGGTACGAGATCTTGGACTCCAGTATACGGTTGACAAAGGTTGAGGCACTAAAGGCGAAAGTGTTAGGAGGAACATCACTATATATACTCCTAGGACGCAGAGTTCGCAAAAGATAAGAGGTTTCGGCTCGCAAAGCGGATAAGGTATCCTTTGTTGGCCCATTGGTCATGGTCAAACCTGATTTTAATAATTGATCAAACTCTGTCTTGATATATGGAGCTACTAAGATGTTTACTTAAGAAGTTTTGGATACTTGGACACTGATCAAGATCGAATATATACTCAGTTCAAGACCGAAGCTATGTTTGCCACTCGAGTCTATATTTCTTTATGGGGGTATTTTGTAAAACCTCCCCTAAATAATGGGCTAATTTGCGAAATACCCCCTAAAGATCTCGAATTGGTAAAACCCCCTTTCCGTCAAGACGCTGTTTGATTTTGGGTGACGTGGCAATCCGTGTGTGTTATTAAGTAAAAAAATAAAAGTTAGACGTAAATACCCCTGCAAATTAGTCCATTATTTAGGGAAGGTTTTGCAAAATATCCCAAAATCGGTGGAGGAGGAGAGGAGTTCGCCGGAGATCTCGGAAGAGAGGTCGGGGTTCCTTTTCAGGCTACAAGGGGCTACAAGGGGGAGCTCCCCGACGGCGCTCTGGTCGCCGTCAAGAGGATCACCAACATGGGGATCCAAGGGAAGAGGGAGTTCTGCACGGAGATTGCCGTCATCGGAAAGATCCACCACGTCAATCTCGTCAGGCTCCGGGGCTACTGCGTACAGGGGACCGACCGGATGCTGGTGTACGACTACATGAACCGCAGCTCGCTCGATCGGTCCTCGCTGACGGCGGACAGGTAAAGATTGCGGATTTCGGGATGGCGAAACTGATAAGCCCCGACCAGTCCGGGCTGTTCACGACGATGAGGGGGACCAGAGGCTACCTGGCCCCCGAGTGGCTGATGAACTCCGCGATCACGGACAAGACCGACGTCTACAGCTACGGGATGGTCCTGCTGGAGATGGTCAGGGGGAGGAAGAACAGCTTCAGCGGCAGCGGCTCGGCCGGGTCGAGCGGGTCGACGTCGTTCGGGTCGGGCGAGGAGTACTTCCCCATGGTGGCGGTGGAGAAGCACGTGGAGGGGAGGTGGGTGGAGCTGGCGGACCCCAGGATGGAAGGGAGGGTGGCGGCGGAGGAGGTGGAGAGGGTGGTGAAGGTGGCGCTGTGCTGCCTGCACGAGGAGCCGGCGACGCGGCCGAGCATGGCGGCGGTGGCGGACATGTAGTTCCTCACCTCCTTCCTGATCATCTCCTGCATCACCGACAGGAACTCCGCACTGAAAGGGAACCCCGACCTCTCCTCCGAGATCTCCGGCGAACTCCTCTCCTCCTCCACCGATTTTGGGATATTTTGCAAAACCTCTCCTAAATAATGGACTAATTTGCAGGGGTATTTTCGTCTAACTTTTATTTTTTTACTTAATAACACACACGGATTGCCACGTCACCCAAAATCAAACAGCGTCTTGACGGAAAGGGGGTTTTACCAATTCGAGATCTTTAGGGGGTATTTCGCAAATTAGCCCATTATTTAGGGGAGGTTTTACAAAATATCCCTTCTTTATGTAATATAATTTTTACTTTTATTGAGTTTAGGAATAGATTGTACATCGAGTCGTACTGGCAAATAGGCTATCTAAGATCATTTTTAAAACTGACCTATGTTTTTTAAAAACGTCCCTTATTTACAAAAGCTTTCGAAGGATTTTAAAAAAAGCCCAAAAATTACTTTTAAAAAATCTTTACCAACCCTGATAGAACTCGGCCAGAGTTCGGCCAGAGTTAGGTTAGTGACCGTTTGATTTTCGAACGTTTGAAAAACTTGGTCTCCCTTCAGTTGCGGATTGTTACATAGAGTTCTGTCCGAATTCTGCCAGAGTTCTGTCTTTGGAAAAACTATAAATAGAAAAGAATTCTGATCATTTCAAATCACTCATTCACTTTTATCTCTTCTCTTCTAAGTTTACGTTTCTTTCCAAAAAGTTCTAAAAAGTTTTCATTTTCAAATCCTAAGCCAGTTACAATTCTCTAGTCAATTTGTCAGTACGGTGCGGTCTAGAAGATTTCAGAGAAATTGTAATCAGAGGCTTGATTGAAGAAAAACTCTTCAAAATTGAAGTTGGTCAAGTTTTTCGTATCAAAGCTCGCGTCTTTAGAAGTTGCAAGGACTTCGTATGAAAACTTACAGGATTTTCCAATAGTGGATTCAATTGCAAGCTAAAGTTCTTCTGACTAGACTAGTCCTCACAAGAGGGAAACCAGTATACATCGCTGTGTTTGCGTTTGTCTTCTGATCTCATTTCTTTTACAGTTATTGTTTTATGATTATTGATTTAATTCTGTGATCTTACTGCTAACAAGTTTTTAATTAGCAATATTCCGCTGCCTACTCTATTCACCCCCTCTAGAGTATTCTGCTTTACGACTTCGTTCCTACAATTGGTATCAGAGCGGGTTATATAGGTAAAACAAGGTAAAATTGCAGTTATATTTAATTTTTCTTAATTTTTATATAAATCATAGTATAACACATGGCAACTGTGAAATTCATAAGTGAAGGCCAAGCCATAAACAGACCTCCACTGTTTGATGGCACAAACTACACTTATTGAAAAATACGGATGAGTTTCTTCTTAAAATCTCTTGATTTTGACCTATGGTCTATGGTTATTGATGGCTACAAACAGCCTCCTCGTATTACTGTTGTTGGAGTTTTAGTTGATAAACCCCATGATAAATATACTAAGGATGACAAAAAAAAGGTCAGTCTTGATGTACGTGCTATTAACGCTTTATTTTGTGCTTTAGACAGAGCTGAGTTTAACAGGGTGTCGACTTGCACAACAATAAATGAAGTGTGGAAACTTCTCATAGTAACCCACAAAGGAACAACGTAAGTCAAGGAGTCAAAGATCAGCAGACTTACTCAAGAGTACGAGGCGTTCAAGATGAAGCCAAATGAATCCGTCACTCAGATATTTACGAGATTCCTGGATATTGTAAATCCTTTGTCTTCATTAGGCAAGGAATACAGTAACCATGAAAAGATTCGCAAACTTCTACGAGCTCTCACGAAGAACTAGATTCCAAAGGCTACAACAATCATTGAAGGAAACGACCTCTCAATGATGTCTCTAGAAACACTCATGGATAAGCTACTCACTCGCGAGTTGGAACTTCAAGACTTTAAAGATGCTACACCAAAGATAAAGTCAGAGAAGTCGATCACTTTCAAGGCTCAACATAGAAGAACTGTCGAAGATGATTCTGACGACAATGACTCTGGCTCTGAAGATCATGCTCTTATGGTAAGAAAATTCAAGAAGTTCATAAGATTCAACAGAAGAACAAAAGATAGCAACAACAACAATAACAACGAGGAAGATCCTATTTGCTACGGATATAAGAAGAAAGGACATATGAAGAAAGATTGTCCAACAGCATCATCATCAATAAGAAAAAGCAGCAAATATAACAAAGGCTACCTGAAGAGATCTACATCAAGGAAGTACGCTAATACAAGCATATGGCATGAGAGCGAAGCCAGCGACTCAGAAGACGAACAATCGGATGACGCTGCAAATGTATGATTGATGGCTTGCGATCAGGTAACCACTAATCCTCCGTTTGATTCTTATGATGATTTCACCTTTGAGCAACTAGGAGAGGCTTTCAGTGACCTGTTAAATGACTGCAGGAAACTGCATAGTAAATATGAAACCTCTAAGAAGGTACTTAAAGAGTACAAAGATGAGATAGGAAGATTTACCGACTAACTAGCTAATGTTAGAAATAATGTTTCTTCTATTGAGTCTGGTGAGCTTTCTTCTATTAAGCTGTTGTTACACGAGACTACCAAGTTATCTGAAGAAAAAGACCAAACTATCATCCGGCTAAAGAAAGACCTATCTAAGGAGAGAAAGTGTCTCCAGTATGCACAAGTCAGAATGGAAAAACTTACATCTGACTATACTAGATTATTTGACACCTCCAAAAAGTTGGAAATTAGTTTAGAAAAACGGCCTGAAGTTGTTGCTTCCTATTCTAACACGTGTCAATTACCGAATCATCGGAACATACCCAAACCAAACACTGTCAGACCAAACCATACCAAACCACTGCCCAAGAAGACTAATAGGCATACATTTTTTTATACTAGAAAACCAAAACCTACCAATCATGCACCTCACACAACTTTCAACACTCAACATGCAAAATGTCATTATTGTGGCCTCATTGGTCATATATTCTCTACATGTAGAATCAGAAAGTTAGTAGATTTAAATGTTTATGTATGGATACCAAAGACTAACATGTCAGGACCCTACAAGAAATGGGTACCAAGAGTTTCATCTGCAAACTGTTTTGTAGGTGGGACGCCCTTCACATGCTAGAAGCAAATAGATTCTCGACAGTGGTTGCTCACGACACATGACCGGTGGTGCATCATTATCCGCAATACTGTCGAAGAAGAATAAAGAAGGATACGTCTCCTTCGGTAATAATTTGAGAGGGTACATAATCGGTATCGGTAACATTGGTAAGGCTCCCTACCCTGTGATTAAAGATATTTGTCTAGTTATCGAGTTAAAATATAATCAGCTCAGCATAAGCCATTTAGCTGATCACGGTTATGGCATTAACTTCGTCAAAGACAAATGTACTATAGTTGATAGCTCAACTGGCGGTACTATCTTTGAAGGTATCAGGGAAGACAACATATATGTTTTCTATCTGTTAGAAGATGCTAACAAAGCAGGTAGATGCTTGATGGCCAACAGCATTGAGAGTCAACTATGGCATATGAGACTCGGTCATGCAAATATGGACACAATTTCAAAACTATCCACAAAGAAGTTGGTACGCGGCTTACCGGACATATCTTTCAAGAAGGATACGGTATGCAGCGAATGTAAAAAGAACAAAGCTACCCGATCCGTCTTTAAGTTTAAGAACGTTGTAAGTACCACTAGACCTCTACAATTATTGCATATAGATTTATTTGGACCTAGTAGAATTGCTAGTCTAGGTGGTAAGTTATATGTATTTGTCATTGTTGATGATTTCTCTAGATACACGTGGATATATTTTTTTGTACACAAGAACGATGCTTTGTCAGAATTCGTCACCTTTTGTAAGAAAGTACAGAATGAAAAAGGTTTCATGATTACTCGCATTCGTAGTGATCATGGCGGCGAATTTGAGAATGCAGAGTTCAAGCAATTCTGTGACACATACGGTTATTTGTATGAGTTTTCCTGCCCTAGGACACAAAAAAATAAAGTTGTGGAATGTAAGAACAGGACTCTATCTGAAATGGCTAGAGTAATGTTGAACCATTTTAGTCTATCTAAATACTTTTTGGCTGAAGCTGTCAATACAGCGTGCTATATTCTCAATAGGGTTCTGATTGGACTTATATCGAAGAAGTCTCCCTATGAGTTATGGTTTGATAGAATACCCACTATTTCATATTTCAAGATATTTAGTTGTAAATGCTTTATTCTTAATACTAAAGACAACCTGAGTAAATTTGATAAAAAGGCCGATGAAGGTATCTTTTTAGGTTATGCGGTAAAGAGTAAAGGGTACATAGTCTTCAATAAGAGAACCATGATCATCAAAGAATCAATTAATATCAAGTTTGATGAACTAAATCAACATTCAGTCGATGACGATAATGAAGACGTAAGTACACCAAGTACAGCTATTACAAAACCTTCACACAAAGATGCAGAACCTTCACACCAAGCACTAGCTGAGTCTTCAAGAAAATCATGTACAGAACCAGAAGCCGGAACCAATAATCCTGAGGATATGCCAAAAGCGATGAGATTCTTGGCATATCATCCAAAGGACTTGATAGTTGGTAAGATTACCAAGGGTGCAAGTACTCGTTCCTCTAATAAAGATATAGCTTCCTGTGTTGCTTTTATCTCACAGCTTGTATCCAAAAATATTGAAGAAGCATGTAGTGATAATTTTTTGGTTAGATGCTATGCAAGAGGAATTAAACTAATTCGAAAGGAATCAAGTTTGGGAATTTGTTCCCAAGCCCATTGATCATCTGGTCATTGGCACCCGTTAGGTATTCCGAAACAAACTGAACGAGAATGGTTTAGTGACTCGTAATAAGACTCGACTTATATCTCAATGATACAATCAAGAAGAAGGTATCGACTACGATGAGACTTATGCCCCAGTTGCGAGATTAGAATCCATTCGCATGTTATATGCATTTGCATGTTTTCATAATTTTATATTATTTCAAATAGATGTTAAAAGCACATTTTTAAATGGTTTTATAAAAGAAGAAGTTTATGTAGCTCAACCTCCAGGTTTTATTGATTTTAAAAATCCTGATTATGTTTTCAAGTTGAAGAAAGCATTATACGGTTTGAAACAAGCCCTCGTGCTTGGTACGATCGTCTAAGCTCTTTTCTATTACACAATGGTTTTTCAAAAGGAAAGGTTGACACAACACTGTTTATAAAATCTTTGAATAGCAATCTTATTTTGATTCAAATCTATGTAGATGATATTATTGTTGGATCCACTGATGAATCTCTTTGTCAAGAATTTTTAAAGTGTATGCAGAATGAGTTTGAGATGAGCATGATGGGAGAGAGCTAAAATTCTTTCTCGGACTTCAAATCAAACAAACCAACAATGGGACGTTCTTAAATCAAGCAAAGTACACAAAGTATTTACTAAAGAAGTTCGTCCTGGAAGCAGTCAAACCACTTAGCACTCCAATGGCGACTTTAACCAAGCTTGATATTGATGAACAAGGCAAACCCATCGACATATGTAAGTATCGAGGTATAATCGGTAGCTTACTGTACTTAACTGCTAGTCGACCTGATATTATGTTTAGTGTTTGCTTGTGTGCACGTTTTCAAGCAAATCCTAAGAAATCACATTTGTGCGCAGTTAAGCGTATCTTCCGATACCTTAGAGGCACTTCTTCTGTTGGCTTATGGTATCCTAAAATCACGTCGTTTGACCTGACCGGTTATTCTGATGCTGATTTTGCTGGATACAAAGTAGAGAGAAAAAGTACCGGCGGCACATGTCATTTCCTAGGAAAAGCCCTAGTCTCTTGGTTTAGCAAGAAACAAAATTCTGTCGCATTATCAACAACTGAGGCTGAGTATATCGTCGCAGTATGTTGTTGTGCACAAATTTTGTGGATGAAGCAAACTTTAGAAGACTTTGGATTACATTTCACATACATACCCATTTTCTGTGATAACACTAGTTCTATTAATTTGACTAAGAATCCAGTATGTCATTCTCGTACTAAGCATATCGAGATTCAACATCATTTTCTTAGAGATCATCAACAAAATGGAGATATAGACCTTGTACACATAGACACACAGAATTAATTGGCTGACATTTTCACAAAACCTCTAGCCGAAGATCGTTTTTATTATTTACGTCGAGAATGAGGAATTTTAGATGTCAATAATATTAATTAATTTTTCTCCATACTCAATATCTGTTTTCGAGACAAGCCTACAAAAAGTCTGTCTGTCACCAAGACTACGATCAAAGCAAAGCGGTACTTAATTGTTCCCCGGTGAACCCCCGTTAGCTGGGACAGTACTCCTACAGCTAATCTGAAACAGACGCTGAGTAACAAAAGTTAATTTATAAAATAATATTAATTATATTATTTAAATTTTAAAATTACTAAACTTTGAATTAATATTTGAAATGAGTTGATGAAAAGGATGTGGCCCGCAAGTTTTTTTTTTAAAAAAAGAACTCATGAGAACCCTAGGCGAATTCGACCCGAGTTTGGTCCGAATTCGGCCAGAGTTCTGTTGGTGTTATATACTTTTAGTCAGAACCCGAGGCCCCCTCATCTTCATCTCTTCCAAACTTCATCAAAACAGTATCAACATCCGCCCGAAGTCCCCCAAAACCCTAGTTCTTCTCCACTTTGTTGCTTCCAATCTACGTGGAGAAAATAATCCAAACTTTGGATTCGTGCGAAGAATTTATCCCTCTACAACATACTTGAATTTCAGAAGGTATAACTCTTTCTTCCCTCTACTTTTAATTTCGTAGGATTATCTAGTTTTAGGAAAGAATGCCTAAGGGATTTAATCCTTCCAAGAGGAAGAAGACTAATGTCAGTGAAGAGGCATCATCTTCAGATCCGAATACGGATTTCCTCTTTTCCCCGATCTAATCAGGTGACGACGTGTCGGAAGAGTTTTACTTCAAAACTCATGACCAAGCTTTGCTATGGTATGTCAACTTTGCCATGCGTACAATATGCACAGGCGCTTCGATCAAATAGACTGTATTTCCAGATCATTGTCCTTTATTTGAGGCATTAGGGTTACACCGTCTCGTTACCCAATAATTTTCTATAGCTACTAATGTCCTTCGACTATTTTACTGTAACTTCGTGTTAGAAACTTTTGCCGTAAGAACTCGTGTTGACGGGATTAGTATCGAGTTCGATGATGTGCTGCTAGCAAAAATCCTTGCTATTCTAAATGAAGGTGCCCTGCTCGATGATATTACTGACTTCTACTTTCCCGAGGGCACGACTCTTTTTAGTTTCAAGAATGAGCTTTGTGTGCCAGTACGTGCTCATCCTGGAAAGTTCAAGGCCAATAACTTGAACTTGTTTAACTACGAGTTACATCGCATCATCTATTCTATTATTCTTCCTAAATCTACTTCGAAAGATGATGTCACTGCACTTGAGCTATCTTCCCTTTATCACATTCTTAAGGGAATTTTTTTTTCTGCCCCTAAGACTATCATCCAGATGATGGGAAGATATCGCGAAAGAGACTGCAATCTCTCTTATGCGATACTTATCCTTCGAATCTTTCTGTATTTTGATATCGATTTATCCACTTGCGCTGTGGAACCTGAGCCCAAGTATCGTCAGCTTTCTCGTCGCAGTACTGCCGCTGCTCCTGCACCTCCTGCTCTTGCTCCTACTTCTCCTGTTCCTTCTCAGACCTATCCTATGACTTTTGAGGGTATCCATCAGCACCTTTCGGATATGCAAACTTTCTTTGTTGACACTTCCAGGGAACATGTGTTCCGTGACGTGACTCGATTTCAGGCTATTGCCAACTCGTTTGCCTATCTCCGATTTTCTCAGACGGGTCATTCTGCCAGTTCTCTTCCTAGAGACCCTGCTGTATCTAGTTACCGTATTGAGGATGAGACGGTCCATTCTTTGTTCCAGCCAGGAAACACTTATCATTGGTACCATGGTTCGGGTGCTACTCCATACACCTATGGAGCTGGCACATTTGGAGCTGGTCCTTCTAGGCATGGTGGTCGTGCTAGGACTACTACTACTGATGATGATGACGATGAGGATAAGATATGATTTAGACATTTTTGTCTAGTTTGTCGTTGTCATGACCCGCACCCGATTTTCGGACGCAAGCTCGTGAGCAAGCCAGCTACGTATCGAGCGGACTCCAGCCCGAATCAAGTACGTATAAGCTGTCAAGGTCATGGGTATCATATCTAATCTAAACTATATCTCAATCCACATGAATATTGTAAAACAAGAATGAACAAGTATGGGTCATGGTCTGCAGCCCATTAGCATATTGTCCGATTAGACTCCAAGAATAATATGAGTCCATAAAGTAAGCAGAATATATCATGGTGTAGAATATAAGCACGAGAAGATAATAAAGAAATAACATAAGCAAATACCTGAATCATACATCGCAATCCTCAACCATCCTGTGCTGCTAACTAA